>CM067580.1:600000-1047500 GCA_034336665.1 Luscinia megarhynchos
GATGCACCAGCTTCTCTGCAGTGACTTGCCTTCCAGAGGAACCTGAATTTCTGGGCAGCCCAGGGAGCCCCCACACCACTCCTCTGCCTCATGCTGGCATTGCCAGCATCTCCACCTCCTGCTCAGCAGGTTCCAGGCACTGATAGGGCCCGAGTTGGGGAATATTTTTGAAGCCTTGCAGAACGTGTGAACCCTTCCAGCAGCAGACAGATTGTGCTGCTGCCAGGACACCCAGGACTGCTGCTGCCTGGGTTAGACTCATGGTGATCGTCCGTGGTTTTCTCCAGAATGCTCAGAAGCTGGTCAAGGCCACCTGCATAGGTCTGGAGTGGTGGGAAAGGAGAGGAGAGAGGAGAGGGAGAAGGGCTCAGGCCAGTGGATACCTCAAGCTGCCATTCCCCAAGGAAGCAGAGCACCTGAGCAGCTGTTCAGCTTCCCCTGGCCATCCCAGCTGCTGGGGTGCTCCTTTTGGATTGCAGTTGCACCCAGTAATGGCCTTTCCACTGCAGCCTTTTCCCTAGTGCAGATTTCTCCTACAAGCCAAAATTAGCAGCAGTTCAGGCAGAGTTTAGTAGCATTTGAGGTCATTTTGGTTCTGTTGATGCTGAGTCCTTGTCTCGGGGGCGATGAACGGCCGGTGGCTGCCCTCTCACTCCCCTGTGTGTTTCAGACCCTCCACCTGACCAGCAGGGCACTGCTTAGGGGTCACTGGGTGACTGACCTGGCACCAGGGTTGGTGTTTCTCTTTGCCCCAGGCAGGTCCACACACAGGAGTGTGGATGCATGGACCAAACTGGGGGTACAGGTCCTTCTGACCCCGGTGCAGCAGCCCCCGTGGTCGTGGCTGCAGTGGGGTCGTTCTCAGGTGATGCCAAAATGTCACAGTCTGTGCCATTTACCTTCCACTGTAACTTTGCCAAGCGAGCTCTGAGGCAGCATTGGGCTGTGCCAGCAGAAAGCAGTGCCCAGGCACAGCGTGCTGTGTGCTGGGGCACGAGTGCTTTGGGAGAGGAGTCAAGGGATGGGAGCGTGGGGCTGACACTGTCACCCACACACCAAATGTTTGCCAGTTTTGTGACTCCAGACTGATCAACAATGTGCCTTTGGGACCGTCCTTATCTCAGCCCTGTCTGTGACACCGGTCCCACCACAGGTTTGTGCCTTTGCAAAGCAGGGTGGCTGCAGGGTCTTGGTGTGGCACCCATGGGGAGAGGTGTCCCTGGTCCCCAGTGACAGGTCCCCTGGTCCCCAGTGGACTCCAGCTGTCCTGCAGGGCCCTGCTGAGCAATGCCCCACAGGGGAGCTGGCCTGGCAGGGATGCTCTTGCCTCCAGCACTAAGATCTGGTTGGTTTCTCCGAGGGCAGGAGATGAGCTGTGCCAGGAGGTGAGGTGCTGGCTGCTCCCTCCAGTCCCACAGGTTCCTCCATGCAGGGCCTGGCTCCTGCCTCCTGCTTGGGCAAAGGGGACATGGATCCCCAAACCAGGCACCCCCCAGCCTGCCCAGGCGTGTCCCCCCTGCAGCACAGGACTCTGCTGTCACCACTTGCTATTGTGCCTTTTGCTCACCAGCTGGTTCAATTCCAAAGGATAATCCAGGATTTTTATTTGGCCATCTCACCCTACATTTCTTCCCCAGCCCCTTTCTCACTTGGTTTTCCGGGATCTTGGTGCTCCCAGCAGCGCTGGGGAGGGTTGAGTGCACAGTTCCCACTGGGGTTTGCCTCCCAAAGACACACCCTGTGAGTAATTTACTGGAATCTTTGGTGGACAGGGGTTGGAAGACCCCTGGTTGCTGCAGACCCTGGTTATGTACCAAGATTCAAGTTCTACCTTTTTTTATTCTTTTATTCTTTTTTTTTTTTGAGTTTGCTGCTATGGGTTGGCATGTTCAGCCGGGTGTCAGACAGGCAATTAAAGGTTTGTCACTTGTCATTTTCTAAGGGGTTTCCGATGTGGAAAGTCCTGCGGTGTTTGTATAGTGAATGGATATTTTCCCCAGGCGTAATCTGGTTAAGCATCCTTGTTGTTTTCCATTGGACTGGAAGAGGTGGCCGATTCAGCCATCATCCCAAGAAACTGAGTCTATTTTTATATATATATTTTGTACCAAAAAAACCCAGGAGTACACGGAGAGATGGAGATAGTTTAGGGGTTTGGTTTGTGTTGAGTTTCTGAGCTGCGTGTGAAGTGCTCCAGAGCCAGGAGAAAGGTTTTACTGGCAGAAATTTGAGATAGGTGAAAACAAACGATTGTTCTTGTAACTTGTGCCAGTCACTGCTCTGATTCGTGTGTTTTAATTAAAGAGAGAGCCAAATCGGTCCTGTATGACACTTATAATTGCTTTAAACTGCAGCTGTTTGTTTGCTTTTTTTTCCTGAGAACAAAAGTCGGGGATGTTACTGCCCTGGGAAAGCATGAGTGCTACGGGAGCAGGACCAGCTCCCCACGCAGCTCCCCGGTCCCTCCCGGTTTCACTCCCGTTCCTTGTGCTGTTTTCCAGTGTTCCTGGACACTAACGCTAGTGTAGCCCCCCAGCTCTAGGCTGCTTTTAATTTATTTGCAGGAAAACACTAGGAAAATGTTACGTCGGGTGGGTGGTTTTGTATGACGTTTCCACACTTCTTTTTTAGCATATCAATAAATATTTTTTTAAACTTTTCAGCCTCGTGTGGTCAGTGCTCCGGGAGAGCTCCGGTCCCCCCCCGGCCCCCGGCACCGCCTGGGGCCGCCCCGCTCTCCGCGGCACCGCGTGCCCGGCCCGGGATGCGGCGGGGCCAGGGGCTGGGGTGTGCGAGGCTGGAACCGGAGCGGGGAATCCGGAGCGGGGAAAGCCCAGCGCTTTCCCTTTAGGGGTTCTCGCCGGACGCGGCCCCTCCCGGCCCCGCTGGAGCTGCCCCTGCACCTGCGGGAGCGGGACAGGTACCGGGACGGACACAGGGACAGACACCGAGAGAGGTACTGGAACAGGAGCCAGGACTGGGACCGACACCGGGACAGGGACAGACACCAGGAGTGGAAACGGGACCGGGGCTGGGACAGGTACCGGGACGGACACCGGGACAGACGCCGGACAGACCCCGGGCCCGGGCCGGCCTGGCCTGCGGAGGGCGCTGCGCGGCCGCGCCGGGCACAGAGAGCGGCCGCGGGCGCTGCCGTCGGTGCCGCCGTCGGGCGGAGCGGAGCCCCCCGGGCCCGACGCCCCCGGCCCCGCCCCCGGGAGCCGCGGCCCGTGTGAACGGGCCCCCCCGCCGTGCCGGCGGAGAAAGGCGCCATTGTGCCGCCCTTCCTCCCGCTGCTCCCGGCGCTGGCAGCTCCCGCGGCGCGGGGTCCGCGCCCCACCCGCCCGAGCAGAAAAAGGAGGTTAATGAGGACACGCTTTAAAGATCGCACGGAGCCCCCCGGCCCCGCTCGCACACAAAGGCCGGGCTGCACCGGAGCGCCCGACCCGCGCCCCGTCGGAAGGGACCGGTACCGGAGCGGGCTCGTAGCGGATCCTCGGACCGAGCCACCACCGCCCCCTCCGGGCACCACGGGACCCCCGGGCCGGCGACATCCGCGGCTGCCGGGACGGGACGGGCGGTGGGGCCACCCACCCCACGCCGCTCCCCGACACCCCAGGGCCACAAAGGGAAGCCAGACACGTTTCTATTTACAAAGTATATATTTAAACTGACATAAAAAGCAGGTCTCATATGGACATTCACGGCTGGCAGAAGACACGTAGTTAAGCTTCACTTCTGAGACTGAGATTTAGCCAAATCGCTTTTGTACAAGTCTTAGATTTAAATAATTCACACGCACACGCCCGCACGCACACACACGCAGGGTACACGTCGCTATGTACAGACACACAGATACACCCACAGGTACGGATTGCTCCAGGTGTGTGTCGGACACACGGACACGGGGCTGGAGCGGAGCCCCACGGGGCAGGAGCGGCTCCGGGCTCTTTGCAAAGGGAAGATCCTCCGACCTTGGCGGCAGCAGGAGCACAAGCAGCTCAACCCCCTCCCTCCTCATCCTCCAACAACACCCGCGTCCCGTGTCAGCAGCGGGACCAACGCATCAGCTCTTCGTACAAACCGAGTTAAAAATCTCAATTTTACAAAATATGCCTTAACAAAAAAAAAAACAAAAAAACAAAAACAAAAACAAAACAAAAAAACACCAAAAACCACCAAAAAACCCAAAAAACCAAAAAAAAAAAAAAAAAAAAAGAAAAGAAAAAACAAACTGAGAACTGTCAGACACGATGGCTCCTTTTGCACAGCCAATCCAGCATCCTGCCAGGCACCTCACGGGTCCCAAAAGAAGGGTGGGGAAGGGAAGAAGGCAGGGTGAAGCTGCCAGAGGGCCCTGCAGCAGAGATGCCCCTTGCCCAGCCCCTGCCCTCAAGAGTGAGCTCCCTGCGCCTTCCAGAGCTCAGGGACACGGGGCCCTGCTCAGCCCAGCCCTCAGGCACTGCCGGGCTTGTGCTTCCCGTGCCACTGATGCCCAGAGCAAGGTGTGAGGATGGGGCCACCTGCTCCAGCTCAGGCAAGAGCTGCAGCCACAGCCGGGCCCAGGCTCCCTCCCCTGCCAGGAGCTCCGAGCTGGGGGCGCAGCGGAGCAGGGGCACCCCCAGCCCCCAACCAGCGGGAAACTGCTGCACCTCGCCCAGAGAGCCTCCTACCCCAGCCAGGGAGGAGCCCCAGCCCCAGCTCCCAGCCCTGGGAGGAATCCCCCAGGCAAACCCAGCACAAAACCCACCCGAGCTGCGGGGCTGCTCCGCACGGGGATATTTCCCCTCTCGGCTGTTCTTTAACCAGCCTAAGGAAAGGGAAATATTTATTGTCTCTGATGCATAAAGGTGACCCCAGGATTTGTCAGGGATGTGGGTATTACAAAACACTTTATCAGGAGTCTTCCAACAGTCTGAAGTAAACTGTGATTTGGAATAAAAATAATAATAATCCACTTTCTGTAGCAGAACAAAGTAACTAAATATGGGCAGTGAGATGCTCCCTCCCCAACCTCTCTGGCATTTCAGGAATGTAAACAGAGGGGGGTTTTGTTGGGGTTTTTTGTTTTTGGTGGGTGGGGGAACAGAATCAAGCGACCAGACAAAATGAAAACAGATAGACTCAGCTCAGTCCCATCTCCCACAACTGCTACGACAACTCTATTAAAGTGCATTTCAGTATCACCCCTCAGGAACCTTGCACACACAAACTCCTCTCCTCCGCAAGAAAAGGGAATTCAAGTTAATACTCCAACACTTTCAGCCTTTTTATGGATTTCTGCTTTTCCCCGCCCCGACTTTGTAGCAACATGACTTTTTCTGTTAGACTGGAAACACCCCATCCCCAACAACACTGTGAATTCAAGTGCTCACGTCAACTGTCAAGGGCAACAGTTCAGGACACAGCACACTTGATTGTACAAGCAACACCTTAAATCACAATCAAGAAATCCGGGCACTTCGCCCTGCGAGGGAGCAACACGGCCCCCTCCACCATCCATAGCATCATATGAAAAATAATAGTTAAAAAAACCCAGCACATACTTAGCTATGAACACCGTTATGTACACCGGCTCCTGTGGCTGATGCGTGAACTCGTTAGTTCTCAGTTTTATTGTCCTTTCTAGGAGCAACTGAGCAGTCACTGTTGTCTCCATTTAAATAAAACAACTCAGAGTTGAAATATATATATATAGATATATATATAAGCATTTTTTCTTAAATAACATATTTACATCTAATAGAAAATATAACTCTAGAGATAATCTTTCCAACGAAATGTAAGACGTGAAAAAAAAAAACCAAAACAAAACAAAAGAATGAGTTAATGAATTTAGGACAGTTTCTAAATTCTCTCCAGGACCAAAAACAAAAGGAAAAAAAATTTAAAAGGAAAAAAAAATTTAAAAAAAGGAGCATAAAAAAAAAAAAAAGAAAAAAGAGAGGCCCACCAAGCTCTACCAAGCTTTTGTCTGGATCTGACTGAAGAAAACCCCAGCACCACCTCCACCAAACTCATCGCTTCTCCTTAAAGAATCCTTGGTCCGTGCTGCTCTCCTTGATGGTGACGGTCAAAAAGTTAGAGGTCACATCAGTTACCACCACCTTCTCCAGGTTGTTGAGCGAGGGGCTCCAGGACTCCTCCTCGGGGTCCCCCAGGATCCGGGAGACGGGGATCCTGGCGATGAGGGAGGGCCGCCCCGCCGGGCCGCCCACGCCGTCGCGGTACAGGCCGCCCACGGCCCCCGGGCCGACGGCGCCGTGCAGCAGCTTGGGCCCGCCGGGGTCCAGCCCCCCCTGCCCCTTGGGGTCCAGCAAGTCCGCCCGGTGCTTGGCCAGGCGCGGGGGGAAGCCCTCGGCCCCCGCCTCGGCGCGGGTGGGGCCGGGCAGGGCTCCGGGCAGCTCGGGCTCCTGCCGCCGCGCCAGCTGGATCACGCTGTGTCCCGAGCCGAACTTGGCCGCCCCCGCCGCCGCCTCCTCCATCTTCCTGGCCTTCAGGTAGTCCCCCACCTTGTCCCCCGGCTCCCCCAGTTTCCTCTTGGAGGCGTCCAGAGTCTCCGCAAGGTCCTTGTAAAGCTCCTTCCTGGGCTTGGGGCCTCTCTTTTTGGGGGTGTCTCCGGGTTTCTCCTCCACGCGGATCACCCGCTCCCGGATGCTGTCGGTCTTGGGGGTGCTGCTGCTGGAGCTGCTCTGGGGGGCCAGGGCCATGTTTCTGAGTCCTTCCCTAGCCCGGGACGTGGAGCCCAGCTCCTGGGGGGACCTGCCAGGGTACGGCACCCGGATCCCCCGGGAAGAGTCACTGCGGAATTCATAGGTTTTGGCTTTGGCTTTTGCCTGGGCCTGCAAAGAAGATAAATCACGCGGTGACTTTATTATCCTGCCATCCGGCTGGGTAATTGCAACTTCCAGGAGGCCGCCTTGGAGGGGAGCATCCTCCGAGGGGCCGCACAGGGACCCCTCGCGCGCGGGCTCCGGCCTCCTTACCTTGAGCAGGAAGGTTTTGGGCTTGGGGCCCCGCTTTTTGGGCCCGTAAAGCTCCATTTCTCGCTCCCTAGAGGTGTTAAAAGAACCAAAGCTTCAATTCAGCATAGCTACAAGACAGCAACATATTTACAAGCGCAGCTGCTATAGCTAGTAAAGGCCTTGTACCTCTCCTCGAAGGCTGCGAGCAGCCGGGCATCCAGGATGTTCTCCTCGGGTTCCCAAGTGCTGTACCTGGGGGAAGGCGGGACGGAGAGAGGGAACAGAATAAGGAGCCAGGAGGGAACAAGACAAATAAAATAAAAAATAGGCGCGTAAAGGTTCTTGTTCCGGCACAAAGGGGGAGCAGGGGGTGCAGCCAGCATCCCCCCGGCCCCTGCTGCAGCCCCCCGCCGCCCCACGGGCCACTTACTTCTGCGACCAGCCCTTCCATTTGACCAGATATTCCATGCGGCCCTGCGGATGGGAAGCGAGGAAAATAAATATGCGTGGAGCGAAAACCGCGACTGAACCGCGAGCGAACCGCGACCAAACCGCGGCCGAACCGCCCCGCAACAAAGGTCCCCCCGCAACGCCCCGAGCGGGGAGCGGAACGCGGGGCGGGGGGGGCAGCGCGGGGGATGCAACAATGAAAAATAACGCGGATTTAACACACGCACCCCCCCAGGCGCGGATATAACACCGCCCCCCCCTCCCCTCAGGCGCGGGGCGCGGAGGGCGGGAGCGGCGGAGCGGAGCCCGCCCCGCGGCGGGGGGAGGCAGGGCCGCCCCCAGCGGGCCGGGGCCGGGGCGCGGGGGGCCGGGGGCGCGGCGGGGAGGCGGCGGAGGGGCACCTACTTTGCGGATGCGGCGCTTGAGCAGGGCCTCGGCCGCGAAGACGCGCTCCCCGACGGCCGAGAGCTCCATGTTTACGCGGCCGCTCGCAGCGCAGGGGCGGCCCCGGCGCAGCCCAGACCATAATACTCCGCCCGCTGACGTCACCGCGCCCCCCCCGCGCGCGCCGCGCCGGAGCCGGGTGGAATATTCCGCCCGCGCCGCATTGGCCGCGCCGGGCCCCGCCCACCGACGTGCGCCGCGTCCCGATGGGCCGGGGCGGGACCTGGGGGCACGCCCCCGGGACACGCCCACCGGGACACGCCCCTCCGCGGCCACGCCCCGCTCGGGGGGACGGCCCCGGGAGCGCGGGAGGGGGCGCGGGGGACAAAGGGGCCCGCGGGGCGGGGACGGCGCGGGAGGTGGTCCCGCGGCCCCGGGGATGGGCCGGCCGGGTCCGAGGCACCCGCACGCTGCGGAGTGGGGGGCTCCGCGGCCTGGCCCGCCTACCGCTGCTCGGACAAAGAGAGCGGTGTCAGGCGTGGGAGCTCGCCCGTACGAACCGCACATCCCGGTACCGCTGGTGCCGCGGAGCTGTCCACGGACAGACGCGGTCGCGCGTGCCGCTCGCCGCCGCCTCCGCTGCGGGAACGCGAATCCTCCCCGGCGACGCGGACGCGACCGGCAGAGTGGGGCACGGCAGCCGCCGGTTTCGCTGTGCCGGCAGCCCCAGGTTGCAGTCCCAGCGGGGAGGAGAGGTGACCCGGGGCCAGCGGGGCGGCCCCACGCAGGATTTGGTCCATCTCCCGCATTATCTGTCAGCAAACTGGCGCGGGCAAGTGTCTGCACGGCGAGGCTGCCAGCCGGTACCGGGGCGGCTGCCTGCCAGTACCGGGGCAGCTGCCTGCCGGTACTCCCACCGGCTCCCCACTCCGGCTGTGCCTCTCGCCCCGCGGCACGGCGTCGGGAGACATCACCTTCTCCCCAAGACGGCCACGGGAGAACGAGACACGCGCGAGTCGCGGGAATCCGGTGCAGCCTCCGGGGGACAGGGGATCCCACGCGACCGGCTCTTGCAAGTGGGCAGGGACCTAACCCGCCCCCCCGCCGTCGGTGGGAGGCTCCGGGAGGAGCGGGCAGCCCTTCAGCCCGGTCCCGCGGAGTGAAGCGGTTTCCGTGTCCGTGGGCAGCGCCGCCGCTCGGGGCTGCCCCAGAGTGGGACGCGCAGCAGCGCGGTGTGGGCTGTGGGCTCCTGCGGCCCCGTTCACGACGGACGAGACCAGACGAAGCCTCTCGTGGATCTTTCCCTCGTGTCCCCACCTCGGTCTCCCCTTCGCTAAGGATCCCGAAGCCTCGGCGGCCGCCACGTTCACACGTGGAAAACCCACGGCTGCAGTGGATCCGGCTGCGCCTGCCCTCTGTGAGACCGTGGCCGCGTCCGCCCGGGGCTGGGGCTACGAGACCCTCCCCTCCCCTTTCCCCTCGGGGGAAGCCGCCCGTGGGGCTCCGGGACCGGAGGGTTCCGGCGTTGTTCCCATCCCGAGGAGCGTTGTTTCCCGGGGATCCCGCCCGCCGCCGCGGCACCCGGCCGGGCAGGGACCTCCAGCGGCGGACACGAGTGGGACTTCGGGACCCCGCGCGGAGCGCCGTTGACTGGACCCCCACGGTTCCACGCGAGATCCGGGGGTCGTGTGTCGGGTATCCGTGGGCAGATCCCTCCTCCCACCGCCCCCGGCCGAAATGAAACCGCGCTCCCGGGAGGAGGCGGAGGATTCCCTCTCCGCGGCTCCCCTGTACTCCCGCACCGCGCTTGAAGCCCCGCGCCCACGGGAGCCGTCGCGACACGCGAGTCCTGCGTGGCGTGGCCGGGCCGAGGGAAAGCGCAACATCCGCGGTCTCGCGGCTCCCGGCGAGCTGCGTCCTGGGAAGTTTTTCGTTAATGTCGAATTAATCGTTGTTAATTAAGGCCGGTCGCGGGGCGACTCGTGAATTGGCGTGGCCGCGGCTCACCGAGCCCCGTTCCTGGAAAGGCACAAAGGACAGAGCCGGCGGCAGCGGGCGCACGGCCCGGCGCGGGGCGCGGGGCTGCGGCTCGGGAGCTGATCGTGTCCCCCCGGCACTACGGGAGCTGGCGCAGCCGCGCCCATCCCGTGCCCGTGGGGCTGCCGCAGCCCCGAGCACGCTCGTGTTTCGCCGGCAGCTTGGCTGTCCTCGGTGCGGGCTGGAACCTCGATCCGAGGCCGTGCCGCCCGGTTCCGACTCCACACGGGAGCCCTGAGGGGCCGCGTAGCTCCCGACTGACCGGCTGCCTTTGCCCCGTCGCCTGCGCGGAGCTCCGCGGCCACGCGTGGGGGTGCAGAGGGAAGAAGCTGAGGTTCTGGCTGCTTCCCACGAGTGCATCAGCGGAGAAATAACTTCATCCTCCCGCCGGAACCGACGCGGAACCCGCGCGGGGCCGGAACTGCGTCCCGGGTGAGGTGCGGGGGGGGCAGGGAGCAGGCGAGATGCAAACGAGAACGGAGCGGGGAAAGCAGCGCGGAGCGACCGCGGCCGCGGGGGAACCGCCCGAAGCCCCCGCGCGTGGATGAGCCGGGGCCGGGGCTGCGGCCACTCGTGGGGGTCTCTGCTCGGAAGGAAGAGTGGGACAGAGCTGCTCCAGCCGTGCGGGACGAGGCAGCGGCGGGCGGGACCGTGCCCGGGCAGCTCCCACCGCTGCCGAAAGTGTGCGGAGACCCCCGCCCGCAGCGGGCAGCACGGCGGGGACCCCTCCCGTACAGCCAAGGCACCGGGAGCAGGAGCGGAGCAGGGGCACGGGCAGCCTTCCACGCTCCCAGGGTCAACGGCAGGAGCTGCCTGGGCGCCCCACGGGCTCTCGGCGGGCTGGGACGGCTCATCCCTGCCGTTCCCGTCACCCACACCGGCCCCGGGCCCGGTTCTGCGATCCCGGGACTTGGAGCGGACAAGGACTTGGGGGGGACAGCTCCGGACCGGCGGGAGCGGGTGCTGTCGCTGCAAACCCTGTTTCCGCGCATTTGACCCCAAACCATCCTCTCGGCTGCGGGGTGTCCGCTCCTCCAGCCCGCACTCGTGCGATGAACTCCTCGGGGCTCAGACGGCTGCTGGGAAGACGAATGATCGGCTCCCCGCTCAGTTCCCGCCGTGCGGGGGCTCTCACGGCAGCGAGTTTTGCAACGAAACCGAGGGGCTGGAGCCCCTCTCGGGGTCGCGCGTGGCGGCGTTGGGGAGAGCGCGCGTGTCCGAGTGCGGCTGAGCCGGGAGAACGGGGCTGCGGGGCGGACCTGGCTCCAACCCATCCGCCGGCACCATCGATCCCCGCATCGCAGCGGGGCAGCTCCCCGCGACTCCCGTGTGCTCTGGTGGCCGTGCTTCAGGAGCTGCTCCGTCCCCTGCCCACTCGTGTCCAGGACGACAGGATCCACCACAGCTCCCAGCCTGCCCCGGCGCGGTTCCCCGGCTGCCCCGGTGCCCCTCAGGGACCCCTTTGTGCCACGGTCGCGCCCCAGCGAGTCCCCATCTCCTGGGCGATCCGAGCACAGTCCCCGCTCTGAGACCGCGGAGGGGAGCGGGGGCAGAACAAGCGGCTCCGGCAGAACCCCAAAGCTCGCCCGTTCCGAACCGATCCCGGCCCGGGCTGGCCCTGGGGCCCCGGGAGAGGCGTCCTGCAGCCCGGGTACCGCCGCGCGGGGCAGAGCGCGCCCCGAGCCACTTTCCACGCGAGCTCCCTGCTTGCGTGGACACTCCCCTGCACGCTCGGGGACGTCAGCCCCGCAATGCCGGTCAGCCCAGCCGCCCGCTTCGGCTGCGGGTTTCTCCCGGTTCGGTTCCGTTCCCGAGCCGTGCAGGGAACTGTTCTCTCCCCCGGTATCTGAGCGGAGCCGGGAGCAGCATCGGCGCTTCACAGCCCCGCGGACCGGTACGGGGCTGTGCCGACGGGGGGGCGAGGAGCCAGGACCCCTTGGCACCGCCGGCTCACGGTCCTGTCCGGGGCTGGGGGCTCAGCCCGCCCCCCAGACGATGCCTTTTCGTTTCCGAGCAGCTCAGGGACAACGGGGGAAACAGTGACCGGTTCCGACGTGCGGCACCGGTACCCACAGTGCCGCCGGGGTTCTGCCGGGTAGCGCAGGGGGTATCCGGCCCGAGGAGGGAGATCTCGGGTGTGCCCATGCAGCGGCGACGCCGACGGTCCACAGGACCCCAGAAATTCCCATGTTAGTAAGTTTTCGTGTCGAGGTGTTTGACATCGAATTCATGACGGGGCAGGGCTTCCCCGGCGGCTCCGGAGGCGACGTGGCGACAGGAGGCAGCGTGTCCGCGTGGACACGGCTCCGGTCCGGCCGACGCCCGGCAGGGCACCGGGTGCGGTTGCTGCTCTTTCCCCAGGCACCGAAGGGGGATGGCGGAGCCGCGGACGGATCTCGGCGTGTGCGGATGCAGAGGGAGCGAGAGGATCCCGGCTCGGGGACTCCACCGAGCACCTGGGCAGAGGAACTTCTCTCCGCCTCTTCGGTCGTTATTGCCCGGTAACGGAGGCTTTGGCCAGTCAGCGAAACGACCGCCCCGATGAGATGCGGCTCAGGGCCCGTCCCGGGTCTCTCCGCCGCCCCGGAACCGAGCCGCACACGCTCCCCGGGGCATTCGGGACTGAGGACCGTAGCGGCCAAGCCCCGGTGATGCCGAACGGCCCCTCCCGGGACGCGGCGGGCGCAGCCCGGCCTCGTCCGGACGACGCCGCACGGAAACGCTGCATTTCCCGGCGCGTCCCCGCCGGCCCGGTGAATTCCAGGTGCTTTCCATAGGTGGCACCGTCCTCCTGGAAATGGCGGCGGCGGCCTCTGCGCAACCGGCGGCGTTGCCGCCACCCCAGGGGGGCACTGCCGCCCCCTCGGCCCCGGGCAGCCCCCCCGCGCCGCCGGTTCAGCAGGGCGGAGCGCCCGCAGGAGCCCCGGGAGCGGTGCCAAGTCCCGGGGCGAAGCGAGGGCTTTTTTCCCCCTGCGGTCCCCACGGTGGAGAGAAGCCGCCGTTCTTTCCGAGAGCACAGACCCACGAACGCTGCGGAGTGTCCCGCATCGGCCTCGCCCGTGCGAGAGACCCACGCGTGTCCTGCACCATCGGTTTTTGGGGGCGGCGTGCCCTGAGGCCCCGCTCCGGCGGAATCCCCGCGCCCACGGAGCGCCCCGACGGCAAAGCGCCGGCTCTCCGTTCTGCAGGCGCGCCGTCACACACCGGAACCCCCCGTCACCCCCGGCACGGCCGTTCCGCGCCTCGCCCCGAACCCCCGCGCGGGGAGAGTCCCGATCCCGGGGGCGGGGAGCGGGGGGCGTCGTTTATCGCCCGCTCCAGGCTCCGAGCGCTCCGCACAAAAGATCTTTTGTTCCCGGGGGTTCTGAATTTGCTCATTATTTGTAGGAACATAAACACGAACTGTTTGCGGATGGGGAGAGGGAGGAACCGGCTAGAATACGGCGTGGGGCGAGGAAATGGGAATGTTCTGGGGTATTCCTGCAGCCCGTCTAGTCGGCGCGTCTCCGTCCCGCCGGCTGCTGATGAGCAAGGACGGCAAAAGGACGGATCAGCCCTGCAGCGGCCAAGGGAGTGTCACGAGTGGGCAGCGGCCACGCGAGGGCCCCGCCAGGGCGGGAACTGAGCTGGGATGTGACAAATGAGACGAAGCGCGAATCGAGGCGCCCAGGGCTGCCGCTATTCCCGTCTTTCTCCCAGTCCAGCTCTGTCCCAGCTCCGTCCCCACCGTCACCGCCCGCTCGGGCGCAGCCCCGCGACCCCGCTTTTAACAAAAGCAATTAGAGGTGAAGCGCTGCTCATTTGCATTCCGCTTAATGCCCGGTTCGGCCGCGGTTTCCCCGTCGCGGACGCGGGTCCGGTGAGGCGGGAGGGGGGCGCGGCCCGGCCCCGCCCACCCGAGGGTCCGCCCACCCCAGGCCCCGCCCACCGGGCCAAGGTAGGCGCTGTATTTAGGTTCATGCCCTTATTTGGCGATGCGCGCGGCGCCCCGCGGACGGCGCGCACCATATAAGGCAGCGGTGCCGGGGCCCGGCTGAGCTGGTGAGCGCTGATTGGCGCGCCCGTATCGCAGCAACGGCTCGGGGGGGAGCGGCCCCGCGCCCCCCGCCCCCGGCCGGGACCCCCGCGGGCACCGAGCGGGGACTCCCCGTTCCCACGGGACACCCCGGCGGGACCCCGCCAACCTTCCCCCCCGTCCCGCCCCGCTGCCGCCTCGCTGCCCCTGCCCGACCCGCAGCTCCCGACTCGCCGTCTCGCTGCGAGTCTTGCGTGGACACCGACGGCACTTGGGAGCTCGCGGTGCTCCCGAAGTGCGGCGGGACCACCGGTCCTCAGTCTCCGTAACGGGGGTCACGGAGGAAGCCGACCGTGCCTGCCCCACTTGCGGCAGAGCAGCCGGCGGGGCCGCGGGCTTTGAGGCAGCCGGCGGGACGGGGCGGTCCCGTTGTTCCGCGGAGCGGGGACCTCGCGTGGGCGAGGGGGGACGGGCAGCAGCGGGTCTGCACGGGCTGGGGTGACCCCGATCTGAGGCACAAAGACCGGGCAGCTTTGCGGAGGAGGGCGGCCGGCGGGGCAATGCTGGGCGAGGTATTCACAGAAGACAGCGGCGCCCTTTGCACCGTGCGCGGTGCCGACGGCGGATTCCGCGCACGCGGGCGCCACCCGCGAAGCGCGCATCAACGGCGCGCCCAAGCGCCTTCCCGTGTCCACCCGCGACGGTGCGGACCGGCCGCGGCGGAAGGTTCTCCCGCTCTCCGGTGGGGAAAGGACCACCCCATCTCGGCTCCCACAGTCCCGTTTTCGGGAAATCCCTTCACCCCACAGACACCCGCGAGAAACACCGGCGGGGAGTGACCCCCCGGCAGTGCAGGCGACAGTCGCGCACCCACCCGTGTCCGCTCCCGCGCTGCGGGCAGGCTCCGAGGAGCCGCCGCCGTGACGGGCGGGGGGCGGCGACACGGTGCGGCGACACGGGGTCGAGTTTTCGTTGCGGCTTCGCCGCGGAGACACTGCGTGGCCGAGTCGTGGCCGCACGGTGCCGCGTGACCACGGCCCGATTATTTTTCTGTATTTTATTTTTATTTTATTTTAAACCGAAAGCAAAACCGGGCGCTGCGGGAGCGGCTGCGGGGCTGGTGCTCCTCCGGCGTGTCGGGCTGCCGGGAATGACCGGCCGCCCCTCCGCCGCGCCCCCGGGGTCCGGAGCCGCCGCTGCCTCGGCGGGCACCGGGCGGGGGCTGCGGGCACGTGCACGGCGCTACAGGCCGGGCGCGATCGGGGCGGGATGCCCCGCGCCCCCCGCACGCCGCAGGTGAAGCCACACACCGGGCACCGCGGGCTCTGCTCCGGTCCCGCCGCCCTGCGGAACCTCCGCCCGTCCCCCGCGCCGCCGGCCCCGGGGCTCTCCGGGGGTGGGGGAGACCGGGAGGGCTGCGCCGCTTCCTCGCCGTCCCCCCCCCCATGGCAGGATTCAGCGGGCTCCGCCGAGCAGCCATTTTCTGCAGCTGCTTCTCCAGCAGAGCTCAGGCGGGCGGCGGGACCGGGCGGCGGCACAGCCCAGGGGACCCCCCTGCCCGCTGCCCTCCGCCGGGACGGGCGCCCCGAGCCCGGGCGGGCGGGGCCGGGGGTGGCCGGGCTACGCCGCAGGGCTCGCCGTGACAATCCCACCCTTTCCCCGCCATTTTGTTACCGTGCTGGCGTTTTCCCAAAGCAGAGACAGCGCGGGAGCCTTGGGAACGGGCCCCCGTTGTGCCGGGGCGGACGCCCCCGGGACCCGTGTCTCCGTTCCCTGCCACCCCCGCCGCGCCGCACCTGGCAGCGGGGCCGGTCCCGGGACGCGCGGCCACCGCCGGCACCTTCCCTCCGGGATCGCCTCGCTCCCCTTCGCGCCCCGCGCACGCAGCGCCCGAGGGTCGTGACTGCCCGAGTCCCTGCAGGACCCTGTCACGGGGGGCTGGCACCGCGTCCCGGGCCGCTGTCCCCAAAAGGAGGATGCTGGAGCGCGGTCCCCGGCTCCTCTTCCCGATGAACCGGGAACGCGGGGCTGGTCACCGCGCTACCCCCACCCCGTGGGCAGCGCAAGTGCCCTGACGGCCGGGGGGACCGTCCCATCGGGGAGGGTCCGTCCTGGGGCCGTGCCGCCCGGCGCAGCACCCTGCAGCATTGCCCCGTCTCGGTGGCGGTCCCGGTTCCCCGCGGGACCAACCCAAGCGCCCTCGCGGGAAACCCGTGGGGACCGTGGTTGGCCCACGCGAGGCCGGGCGCCCCGTCGGGGCTGTCGGCATAGTCAGACCGCCGGGGAGGGTGGCAGGGGACCGGGGGGCGGTGGCCGGGACGAACCGCGGGACAGCAGCGGCGGCGCGGGGACGGGCGGGCAGGACAGCGAGTGCCCCGACGGGGGACGGCCGGTCCCTCCACCCGCGCGGGGCTGATGAGCGTCGGGATGACACCAGCCACAGATGCCCGCCGGTGGGTGCACATCCCTCTCCCACGGCTGCACTCCCGGGCCGGGGGAGGCGTTCGGATGTGGCACTACCCGGGAGGTCCCGGCGCGGCGGCGATGGATGCCCCGTGCGGGTGGGAGCGGGGCCGGCGGGGCCGGTGCGTGCCCCGGGCTGGGCCTCCGGAGCCGAGCGGCGGCGGAGGGCGGAGAAGGGAGCGGGGAAGGAGGGGGCTCCTGCAGTGCTGCAATGCAGCGCCGCGCCGAGCCCGCCGGCCCGGCCGCGCTCCGCCGCCCGTCACTGCGGCAATGCGGATGGAAGCCCCGCCCGGGCTGGGCCGAACCGGTCCGGGCATCCCCTGCCTGGTCGGGCCGCGCCCTGCCCCGGACGCGCCGGGCTGCCGCTCTCCCCCGCTTCCTTGGCCCCGTTTCGTTTTCCTCCTGCCCCTGCCGGGACCGCGGGACGTTTCCTCCTGCGGCGGGACGCAGCCGGCTTGTGTCCGCGGGATCGCCCGCTCGCCTCGTCTTTGGGGGCCGGGAGGGGCCCTCATCCTGCCCCCCGCGCTGATCGCCGGGGACGCCGCCAGCAGCCACCCTGGTGACCCCCTCCAGCACCTTGCGAAGGTGCTTGCAAAGCACAGGACTTGCGAAGCCCCCGGTGCTGTACCGACTCGGGGCGGATCCCTGGTCTCTGCCCTGCTCCGTTCCAACTTCTCCCCGGAGAATCTGCTCCCTACCTATCCTCCGGGCCCCCCACAGTCTCCTTCTCCCTGTCCCCGCTGACCCCTCTGCGCAGGCCAGCAGCAAACAGCGCTGCGGGGCCCCAGGCGGGGTGGGGGTCGCACCCCGGCTTCGTTTCCCCTCGGCTGCCATCAGATTCGGAGTCGCAGCACCCGGTGAGGGGGGAGCTCCCTCTCCCCCCCCTCGAGGTGCCCGTGTGCGGCGATGTGCGGGCAGCGCCCTGGAGAGAAGGGATTATTCCGCTTGTAAAAGCCGCTGATAAGGCACAAACCCAGCAGGGCACGGCGGACCACGAGGTGCATAAAATATCAGCGTTTAAAGCCGGGGGGGCACTATAACCCCCCACTGCCCGCCCCTGTCCCACAGGCTCTGGATCACCCCCCTCTCTGTTCGACTTTTGCCGCAGCAACCTGGGGCTGGATCCAGGAATTCTCTCCCAGCCATGCCAGGCAAACCGGGTTCTGCCCTCCCACCTGGATGTTTTTTTTCTGACGCGGTGAAAATGGCACCGCATTCCAGCTCCAGCTCCTGCTGGTGCGGACTCAGCCGCTGGATCCTGCCATGTCTGCATTTACTGCATGAAAGCTCAGCCGAGCCCCCGAATTTCTTCCCTGGGAGAACTTCACTGGCTGATCAAGGTGTCCTCAGCCCTCCCTTCGGGAGGCCGGCACCCGCCGCTCACGGTGGGGCTCCCCGCGCCCCCCGCCATCCCTCCGTCTCTCGCCGACTCCTCTCCAATATTTCAATGTCTCTTCTCAGCTACCGGAGGCTGTTCCACGCGAAAGCGGGCTCACCAGTGCCACACACCGAGCAGTACCGCCGCCCCGCTCTGCCTCCGCTCCCGGCGCACACGGGGCGCCCTCAGCGGCGCGCTGCTGTCCCTGTGCCTGTCCCTGTCCCTGTCCCTGTCCCTGTCCCTGTCCCCCGCCCGCCCAGTGACACAGTTCCGAGAGCGCGGCGGTGCCAGCCGGGGAGGTTCGGTGTTCACTCCCCGGCAGTGTTGAACGTGTCCAGGGCAGAGCGATCTCTGACCGCAGACCGGGTGCTGGCGGGGCCCCGTCCCCCGGGCAGGTTCAGCCTTGGCTCCTCCGCTCCTCCTGCCGTGGTTTCTCTCCGGGGGCAGGGACACGGGGACACTTCGGGAGCCCCCTGAGGGCTCACCCTGCCCGGCGGGGGAAGGTCCCGGGACCCCGCAGGGCTGGCTGAGCCCCTCAGCCCCGCACCCAGCGGCTGCCGGGCTGGTTCTCTGCAGCGACCGCCCCTTCTGTGACTGTCCCTTCGCAGGACGCGGTGCCCCCACGCAGGTTCCCCGCCCCGTGGAGCTCCAGCTCGCAGCGGGCTGTGCTGAGCCCACGGGCACGGGGGTGCTGCTGGGCACGGTCCCCGTGCCGCCCCCAGCTCTGTGTCCTGATCTCCCAGCACTCGGGACGTGGCACCCGCGGCCATTCCCAGTCACGGGGAGCGTGGGCGGCGAGGGGGGAGAGGCACGGGGCAAAGGCAGGAGCAAAGAAAGCAAAGTTAAATTTGACAGCCCGAGAGCAGAGACAATGCCACGACCGAGACTTATTTGTCACATACTCAGGCACGAGATGGAAGGAATTCCTGTGATAGTGCTCGTCCCTGCTCAGCCGCTGCTGCTGAACCACAAATTGCTGCTTGCAGCACAAAATATGGAAATGGAATATATTAGATTAGACGCCTTCTTGTTGGGGCTCTGCTCTAGGAGTTATTTCTAAGTCCGGAGAGTTAAAGCATCTTCAAGCAGCAGAGCATCAAACCCTGAGAAAGTGGGTCTGCTTCAGGTGGCGGAGCTACAAAAAAGGAAAAACATCAGGAAATCGGCTACCGTGGAGCCAGGGAAAGATTTTTCAAAGCAGAGAGCGAGACACCCAGTGAGGGCTCTTCCCACCTCGGGTTAAAAATGGCTCAGGGTCAGGTTGAGCCCTTAAACTCGAGATAAGGCATCGTTCCACAGCCGCCGGAGAGAGGGGTGGCACCGCTGATGTCCGACCACCATCTCTGCACAGCCCAGCACGAATCCCGCTGGTTTGTCCCTTGCTGGTGACTTCATGTGCCAAAAGAACGCAGGCGGGAGGAGGACAGTGGCACGGCCGGAGCCAGTGCACATTCCTGGTGCTAAAATGACAGCCTGGCTTGCACCGCGCGGCGAATGGGTGGGTGCAGCGGCGACAGCGCTTCAGCCTTCATTTCTCAGCCGTGTGGAAATACTAACGTGTGAAAATTAACGTTTCCAAGCATATGCGAATATTACCATTTATTCTGTGTTTTGAGATGCTTCGGTGGCTCCTTGATACTGAACAAACTTCCCCTCCCCTAACCTTGTATTTGGTATTAATACGAACCTGACGCTCCATTGTTTTTTTCTTTCAGACAAAATATAAAATATTTCTTCCCGAGCAGCTCCCCGAACTCGAGGAGCCCGTTCCCCTCAGAGGCACCGGCAGTGGGAAGGGGCATCCGCCTCGGGGTGCAGGAGATGGGGCGGCACCAGGTCAGGGACCCAGAAATTCAGAGGGGCAACCCCCTAACCCTCATCTGCTGGAACCCCATGGCCAGTCCATCACAAAGGGCATTTTCGGGGGGTCGGGCGGCGCTGCCCGCGCTGCGGGTGCGGTTCTGCCGGGGATGAGCCCTGCCCGCATGGCACAGCCCACGCCCGCAGCTCGCCGTGGCCATTTTAGCCGCGCTCGCCCTCGCCGCTGCCGCAGCCCCGCTCGCCGCTCGCCGCTCGCCGCCGCTCCCTCGCTCTCTCCAGGGCTGCGGGCAGGTCCCGGTTCCCGGTTCCGCGGAGCATTCCCGGAGCAGCCGGGTCCCACCGGGCTCAGCTCTCCCCCCGCCACCGGCGGCACCGGGCGGGCAGCGCCGAACGCTGAGCCCGAAATTGCTGTTCACAGCTCTGGGAGCTGCCCCCGGGCTGCTGCAGCCGAGGGATAACGTGTGACATTTGAGTCATCCTGATTCTCCTATCCTTGTGCTCCAGAAACCGAGTGACACCTTCCCCTGCTGGGCATCAGCGAAGGGGGCAAACCCGGAATCCCGGAGCCCTTCCCTGGGGCAGGCTGCTCCTCTGAGGCTCATTTCACAGCCATTACCAAGCATCAGCATCCCTTGTCCTGTACATCCCAGGCTCATCCCTACTGAGGACAAAGACGAAGCATCCAGGGGTTTCCCAATTCTCAAAGCAGAACACCAGAAAAAATCTCAACCAGAATTCTTTGCTCAGCATAGTCTTCATATCGAAATTAAATACATGTTTGTTAAGTGTCCATCAGCTTAGACCCTCCATCCGGGCTTCTGTTAATGCATTTTTTAACAATATCCCAATCTTCACCCTGGCTGCAACAGCACCACAGCAGCACCTCTGAAAGGTTTAGTTCTCCCCTTTCTCACCCCCAGCTGAAGCACTTCCATGCCCTGGGAGCTGTGTCCACATTCAGGCCATGTCAAACTCCCTGGAAAACGGGAGTGTGGCCATGCCCCCCTTCTCAGGAGCTTCCTGGGACAGAGCCTGCAGCTCTGGCAAAGCTCAGCCTCGGTGACCTGGCCAGGTCAGCTCCTGTCCCCTCACCTGGTGCCAGCACCATTTCTTGTGAAAGGGTGCTGCTGTTTGACAGGGCTCTTGGGGGGTTTGGGGACCATAGAGGGTTTGGAAATCCTGGAGAGTTTGGAAATCCTGGGGGATTTGGCAGTCAATGATCAAATTTCCTTCTCTCCCCACCCTGCAGCCCAGGGCCCGCTGCCAGCAGGGTCGCCCAGGGACGGCACAGCCCCAGCTCTGGGATCCAGGGTGCTTCCTGCTGTGTCACACGGCATGGTTTATATGCCTGCTCCTTCGATAAAAATAAATCTTCATGTTTGCAGTTTGCTGTAAACTACATCAAGGTGTCAGCTGCACTGACGGCTCCTCTGAGAAACGACCTCGGGAGGGGCTGGCAAGCGGCTCTGGGTGAGCCTGGGGTCCCGCCCTGCAGCGGGAGCACCAGCGGCTGCCAGCCCACGGGGAGGAGACCCCGGCCTCCCTCAGCCCTGCAGGGCTGGCACAAACTTCCATCTTCACAGAGACCCTCATTCCTCTGCCGTTTGCACCCTGCAGTGACACCCCTCAGTCTCCTCCAGACCCCTCAGCCTGGCACACGTCCAGGGCTGGCTCCCATGAGCAGCTGCACCACCGGCCCCTCTTCCCTTCCTGAGCTTTATTCCAGCCCAGCCCACCACCTTTCCCTCCCTGCAGGCTGCACACACCTGACCACAGCCACCCAGCCCCTCTTGTCCCCCTCTCCTGTCACTCCCTGCAGCAACCAAGGGGTCCCTCCTCAGGAAGGAGCTCAGCCCCCACCTCCATCCACCATCCTGCCCACCCCACTGCCCTCCCCCACAGACCATGGCCAGGTCAGACACTGCTGCCCCAGCCACCTCCTGAGTGTGAGATGCTTCAACTTGCCTGTCATGGGACCCTCCCCAGCTCGGGCTGCAGGCAGGAGCTTTCCCAGGCACTGGGGATCACCCAGAGCCACCCCACAAGGCTCTGGAAGCACCTGGAGATGGTCTGGGCTGTGCTGGCTCTGTGCAGCTGCCTTCCTCTTCTGGTGCAAACATAAACAGAGCTGTGTCCTTGTGGCTGTCTCTGACAGATCTCACATGAACCTGGGCTCAGTCCAAATGATCTTATCTGTGGACAGACTGAGGATTTCCTACTACCCAGCTTTTTTGACTGCTCAAACCAGAGGCAGCCCTGTGGGATGGGGGAGATGAGGGAGTTCAGGGCTGGGGCTGAAGTGGGGAACCCACCTCTCCATCCCCTTTCCAGTTCAATGAGAGGCCTGCACCCCCACAGCTGTTCTCCCACACAGAGGGACACCAAGCCCACCAAAACCCCCTCAGTGGCTGCTGGATCAGCCCCACAGATCCAATTTTAGGTGCAATGGTTTCTAGCAGCTGTGAATGACTGTGCTCAAGGGGACAGGCCTAGAAAACCCAAGCAGTGGCTTTCCTCCCAAAATGTGGCCATGAATTGTTGCTGATTTCTGCAATGGGGGATGGCTGCTGAGATCACCACATCCAGCCAAGTCACACCATCACCTCCTGACACTGCACAGCAAAACGAGAGAAAAATGGGAAAATAAAGGAAAAATCTCACAAAATGCACACAATGGGTGCCTGGAGGAGCTGCCCCCACCCATGTATGAGTAAAAGCACTGAGTGCTCCAACTGCCAGGGAAATCTTCCACTTCTCACTGCACACACCCACCTCCACCTTCTGCCCATTCCCACTCTGGACCTGTAATCTGGACCCATTCTCAGCCGGGAACTCCCAGTTCCCACCAGACTGCTTCTTACCCTGATTAAAACACATCAGCTCCATGTTTTGTGTTTATTGAACATCCTTCCTCATACAGCATCCTCACACCATGGAGGGAGCCCTTCCACCCAGCCCTGGGGCCCACACTGCCACAGTGGCATGGTGGTTCCTGGGGATGGTGTTTCCATCACTTTCCATGGAGCAGGGATCTCACTGACACCTCCCGACACCACACAGGGCCAGGGCAGCTGCTGGTGATGGGGCTGGATGCCAGCCCAGTGCTGGTGCTGACACTGGCACCACCGCGGGGAGGGGAGAACCTGAAAGGATCAGCACAGAGCTGCAGCCCCTCCCCTGTGCACGGCCCTGGGTCCATCAGGCCCTTTCAGAAGGGCTCAAAGACGAACACAAATTCTCCTTTTACATCAGCAAATGTTTTTCTGGAATAAATCCAAACCAAGCAGAGGTTAACACATTCCTGGGAAATACATTAAATGCAGCGCGCACCAGTGTTCCTAATGGAGCGTGGTGACGCTCCATCTCGCCCTGGATCACCCTGATAACCACTGCAAGCACCCTGGGCTCCACTTTAATTTGCTCAGTAACAGGCATTTAGGTTTGATGCATTTACTGGGGAAAGAGAGTGGCAGCAATAAGTAATTCATATCCAAACACTTCATCTCTCCCAGCCAACCGGCCCAGCAAGGGAAGGGCGCAGCTTTTAAAGCAGTAACTACTTATCACACCTTTCACAGCACAGGAAGCTGCTGGAGTTGTGATAAACATGATCAAACTATTAGAGTAAGAAATATCTGGCCGTGTGGTTTCCGGGAAATGGTGCCTCAGACCAGCCACGGCTGCTGAAGCACAGACGGCGCTTCAGGGGCTTCTGCAGCCCTGGGGGTGCTGCTGCAGCAACGCTCAGAGGGACAGTGTTCCCTTAAAAACCGGCAGCACAACGCCCTCCCTTCTCAGAAATGCTAATGAGCTGAGCTAACTGCAAACCTGCAGCAGTTATTAATTGCCCCGAGCCTCGCACACCTAGAGCCCCGGGAAGGAGCTGCCGAGCCGGCGATGCCCAGGCTCTGGCCAGCAGCCTGCGAGCCCGCGTTCAAAGGCACGACCTGCTGTTTGTGAGGGACCCCGCTGCTTTCATCCACCTTTGTCTGGCTGAAGAGCGAGCCGTGCCCTGGCAGCCGCCCTGCCCCGCAGCCGTGGCCCGGCCCCGCTCCTGCACTGGCTCCCGTGGCTGTCTGTTGAGCCGCACTTCCCCTTTCATAAATCACATTTTGCATTCTGAGCATGCGTCTCCTCTTCCATGCCATTTTTGTTTTCAGATAACCATTAGCTTAATTAATCAAGGGAAACGCATCATTTCTGATTGTATGTTCTGATAGTGAAGGCAGGGATGGCAGGGAAGCACCTCCCAGCACCCCATCCCTGGGTACCCCCGGAGCAGGTCGGGGTTCAGCAGCACCTGCCCCGACAGAACCTCCCCAGCACCCTCAGCACGTCACCCACAGAGCTCTGGTGACACGCAGCGTTGATTCAAACCCTCTTAACATTCTGCACAGCTACCAGGCAAAGGTTGATTTTAATCGGAGTTCACCATTTCCACTTGGGTGGAAACACCTTGGGTGCACAAACCACCAGAGCTCTGTGAACAGCCAGCACTGAACATCACCCAAGTGTCCTTGGGAGCATCAACCAAAACTGGGGCAGAGCCGAGCCGTCAGCACTGGCCCTGCCCTTGGAGCCACCTCCCACAGCCATTCCCACACAGCTGAGCCACACCAGAGCCAAACCCACACCTGCACCAGTGGTGCCCACAGGAGGCTCTCCCACTTGGGAACAAGTCTCCTGTGCTGTTCCAGCTGGGAAAATGGCATCCACACACCCAGTGCTTACTTTGCTGCCAGTTTAATCCAACCTGCATTGGAAAAGTGCTCCAGCTCTGGCATAACTGCTGGGCAAGACCTGGGTGGAATGGCACACACAGGGGTTCCCTCACTGGCTGGATGCTGTCCCAGCTTCCCACAGACACCACACGACCCTTTACAAAGAAACCAAGATGAGTTTGGAATAGATGTACATGAAATGACACCTGGGAAGCCAAGTGGCCCAGAAGTGGCAGCCCTGGATGGGAGGTATTTGTGCTGTGGGAGCAGCACTGGCTCATGGCTGGACAGACAGACACTGTGACAGCAGGACACCCCACAGCTCAGGTACCACTGAAGGCTCCACCTCACCAAACCAATTCACTTCTCACAAGTTCACAGCTTTGGTCCACACTCATCAACGTGCCATCAACAACATTCCAACCCAGACCTTTGCTGGAGGAGACATCGACTTTGACTAAAAGCCCAGGAGGAGACAGGCTGGCACCAGAGGCAGCTTTGCTGGCACCAGAGCCAGTCTGGCCAGCACCAGGTTTGGAGGGTGGCACTGCCCAGGCACTCAGCTCTGTTTGGGGAGGTAACAGAGGGGTCTGGGGGACAGAGATGAGCACAGTATCTGTCACCACGCTCTAAGGCCTCTCACAAAGAATCAGCCCTGCACTGCATTTCCAGCAGACTCCAGCAATTATTAATCCTGTTCAGAGATAGCTGCAGCTTTCTTGGTGGAGTTTGAACCATCTTCCTTTCTGAAGACATTCAACTTCTCATCCAACCGTGACCCTTTTCAGCACTGGGATGGCACTGCTGGGATGGCAACCATCATCCAGCACTGTGCCACCCTCTACAGATTCCTCAGGTTCCTTCAGAGCTCCCCAGCCCGCTCTGGAGGAGGCCAGCCCTGCCTCACACCACGGCCTCCCGTGGCCTCGCTGCCCACCCACGACTCAGGCTGCCCTCAGCTCTGTGGGCACAACACTCAGAGTGAAAACTGAATTATAATCAAAACTACAGCTCAGAGCCAATTCTTTGACCTGCAGGTCCCGGCTGTGGGGCAGCCCAGCTGCAGCCTGCCCACACAGGGACCTGCCATCCGTAATGCTGTAACAAATGCACTCCAGATCCCGGTAGCTTTTGTAAAGGTTTATAGTCCTTTGCCATGATTGCATGATACATTTCTTCCCCTGTGACAGCCCTCAGACCAGGACGTGCCGCTGGCAGCTCGCAGCAGCTGGGCTTTGCACTCCGATCTACACTAGCTGCAGAACATCAAATGCACTTTCAACATCTCCATTTAATATTTACATTCAAGCAATTAATAATTGGAAGCTTATAGTTTAGACATTTCTAATAGCAGCAATTTCTATAATAGCTCGTTTAGCTTTAGATAACGATTTTTTTTTTTTGCACATAGAAACACCACATGTGTACAGTATCAAAAAATATATACGGGATGGTCCTGTGGCTCATGGGGAGGGCAAGGGACCAAGACTAACAAATGCTCAATGGTTAAAAAGGAGAACAGAAAATAGTCGTTTGATATAGTTTATAAGGTGATCTAGGGACTCCATAAATCTAGGCTTTATATTTCATTATATAAATACCTACAAATAAATATATTAGCGTGGCCAGGGAGCGACCAGCTTTCAGCTCAAACAATACATTTCAATAACACCACGTACAAACGGGAGCAAGAATCACTTGACAAGTTAGCACTGTTAAAATATAATACTATAACTCTGAGTAACTGGCGGGTCCCATCCTCGCGTGTCCCACTGCCGGCAGCTCCCGCAGCAGCCCCCGGCGGCGGGGCCACCCCACGTGGCAGGGATGGCCCCGTGCCTGTCCCCGCGTCCCCTCGCGGCACACGGCGGGCTCGGCCGCCGCCAGCGGCACCGGGGCTCCGGGGCAGGGCCACCAGCGCCTCGGAGGGAGGCTGGGGGGCCCCGGGACGGGCGGGCAGCTCCCACGGGGAGCGGCTGCCACCCCAGCTCACACCGTCACGTACTCCTTGAAGGTCACAGTCAGGCAGTTCGCGGTCACATCTGTGATAATTATATTCCCAAAGAAGGGCTTGAATTCCTGCAGGGACTCGGCCTCCTCCTCCTCCTCCTCCTCCCCGGCGGCCTCCCGGGGCTGCGGAGGCGCCGGGGCCGGGGGCTCGGCGGGCGGGGGCGGCGGCAGCTCCGGCTTCACCTGCGCCGGGGCCAGCTCGCCCTCCGGCCGCGGCTTCACGCAGCGCAAGTCTATGGGCTCGTCCAGGTCCGAGTCCAGCAGGATGACCTCGGGCTGGGGGGGCGGCTCGGGGCCCGGGGGCCGCTCGGGGCGCGGGGGGCTGAGGCAGGTGGGGGCGCTGATGCTGCGGGACGTCAGGCGCTTCTTGCCCGGCTCCCGCTCCGCCTGCTGCTCCGACAGGCAGCGCTTGCGCGAGCTGGCGCTGGACAGGTTCAGTCCCATGGAGGAAGGGCTGTGCTCGCACACCGGGCTCAGCGACCAGGGCACGAGGTCCGGCTTGGTGGTGAGCTGCAGGGGCTGCTCGGCCGGAGGAAGGGGCAGCTCCTTGGCCAAGGGAGTCTTTTGGGGACTTTCCTCCAGCTCCGCAGGGGGCTGCCGGCTCTCGCCCTCTGCTTTGCTCAGGGCATTGCTGCTCACCACCCTCTCCTCCCCTGGCTTCCTCCAAGCCTCCACCTTCTCCTCCCCACCCTTCTTAGGAGTCCTCTCCTCCGCAGCCCGCTTCCGGGGAGGCTCCCCGGACTTGATCTTCACGGCCTGCATGCCGTTCTCCATGTACTTGCTCATCACAATCACAATGCGCCCGTTCTTGTTCTTGTTCTTGACGATCTTCATCTTTCCCCCGAGGCCATTGCTGGTCACCCTGTCCCGGGAGGGCGGCCCGGTACCACTGGACAGGTTCTTCTCAGCTCCGTTTTTGCTCTCTGCTGTGAGGTTCTTGACTGGGCCCAGCAAGGTTTTGGCTGGGCCATGAGCCCACTTGTCTGGGTGGGCGACCAGGGGGGTCTTGTTATTGTCCAAGCAGGCCTGGCCCTGCGGCTCTTTGCTGCTGGGCTGGTAATGGGGCTCGTACATCTTGGGGTCCGGCTGGTAGTGGTGGTGCTTCTTGCTGTTCAGCTGGTAGTAATACTTCCCCTTGCTGTGGGACTGGTGCTTCATGCCGCTCTCCTTGCCGTTGGGCTGGTACTGGTGGTGCTTCTTGCTGTTGAGCTCATACTGGTGCTGCTGGCTCTTGCCAGAGGAGCCGAGGTCCAGCTTGGGCCTGGTGTCCACGGCCGGGTCCTGCAGCCCCGTGAGGATGTTCGAGCGGCGGGCGAAGGAGGGAAGCTGCAAGGCAGAACCAAGGGCGGGGTCAGGCGGGGCTGCGGCACCAGGGCCAGAGCTCCGGCAGGTGCCCGAGGCTCCGGCGGCGCCCCCGCCCCTCCGGCAGCTCTCCTCACAGGATGCCGCGTCCTGCGGCACCGCGTCCTCTCGCAGGCGGCCCCAGCCCACTCCAACTTAGAGGCTGTGCATTGCTCCAGATTAATGAAGCAATGAAAAGAAGAAAAGCCCCCTTCAATCAGCTGTCTGGGAACGGGGGCCGAGCGGCACCGCCGCTGCCGAGCCCGCGAGCAGCCTGCTAATGCCAGGCGGGCACGGGCACAGCGGCTCTGCCCGCGGCCGGAGGGGAGGGGAGGGGGCTGAGCTCAGCGCTGGGGTCCCCGGGGTGTTGCGAGGCGCCCGGGCTGCGCGCAGGCTCCTGAGCATGATGAAACTCGCTGCAAGCGGCTCCCCGGGGACGGCCGAGGCGCGGGGGTGTGGGGCTGGGCACCCGCGCGTTACCTGCACGACCAGCGGCTTTGGCTTGGGGCCCCGCTTGCGGTATCCCATCAGCTGCTCCTGCCGCTCCCTGCGGGAACACAGCGTCACGGTGAGCCCGAGGGCAGCGCACGGACCCCGGCACCGCCCCCCGCGACCCGACCCGGGCACAGGGAAGGGGCAGCGGGAGGGGAGCGCGGCCGTCCGCAGGTGCGGGGCTGCGGGACGGGAGCCCCGCAGGTGGCAGCGGGCCGGGGGCACGGGCATCCTGTGCAAGCAGCAGGCGCCTTCCCCGCTGTGGAGAGGGGCTGAAGTTCACAGTTTGCGCCAAAACGCTCCAGGAAATAAATGCGCGGAAAGAGAAAAAAAAAAAATTAAAAAGGCTTACAAAAAAAAAGCACAAGAAAAAAAAAGAGCCGAAGCCCGTCCAAGCGCAGCAGCAGCAGCAGCAGCAGCGCCGCCTCCTCGACTCGCGGCATCGAATCCCGGGAAGAAGGAGCGCGGCGTGGGGGGGGCACGGCGCGGGGGGAGCGCGGCGTGGGGACCTTGACCCGGAGGCGTCTCCCGTGGCCCCGCACCGCCCGCCCCGCCGGGGCCGCGCCCCCAGCCCGGCCCGGCCCGGCCCGGCCCGCCCCCGCCGCGGCCCCCGGCTCCGTGACGCATCTGCAATTGCGGGAGCGGCGCGGAGCGGGGGTCCCGCCGCCCCTCCCGCATCCCCCAACCTCCGCCGCTCACCTGTTCTGGAAGGCGATGAGCAGCCGGGGGTCCAGGATGTTCTCCTCCGGCTCCCACGTGTTATATCTTGGAGAGGGGAGGAGAGCGGCCGTCACCGCGGGGCCCGGCCGGCGGGGCCGGGGTCCCAGGCAGAGGCACCCCGCAGCAGCGGGCCCGATGGGAGCAGGGTGTGGGGCTGGGGTCCCGGGGCGGGGGATGGGCGGGGGGGTTGGGGGCCGCCGGGACGGTACTGTTTATTTAGCGCAGTTATTATTCCGGAGGAATTCCAGGCATGTCATGATGAAATTTTCCAAATCCCCTTTCCCGGACCCAGGAAAGCGGCCGCGGGGCGGAGGAGGGACCCGGCCGCCGCGTCCCGGACCCCCCCGCGTCCCCCCGCCCGCACTGTCATGCAAACCCCGAACGCTCCGCAGCGGCCGCGCTCGCTCCGGTGCCGGTGCTGCCCCCGCCTCGGCAGCGGCTCTCGGGGCTGCGGGGCGACGCGGGCGATTTTTGCGGTTATTCCCCCTCTCTCCCCCCTTCCTGCCCCCCCCTCCGCGCTCGGTTCTGCAATATGGAGCCCGACTCCCGAGGAGGGAAAGGGGGAAGGAGCCATTTTCTGGTGCACATCAGCCGCCGCCTGCTCGGCTCCCGCCGCCGTCACCGCCGGGCCCCGCCGCCGCCTCTCGCCGCCCGCTCGCCGCCCCGGCCGGGGCCCTTCCCCGAGCCCCATCCCCGGCGCCATCCCCGCCCGCTGCCGGTACTCACTTGGGCGACCATCCCCTCCATTTCACCAGGTACTCGACTCTGCCCTGAGCGGCGCGGGAGGCAAAGACACGGCGTCAGCGGGAACCGCCAGCCCCGGCGCCCCCCGGCCCCGCCGCCCCCCGCCGCCGCCGCGCCCCCCGCACCTTTCGGATCCGCTTCTTCTCGATGCTCTCCACCGCGAAGACGTGCTCGCCCACCGCCGGCAGCTCCATCCCGCAGCCGGGAGGGGCCGGGCCGGGCCGCGCTGCAGCCGAGCTGGGCTCGGGCTCCGGCAGCTCCCGCCGCCGGCCCGACAGACACTGAGCGGCGGCACCGCAACCGTGCAAATCCCGGAGCGAGACGTCAGGGAGGCGGCGCCTCCCGGGCCCGGCTGCCCGTCAGCGGCGGGGCCGGGGGATTGGCGCAGCCCTGCCGGGGAGCGAGGCGGGGAGGGGGCGGGCGGGGGCCGGGCACGGCGGCGCGGGGAGGGGGCGCGGGCAGCTCCGCTCCCGCCCCACGCGTGACTCAGCACGGCCCCACGGGGCTGCGGGGGGCGGCACAGCCCGCGGGGCAGGTGCGCGACCCGGGCCCGGGGGTCCGGCCGGAGGATGCGCGGCGGGACGAGCCCTCGGCGGGGCTCCGCGCTGCGCCACGTCGCGGGTGCCCCGGGCGGGGGTGCCGGTGCCCGCGCCTAACGGGGAAGCCGTGGGGCGCCCGGCCCGGGGACAGCCGGCGGCGGCGGGCCCGGGGCAGGTGGCGGCGCTTTCCCCGCCCGGTGCCGGAAGCCGCTCGGGGAGCCCGGTGCGGGCGGCGCCGCGCTCTGCCTCCCGCGGGGAGAGCCTGAAGCACACGCGTGTCCAGCGGGGCCGCCCGGCCGCTCCCCGCGCTGCCCCGCCAAACGCGGCGGTGCCGGAGCCGCAGGCACCTTCCCCGGACAGGTGGAAGGGGCCGGGCACGGTCCCGGTGTGAGCCCGGTGTGAGCCCGGAGCAGCCCCCGCCGGGCCCCTGCGGGGCACCGCACCCCGGGGCAGGACGGCCGCGCCGCGGGCACGCGTGGGGTGATATCGGAGCGCCGGGGAGCCTTCCACCCCTCCCGGGTGCTGCCTCCTGTGCTCGGTCCTCGCAGGTGCCCGGCGCTGTCCCCGGGCCGGCTCCCCGAGGAACCGGAGCCTCCGCGCCCGCTGCCAGCGGGGCGGTCCCGTTGGGCTCTCGGTGCCCCCGTGCCCCTTTCCCCCGGGCTCTGCCGGCCGCTGCCCCGCCGGCCCTCGGGTGGGCGATCGATCCCCGCGGGGCGCCGGCAACTTTCGCCGGGAGCGGCGGGGCTGCGCTCGAACGGCACCGGGGCTCCTTTGCCGGGCTCGGGCCGTGTCCCCGTTCCCCCAGCCCGGCCCGGGGCTGCGGGGCACCGGAGGGGACACACCGGGAGGCACCGCTGAATGTCACCGCGCCGCAGCCCCGAACAAAGACGCAGCCGCCGCGATCGCAGAGCTGAGCCAATAAAAAGCAAACTGATATTACAATTTTGATTTCCCTGGAGGGCCGAAGGGGCTTAATGTAAGAATTATTATCCATTGTGAACAGCAGCCCAAGGAAAACACACACAGGAAGATTTAATTTTTTTTTTTTAACTTAGCGGTTTTCCTAAGAAACATACATTCATTGAAATTTATGCCAGCGGAGTTTGTTAACCCTCCCCTTTGACATTTCCAGCTTCTCCTGTTGCCAGAGGAGACAAACCGCTAATGCTGGCAATAAAACTAAATGCCCAGGGACGAGCACGGTTTGGTGCTGTTCCTCCCCAGGCTGGGTAAGCTCCGGATCCCGCCCAGCTGGGGAAGCTCTGCTCTTCCCAGGACAAAGTCGGGAATAGGGGATGAGGAGGGCAAAGTTTGGCTGGCTGCATATATATATAGATATAGATAAATTTAAAAAAAAATTAAATTAACGGGTGACCAGACATCCTTGGCATCTTTTAGAACCTGCCTCAGAAGCAATACAAGAGACTGTTGATGAAATATAATACATATATATATATAAAGGAGTGAAACAACACTGAAAACCAATATTAAAAGCATTTTAATCACTGCCTGGCCCCTGGCTCCCATGGCTCAGCCGCAGCTCCCGTCCTTCGGCTCCTGCAGGATCTTCATCTGCTTTCTGTTGCGGGGCTGATTGCACATGATTCACAATAATGATGGTAATGGTGGTGATTTTCTGTCTCTTACCTTGCTCAGGCAGCAGCAGTTCATGAACTGATACATCTTTCTCTTTGTCAGGCCCAAAGAGGACACCTTATTTGAACCACACAAAACAGCCTAAATAAGGAAAGTGGGAAGCATTTCCAACTGTTGCCTCTTCCTGACTGGCTGGGGCATATCACAGGGATGAGACAAGGAAAAAGGGTTTCCAACCAAAAGGAGCAGGAGCCAAGAGCTGCCTTCAAAGCCAAGAGAGGAGTGGGTTGGCCCCGGGCAGCTCGTTGCTGGTTTGCTGGTGGATCAGGCAGGTACGGCACAGACCCACATTCCTCCCCTTCACCACACACCTGGCCAGAGCCCCAGATTCCTCTTTCTCCGCAGAGCACCAGCAATAGGTGCTGCTGCTCTCAGCAGGACTGTCCCGGCTGGGGTGGGGGCTCTCCCCGTGTGCCTGATCCCGAGCTGGAGCTGCTGGGGTGCAGCTGTGAGACAAAACCTCGAACAGCCAGGGACAGATGGGCTTCCTGCAGGTGCTAGGAGCCATACCAAGGTAATTTCCCCTCAAATACTTGCTGGCCACGTTCCCTCCATGTACCCAGAGCTGATGTCTGTCTGTGTTTGTTCTTCTCACCGTTATTTATAAAGTTCCTACCCCGGAGCCAGAGCCAGCTCGGTGGCAGTGCCTGGCTTGGGGTGGGTGCTGCCCCTCCAAAAGAAGATGCTCCTCTTCCCCAGGCCCCAGCAGCTCCTGCAGCCCCGCTCTGTGTTTGCCATCAAGCAGCACTGATTACACATGCCATCATTTCTGATGTTGCTCATTAGTCTGTATCATTATTAGCAATTCAAACCAGCAATTCTTTTCCAGCTGTAATCCTCCAAGGCGACTCCAAGGCTGCAGTTTGGGCGCCCACCTTTTGCTCCCCTCTGCCCCAGCAAGGCTGGAGGTTCCTACCCAGACTGCAAAGCCAGGAGCACGCCAGGCTGAGCACCAAATAACAACAGAAAGTTAATTCATGAATAGTTACAGCGTTTCCTTCAAGGCCACTCTCACAAGGGGCCAGGCACCGACTTTGCCATGTCCTTGGAGCAGGGGGAAGGGCACTGGCCCCATTCAGCCCTACCTGGCCGCCTGCAGCCTTGGCCAGCTGGGCTCCAGGATTTGCCCTTCTGCTTTTGTCAGCTCTGGCTTGCATTGGAAGTTGTGGCCAGTCTGAAAAACGGATTATGACACAGCCCTTGCTGAGGTCAACACTGTGCTGGAGAAAGACAAGAAAAGGTAGGTAGAGGAGACAACAAAAACAGCAAATCCACAAAAACCTAAACCCAGCCACCCAATCAATAGGATGCCATGAAGTACGATGTGAACAATGAAACCCTGTTCCAGGTTGCTAAGGCAAATCTGTCAATAGAGTATTGAACAAGCAAATCTGACTTGCAATTATTGTCTCCTTCTAAATGCAGGCTGCCCCTCTGCCTTGCAGCTCAGCTCCGGTGCTGGTGTGGGGAAGCTCAGAGATTGCTGGTTCAAAATGGTGAGGGAAGAGTCAAGTCTGGCAGCGGGGCTGGAATTTACTCCAACACATGCACTAAAACCCCCGGAGCATCCCCACCACCTTCACTGCAGCAGCTGAAGTGACACGTGCCCTGCCCCCAGTGTAACAGGCAGCAGCAAAAAACCCTTTGGAAAACTGTTCATCCTTTAAAGCGTTCAGTAAAACACCCAGTGCCACGAAGCACAGGCGGGTGTCCTGACTAGTGCCCAGCATTTTGTGATGCTTAGGAAAACACCGTGAGGAACCCGAGATCCCGAGGCCGGGGCTGTCACTGTGGTGGCCTTAAAATCCAGCACAGCAGCAAGGTCTGGAGCTGCCACCACCCACCCAGAGGCAGCAGCAGCGGGAAAATCCAGAGGCGAAACCACCCCGAACTGGGTCATCACGTGGAAATTTAAATGGCTTCACAAGTTCATCGCTGCTGCTGCACACGGGGCCGCGTTAGGCGAACGCTTTTTTCTGGCGCTGCTTCCAGCTCGAGCCAGGGGAGGTTGTGAGCAGGATGCTCGGGAAGGAGACACTTGCAGGAGCAGGCAGGGGCTTCCCCAGCACTTAACGCTGCTCAGCGGGGCAGCTTGTGCAGCTGATGGAGGGGCTTGGCACGGCGGGCACAGGGCAGTGTCACCCAGAGCGGCTGGTCTGGGGCACGGCTGGGCTCCCCTCGCCATGAGCGAGGCAGCCCCGAGGAAGGAGAGGCAGCGCAGGCAGGGAGGGCAGCGGAGGCTGCTCCATCCCTCGGGCACCGGGCTGGGAATACTCCCCTTCCCCAGGGCTCCTTCCTGCTGTGCCTTCCCCCCACAGCCTCCAGCATGGGTGCCAGCGAGGGAGCCTCAGAGACCATCTGTCTTTAATCTTCTTAGAGCCGGGCAAGTCGGGAGAAATTCAGAGGAAGGAGGCACCGAAGTCCCTCTGTCCCCGGCCGTGACAGCACGGGGCTCTCAGCCCCACATCCCCACATCCCCACATCCCCACATCCCCCACATCCCCACATCCCACAGCCCCCCATCCCACATCCCCACATCCCACAGCCCCACATCCCACATCCCCACATCCCCACATCCCCACATCCCCACATCCCCACATCCCACAGCCCCCCATCCCACATCCCCACATCCCACAGCCCCACATCCCACATCCCACATCCCCACATCCCCACATCCCCACATCCCCACATCCCCACATCCCACAGCCCCCCATCCCCACAGCCCCACATCCCCACATCCCACATCCCCACATCCCACAGCCCCACATCCCACATCCCCACATCCCCACATCCCCACAGCCCCCCACATCCCACATCCCCACATCCCACATCCCCACATCCCACATCCCCCACAGCCCCACATCCCCACAGCCCCCACATCCCACATCCCCACAGCCCCACATCCCCACAGCCCCCACATCCCACATCCCCACAGCCCCACATCCCCACATCCCCACATCCCCACAGCCCCACATCCCCACAGCCCCACATCCCCACATCCCACAGCCCCACAGCCCCACATCCCACAGCCCCACATCCCCATATCCCCACAGCCCCACATCCCACAGCCCCCACATCCCCACAGCCCCACATCCCCCACAGCGATGCAGGGTGCCTGGGACACGGGAAGTGCTCCCACTCCCTGGAGCAGAGGGGGACGGGACCCCCTTCCCAGAGATCCTGATTCCCACCCTCAGCCCCTGCCCTGCACCTTCCTCGCCACCCCCTCAGACCCAAGCAGCCCTGGAGAGCCGTGTCCTTGGAGCTCTTCCCCCTGTTATCGCTTAAGCTGATGCTGCTCCTTGGCTGCTGAGGGTAATTATGAGATTTTCTCCACCAGAGCTGGGTCTGTGCGTGTGTCCCCGGCACGGCTGCACCCAGTGGTGGCACTGGGGAAACTCCTCAGGTGTGGCCACTCCTGCTCAGCCTGCAGCTCCCAGTGCCACTTCTCCCTCTTGGGCAGGGGCTGAGCCCAGGAAAAGGGGTTTCAGCATCCACAGCCCCCTGGCGCTGTTGCCTCCTCTCACACACAAATTCTCCTGTCTCCCAGCAAAGCTTCTTGGGATGGAGCAGCATCCACAGGCCTTCCCTGGCTGCAGGGGAAACTGGGCTGGTCATGCCAAGCTATTTGAGCACAGAGATTGATTGACTGTGATTGATTGGCTGAGATCACAGCCGAGGACAGTGCAGCCCTCTGATGCTGGGACCTGTGGGTACTGCGAGCATTTCTGCCCGTGCTCTGCTCCCAGAGCTGTTTGTGCAGCACCTGGCACTGCCAAGGGACCAGCCCCTCTGGCAGAGCAGTTTGTGCCACGCTGTGCTGATCTGAAGTGCCTCCCCGGGCAGAGTGAGGATGAGAGCCCACAGACAGAGCTGATAATTACTGCTTGGGGCTGGGGGAAGAGCAGCAGCGAGGCCCTTGTCAGCACATGTCCTGCCTCGTGGCCCGGGCATGGCACCAGGCAGAGCTGGCACGTGGGCAAATCGCCCAGCACAGCAGGGCTGAGCCCTGGCTGAGCTGCCTGGGCACAGGGACCCTCGGGCTCTGGGGGCTGTGACACCCCCAGGGCCCAGCCCCAGGTGGGTGGTGGCACCAGGAGCTGTGGCTGCTGTAGCACATGGGGTCAGTGCTGTGCTGTGCATATTGTATAGTGTGTGTATTATATAGTGTATTTTACACTGTGTATATTGTATAGTGTGTGTATTGTATATTGTGTATATTGTATAGTGTATGTATTTTATAGTGTGTATATTGTACAGTGTGTGTATTGTATAGTGTGCATATTGTATATTGTGTATATTGTATATTGTGTATATTGTATAGTGTATGTATTTTATAGTGTGTATATTGTACAGTGTGTGTATTGTATAGTGTGCATATTGTATATTGTGTATATTGTATATTGTGTATATCATATCTTGTGTATATTGTGCTACCCCGTGCTGTGCTGTGAATACTGAGTGTGTACAGTGTGCAGTACAGTGTGTATATCAGATCATATATATCGTATCTACATCCTGTGCTGTGCTCTGGGGGCTGTGAGCTGGGGTCTGTCCTCACCTGAACAGCTCAGGAGCGAGCTAGGAGCTGTCAGCTTGGATGTGCTGTGGACAGACTCACAGAATTCACGGAATGACGAGGTTGGAAGGGACCTTCAAGATCGTGGAGACCAACGCCTCAACGAGACCACGGCACCGAGTGCACATCCAGTCCTTTTAAACACACCCAGGGCCGGTGGCTCCACCACCTCCCCGGGCAGACCGCTCCAGTACTTTATCACGTCCATGGAAACCTCCTTCCTGATATGCAGCCTGTGTCTCCCCTGGCGCAGCCCGAGCCTGTGTCCTCTGCTTCTGCCGGTGGCAGCCCCACCCCAGCCGAGCGCGCAGAGCGAGAGGCTCTGGCCCTGCCCTGCTCCGCTCCGGCAGAGCCGCCGGTGAGTCCGGTGGCCGCAGGAGCATCACTGCGGAGGTGATGTCTCCACAGAGCTCCTGCCGAGCCCCGCCGGCGTGCAGGGCGCTGCAGGGAGGGAGGAGGGAGGGAGGAAGCGCGCAGGGCTCTGCGGTCAGGCAGTTTCCACCCCTGCACCTGAGCCGAGGCTCACTCCTTCCCTCCGGCTTCCTTCCGGCAGCTCCTGCTGAGCCCTGCCTGCAAGGCTGCCCCGGCACCCACAGGCTGCCCTGGCACTCCGTCCCTCGCAGGGTTAAACAGAGTGCTCATGTTTCCAAAGGTTTCAGAAAGATTTCCTGGCCACGCTATGCGCCCACCACGTGCTGTGCTGTCACTGGATCTCCGTGCCCCAAAGCTGCTTAGTGCAACCCTGAGTGCTGAGCTGCACTGAAACCATTGAGAGGGATCACTGGAGCCATCAGGGGAGGGATCACTGGAACCATTGAGAGGGATCACTGAAACCATTGAGAGGGATCACTGGAACCATCAGGGGAGGGATCACTGGAACCATCAAGAGAGGGATCACTGGAACCATCAGCAGAGAGATCACTGAAATAATCAGGAGAGGGATCACTAGAACCGTCAGGGGAGGGATCACTGAAGCCATCAGCAGAGGGATGCTTTGCTGGGAAAAGGGAGCTGTTGGTCTCTGCAGGGCAGAACCTCAGCCCAGGGCACTGTGGGGGTTCCTCCATGGCTCTGCTCCTGCTGATCTGCAGGGCTTGGGCATGGATTCTGTGATTTGGGTGATTCAGCACCCACACCCAGCACAGGCCACTCTGCCGCTGCACAAAGCTCAGCCTTGGGCCTGGAAGACTTTTTCATGAGTTCCTTGACCCCAAAGGCTGCTGATGTGTGAGCCCCTTGCCCGTGTGCTGACGGGGCAGAGCAGGCCCAGGGCTCTGGCTGAGCACTGCTCTGCCCACACCAGGTTTGTATGCCTGGGAACAGCCACACAGGTGCTGAGTGAGCACAACTGGGAGACACCACTGGGCTCTGACTGGTTGGACTGGCTCCTCCAACCTCTGCCCTTCCTGGATTTGGTTACACAGAGCCAGCTCTCGGTAAGGGACTCAAAGGCTGCAGGATCCTGCCCTGCTCCCCCCTGGCACAGCGCTCCCATCCCACAGTGACCTTGTCCTGGGCTCTGGGGGTGCCAGTGCCTGACCCTCGGATGCTTTCTCATGCCAAATGTTCAGGTGAAGGCACTGCAGCAAACACTTCACCCAGGGAGGTGGACATGAGCAGGGCTGGGGGCTGTTCCTTGGAAAGCTGCAGCCCACCTTCCTTTTCACTTCCCCTTCTCTCGGCGGCTGCGTGTGCCCTGGGCAGCTATTTTTAGGCTGCTGCTCGCTGTCTGCTTTCCCCTGGGGATGCTGAGCAGGTTCTGGGAACTCCAGCTGTCTCTTGGGCAGCACGAGAGATGCTGTGCTTCCTGAGCTGGCTCCTTCCCTCCCCAGCACAAGCCCTGGCTCTGCTGCTGGGCAGAGGCTGAGATGCCCGTGCCAGGAGCACTGGCACTGCTGAGGGCTGTGGGGGGGTTTCCTGTGCCAGGGGGATGCTGATGCTCTGCCCAGGCTGCCAGGATGGCAGAGCAGCTCTGATTCATGGGGCTCTGTCACTGCAGCTGCCCTGAGCCCCGAGGATTTACTGCCTGCAGCCAGGAAATATGGCACAGGCTGTGCTCTTGTGTTCCTCGTGCTGGAGGGGACATCAGGAGCCCTGGTGTCACCCAGGGCTGTCTCAGACTCCACCCCATTCCTGCTCCTGCCCCCTTTGCTGCCCCTGTATCGAGTTTCCCCGGTCCCACCCTGACCATGGGGACACATCTCACCTGTGTCACACCTGTGGGGCCACCTCGAGCCTGGATGGGGCTGGGATGGGGCTGAGGAGCTGCTGGAGCCCCACAGTGACAGAAGCCACTCCTGGGGGTGACACTGAGGGCTCAGTCCCCCCTGTGTCCCTTGGTGGGCACATCCTCCCCCTGCACTGGGGGTCTGGGGCTGGCAGTGCCCGTGTGCCCCTTGTTTCTCTGCCCCGTGGCACCACCGTGAGCAAAACCAGGGCTGGGTGTGACTGTGCTCTGCTGCCCTGGGCTCTGCAGGGACCCCACGGTTTGCGGGGACAGGGGTGACACCTGCACAGGGTGGAGCACAGGGCAGGGCTGCAGGGCTGTCCGAGGGAGGGTGGGAGCTGCGAGGGGCAGGAGGAGTGGGATGAGCTGTGGAGTTCTTGGGGACCCCAGCAGTTGGGGTGCTGGGGACACGGGGCTCTTGGCTGGGGGTGTCTGGAGCACCTTCCCGGCTCGGGGCCGGCCCGGGGAGGCTCCAGCCCCGCGTTCCCCAGCCCATGTTTGGGCCTGGGCTGCAGCAGGGCCATAAAAGGCAGCGTGGGGAGGGCGCCGGCAGCTCCGTGTGCTGGGGCATCCCGGCAGCTCCTCCGGGAACGGGGCTGCGGGACCCCATGGAGAGCCTGCCCTGGGTGTCCCCGGCCCGCTGCTGCCGCTCCGTGTCCCGCTGGAAGGGGCTGGGCAGCCCCTGCCCCGTGAGCAGCCCTGTGAGCAGCCCCGTGAGCAGCCCCTGCCCCGTGAGCAGCCCCTGCCCCGTGAGCAGCCCCGTGAGCAGCCCCTGCCCCGTGAGCAGCCCCGTGAGCAGCCCCTGCCCCGTGAGCAGCCCCTGCCCCGTGAGCAGCCCCCCAACCCGACACCCGCGGGTGCCAGGGCTGGTCCTGGGCACGGCCAGAGCCGTGGCAGAGCTCCCGCTGCTCCCCCAGCCCGGGGGCACTGCTCCGTCCCCAGGGCTCTCCCGGGGACACCCAGCGCTGCTTTCACCCCGTGTCAGCCCCGCTGGAGCGGCAGCGCCTGGCACCGGAGGTGCTGCGGGTGCCAGAACCGCGAATCGGTGGGACCAGGAGAGACTGGCGAGGGCTGAGAGCGTGGAAATGAAATCCGTGCTGCAAATCCCTCCTTGGGGATGCTCGGAGGCGTCTCTCGGGGCGGGATGGTCGGCAGGAGCGCAGGCACAGGGCAAGGAGCAGCAAGGCTCGTCCGCATCCCTGCAGAGCGGGCCAGGAGCGGCTCTGTCGCCTCTCCGGGGCTGATTCACAGCCCAGCCCGAGCTGCTGGGCCGGGTGGGTGTGAGCCAGCCGGGAGGAATGCGGGGAAGGCAAACAGTGAGGAGGAAGGGCGATTCCCCAGGTGTCAGGGTGGGCACCAGAGCCGCAGGGCAAAGTGTGAAGGCGGGAGAGCTGGGGCCAAGCGTTGGGACGGGGTGAGAGGGCTGTCCCAAATTACATCCCCTGGAGCCTTCTGAGCTGGGCTGGGCACGGGAGCTGGGGCAGGAGGGCTGTGCCAGGGCCCTGGGCTGTGGCTGAGAGGAGCCCTGGCAGTAACAGTGCCCGCCCTGAGCCCTGGCATCAGCTGTGCCCTCCCTGAGCCCTGGCATCAGCTGTGCCCTTCCCAAGCTGTGTCCCCAGCACACCCAGCAGCTGCCTTGCTCCTGCTGCCACTTGCAAGGGATTTTTGGCCATCCAGGTGTTTAACTCTGAGCCCAGTGCAGCCACTTCAGACCTGCTGTCGGACAAAGCAAAGTAAATCTCCGTTAATGGCCCCTCCCCACGCCCTGGGCCGCTGCCGGGGGCTCTGGGGGCTCAGCCCGTGTCCCTCCTGTCCCCTGTGCCATCCCCCGAGGATGCAGGGCTGATTCATCTCCTGCCTTGGCTCCTGCTTACGTTCGTTCACTCTGTTCATTCCCTGCCTGAGCAGCTAAATTAAGCCGAGCAACAATGGGCCATCGATTATCCCATTATATTTCCATCGGGCCCGAGTTCCCAGCGGCTCCTGGAGGGTGGCACCGTGGCCTTGGCAGGGGCTGGGTGCAGAGAGCCCGTGCCAGGCTCTGCTCTTGCCCTGGTGTCCCAAACACTGATGCACGGCCCGGTTCTGGCAGGACGGTGTGGCAGAGCCCAGGTGTACCTGTGTAGGAAATGCTCCTTTGTCGGGGGAACCTCCCCCATCCCAGCTCTGCCCAGGTCAGGTCTTGCTCCAGCCATTCGCACAGACCTGGGGGCTCCGTCCCCTCCGTCCCAGGCTCTGTCCCCTCCCTGGGTGTTCCTGTCTTCCTGTGCCACCTATTCCAGCCCTGCTGGTTCTTTCTCATGATCCAAAAGCTGACAAGCAGTTGCTCAGCACCGGAGAGGCTGACACGTGTGGACCCTCCTCGGCAGTGCCGCTGTCCTGGCAGGGCTCGGCTCTGCCCTGGGGCACGGAGCGTCCTGCCAGCCGCGTTTGCTGGAGAAGGGCTGGCTCAGGCCGTGTTGGTGGCAGCGAGGACAGGGGTGGGGATCCCGGGCAGTGCCGGGGGGTGGCAGCCCAGGGAGGGCCCCGCTGCCCGCTTCGGGGACTGGTTCTGTCCCTGCTCGGGGCCGGTTCTGTCCCCGCTCCATTCTCGGGGCCGGTTCTGTTCCCCCGCTCCCCGCTCGGGGCCGGTTCTGTCCCAGCTCCATTCTCGGGGCCGGTTCTGTCCCCGCTCGGGGCCGGTTCTGTCCCAGCTCCATTCTCGGGGCCGGTTCTGTCCCCGCTCGGGGGCTGGTTCTGTCCCCGCTCCATTCTCGGGGCCGGTTCTGTTCCCCCTCCCCGCTCTCGCAGGGCTCTGAAGCAGCTCAGGAGCTGCGGTGACGCTGCTGTGCCTGCACGGGGATGCGCCGGCAGATCCTACCTGCGTCAGCAGCTGAATTCCCTGCTCTCATTCCCGCTCCGGCAGCGCCTTAACCCTTTCCTGCCGCCCTGAGCAGGGGCTCTGCAGTGGCTGTGACCCCCGGCTGTGACAGCCACAGCTGCGCTGTCCCCGCACACCTGCAGGAGGGGATGCAGCATCCCCCGGCTGTGTCCCTGCTCTCCTGCAGCCTTGCCGTGGCTCCCCTTGCCGGCCGGGTGCTGCTGCCCCGGCTGCTCCCGAGCCCGGGCTGTGCTGCCTCCGCTGTTCCCCATCCCCGGGAGGATTCTCAGTTGGCGTGGGGCGGTTTGATCCCCTTGGCAGAGGGCCCAAAGGCCGGCTGGTGTTTGGGTGTTTGCAGGAAGTTTTTCACTGCCCACCCTCACCTGCAGTACGTGGAAATTGGGTTCCTGAGAGCAGGAGGCGGCTGCTGGAGCGGGTTTGGGCCAGGCAGCCCTCGGCAGGCGCCTCGAGCAGCAAAGGCTCCCTGCCTCCCTCCAGAGCACAGGCTCTGCCAGCGCTGGGCTCGGGGTCAGCGGGGGTGGGCTCGCTGTGCCGGGTGTTTGCCGTGTCCCCGGGCTCGGTGGCAGCCCCGGGTCTCCCTGCAGGAGCCCCTGGAGAGCAGAGAGGGCTTTGGCCGATCCCCTCAGCACCGCCCCGGCCGCCTCTGCCCCGCCGAGGTTAGTCAAGCCTCGGCCGCAGACAGAAGAAGCCGAACTTGTTTGTGGTTTCTGAAAGACAAAGCCAAGCCAAACAAAATCAAAAATCCCAGGGAGAGTCCTTAGGCTGTTCCTTCTCCGGCTGCTGCTCTGCCACAGGAGCAGGAGCTTTGGCAGGGCCTGAACTCGCTGAATCCAGAGGGACCTGGTGTGCGGGGCACTGGGGGCTGCCTGAGAACCCCTCTGGGCTGGCCACAACCACCCAAAGCCTGGCTGGCACCAGGTGCCCTTGCTGGGATGCCTGGGCTGTATCTGCTCACCCCTGGGGTTTTGGGAAGGACTGGGCGCAGGGCTGAGCCACGAGCAGCTCAGCTGGGCTTGCCCCACCTCTGGGTGGGCAACTCCAGCCCGGAGCGGCAGCCCCGGGGCGAGTCTGAGCTGGCACGGCTGGCACAGCTCCTGCTGGGCTCTGCCAGGGCTGCCCCAGCCTCTGCTTTCCTTCAGGAACCTCAGGGCGAGCTGTGGTTGTGCTCAGATGAGCCCAAGGAAGGGCACAGAGCCCCGAGCGCCGCCCGGGCCGGGCAGTGCCGGGGCAGGAGGAGCCCTGAGCTGCAGCCGGCCCGACTGCTCTGCTCTTGTGACCCAAGCAGAGCGACCTGGGGATTAATCAGCCAGCCCAGGAGGACAGGCTACATTGGGTTTGGAATTCTTTAGCGCTTGTAATAACTCAGGTGAGTCCCTTTGTTCTTGTGAGCTGTAATTTCTCATTTGACAGGCAGCGTCCCTGGACAGAACAGCCCAACAGGCACGTCCAAGCACACCCAGCCCTGGGACGGGGCACCGAGCCCCCCCAGCTGCCCCTGCCCCGCTCCCGGGGACAATTTCCCCCTGCTGCAGCTCCAGGGGCAGTTTGGCCACACCTGTGGGGTCAGTGCTCAACGCCAAACCATTGACGCCCCCTGCTCGCCCAGGGGTGGGGCAGCTCCGGGTCCCCTCCCAGCCTGGGGACACCGTGTGGTGTCCCTGTCCCCTGTCCCCTGTTCCCCGTGCCCAGCAACCCCCAGGAGTGCCGGGACCAGGGCAGTCTCCATCTCGAGCTGTGTGCGGTGCTCTGCCCCCTTCTCCCGGGGCGGATCGGGTTCCCGCAGGGATTACGGGGCTGGTTCTCCCCGCTCCCCTTCCCCCGGCAGCGGCCGGCGGGAGACGTGGCAGCTAAAGAGGCTTACACGGACTATTTACCTTGCGAGGGGCTATTCTGGGCGGCTCAGCTGCTAATGCAGCGCTCAGGGCAGGGCTGAGGAGACGCCACGTGAGGGTCGCTGCTCCTGGGATCCACTTCCCTCCTCTGCAGGGACACAAGCTTGGCTGCTTTTTTGTAATTGGGGCTTTTTTTCAGATGGCAAAAAGTGTCACAAAGGGAAATCTTGGGGGTGGGTCAGAAGGACCTTTGAAATGCAGTGTGTGACTCGTGGCCACTTCCACTGCAGGGAGATCCCAAGATTGCTTCCAGTGCTATCCTAGGCACTGCCAGGGGCCTCCAGTTGGCTTCAGTGACCCAGACAAGCTCAGATGGTTGTGGGTCTCCAGTGTGAGTTAAATAATGGCATGACAAGTCAATGGACAGGCTGAGACTGGAACTGGGATGTGAGTGCTGCTGGTCCTTGGGAGCAGCTCCATCCCTCTGTGTCCCTGGCTGGGGCAGAGTGGGGTCAGTGTGTGCCAGTGGGGGGCACAGGGACAGACACCTGAAGTGTCCTGCTGGCAGAGGGACGCTCAGGGCACGCCAGGCATGGCAGAGTGGCCAAGGGTGGCAGCTGGTCCTGGGGATGCCCAGCCAGAGCTGAGCCCTGCTTCGAGCTGAACCCAGCTTATTCCACATGCTGGAAAGCTGAGTGCAGAGTCTTTAACTAAACGAATCCTGAGTGATTTCCACATTGCTGAATGACATTTTAATAGTGGAAAAATAACGCTCCAAATTATCTACTCCATCTCTTCCTATTGTCTTTTACTGGCTGGGAACGAGTGCTGCAGCAAAACCAGCTCTGGCTCTTCTGGGAGGGGTTTGCTGGAGCCTCCCAGCCCACGGCAGGCAGTGGGAGGTGAGGAGGGGCTGTTCCCTGTGCCCAGCACCCCCTGAGCCCAGCAGGAGCTGTTCCCTGTGCCCAGCACCCTGTGAATCCAGCAGGGGCTGTTCCCTGTGCCCAGCACCCCCTGAGCCCAGCAGGGGCTGTTCCCTGTGCCCAGCACCCTGTGAGCCCAGCAGGGGCTGTTCCCTGTGCCCAGAAGGGGCTGTTCCCTGTGCCCAGCATCCCCTGAGCCCAGAAGGGGTTGTTCCCTGTGCCCAGCATCCCCTGAGCCCAGAAGGGGTTGTTCCCTGTGCCCAGTCCTGCAGGCCTGCCAGGGCTGCCCACCCTGCAGTGCTATCGAGGGGCTCTGGCAGGTGGCAAAGGCAGTGTCTGGCTCCTGCTGTCCCCCTGGGGAGCTGGCACCTGTCCCTGTGCCACAAGCCCCTCTGCAGGAAGATGCTTCTGGCATTTTCTGCTGTGTGCTTTTTCTGACCTGAATTCAGCCAGTGCCACTGGGAGCTGCCATGTGGATGAGCCCTGGAGTGCAGCCACAGGTGCCCAGGACAGCAATGCAGCCCCAGCACCAGCACAGCTCGGGGTGCCTGCAAAAGGGGCAGCTCAGGCTGGGGGACGGTGCCTGCTGTCCCCAGCCTGCACAGCAGTGGACACACAAAAGCCTCACACAAACTTTTATTACCACTGAAACATCACAAACCTTGACAAACTGCCTGCCCCAGAGCAAGGCAGCCCCAGCCCTTACAGGAGGTGTCCCTTCCAAAGCCCAGCTCACACCTGCAGCCTCGGTGCCCTGACAGGGTCCATTCCAAGCTCTGCCTTTCTGAGTGGGTTTCCCCACTGCTCTCAGCCAGGGGAAGTTTCCATCTCCTGGGTGAAAGGCACACAAACTGGGGGCTGAGCTGTCCTGCTGCCACTCAACAGCCAGCCCCTGGCTCGTGGCCTTCAGCGGGTCCAGGAACGCCGCGTGCTCTCGGCTGGTGCTGGCTCCAGCCTCGCCTCCCAGCAGGAACAGGGCTCCAGGACAGCCTCTGGGTAAGGCTTTGCAGAAGGATTCTGAGAGAAATGTGCTTGTCAGGTGCAGCAGCCCACCCAGCTCTGCCTGGGGACACGGTGGTTCCGCAGGTAGCACTGAGGGCACAGACATTCCTGAGAGGCAGGGCTGGGAGGGAGCCTGCCCAGGACAGCAGTGAGGAGGGAGTGAGGGGGACAGGACAGCCAGGGAAGGCTGCAGAGGGAGGCAGGCAGGCACAGCCTGCTCCTTTTCCACTCCCACAAGGAAACTGCTCCCCTGGCTCCGTTTGGCACTAAGCTGGCTCACGACATGCCTTGGGAGGCCGTGGAATTTGGTAAGAACCTTTGGCAACGGGGCTCAAGGCCCCAGCTCCACTTCTGGCTGGCAAAATTTCTAGCAGACATGGGGAGAAACTCTGTCCTTTCAAAACCACCCCGAGGGAAACCTTTATCAGACAGAGCTCAGCAAGAACGACTGTGACAAGGCAAGTTTCATTTTCACTTTGGGATGTGGGACAGGGAGCACCCCTGGCACTGACTGAAGAGCCTCAAACCCACACAGAGTGTCTGTGCCACAGGCTATGGCAGTGACAGGCAAGGACAGTAAATATTCAGTAATTGAGGAGAGCCAAAGGAAACACAATGGGAAACATACTGGAAACAACAGACTGAAGTATTAAAGTCTGCAGTTGTCAGCATAAAGAAACAGCTTTGCTGCAATGTCAGAGGATCTTAGAATGGTTTGGGTTGGAAGGGACCCTAAAGCTCATCCCATTCCACCCCCTGCCATGGGCAGGGACACCTTTCACTATCCCAGGTTGATCCAAGCCCCATCCAGCCTGGCCTGGGACACTTAAAGGGATCCAGGGGCAGCCACAGCCGCTCTGGGCGTCCTGAGCCAGGGCCTCACCTACCTCCCAGGGAACAATTCCTTCCCAGTATCTCATGAAGAAAGAAACTTTGGGCAGTGTCTGTGAAATACCCTGACTCAGAGCAGCAGTGCTCTGACACCTGGGGCAGTCCATTTTCTATAAAAATTGAAAAAAAATCATGCCAGCCAGCATATTCTATAAAACCAGAAAAGGCCAGAGACAAGACTTTGAGGTCCCTGGTCCTTCCTTGCTGACAAAGCAGACACCTTCCCTGCAATCCCAACAGTCTGCAGTTTTATTTTTGGCAGATTATAATTAAAATGGCTTTTATGGCTTTAAAAAGAAGCCACCAAGCTGCAGGTTTTGGTTGAAGCAGAGAGCATAGTGTGCTCTGGGTGAGGGGACAGTGGCTGTGGCTCTGCCCCTGCCACCTGCCCACCAACACTTCTGGGCAGCCTTGGCCCCCCAGTGCTCTCCTTCCTCACCAGCAAGTAAGAAAGTTCTGGTTGCTAACCAATCCAGTCCCAGAGGCAGAATAAAAAGTCCTTGTTAAAACCTAGAAAAACTTGTTTCTAACAAAATCAAATCCAAACACAGTTCCTGGGTCGATGCCTTTCTCTCAGCTTCCATCACCCATGCAATGGAACTTCCCCTATGGAGCAATTTCATTCCTCTTCCACTCCACACCTTCCAGTCTTCTCAGGAGTCTTGACAAGCCATTCCTCCATTTTTTTCTTCAGCATTTTTCCCTATGCACATCCTTCCTGCCCTTCCCTTCCGCCGCAGCCTGTTCCTCCCGGCTATTTTCGGAAGGCAAAGACATCCCGTGTTCTCAGGCCCCTCTTGCCTTCACTTCCTGCCTGAGGAGAAGACTCTTCCACCAGCCCCCCGTAGGGGCAGCTCTCGGGCTCGGGGTGGTGGCCAGAGCACTCCACAGCGGGGATGAAGCCGCTGTCCCACATGCCTGTCCCACACAGCTTGCAGAGCTCGTGCAGGCTGCAGGGGATGCGGGGCAGCAGGTGGAACTGATAGAGCAGGCTCCTGGCCTAGAGAGAGGCAGGGAAAACAGCCCTCAGCAGGGCCAACACAGGGAGCTGAGGTGGCCTCCCACCCAGTCTCCTGTTTGGCTGCCTGGGCTTCAGCAAAGGGACAGTGGCAGGTCACAGGGCTGCCACCCACCACAGCTCAGCCCATGGCCCCTGCCAGCTGAAAGGGAACAGGCACCACGGCACCAACAGCTCTGTCTCCATTTCTCTGAGCAGGGCACCCAAACAAGGGTTATCCCAACCACACTGCCACCCCCCAAGCACTCAGCAGCCACCTCCTCCTGCTGCAAACCTTGTTTGGCAAGCAGCAGCATCCACCCAGGCAGCCACAGGGACACAGGAGATGCAAAGCTGAAGCTGCAGTCCCCAGCTTTGTGAATACCCTGACTGATCTCTGGACCCTGTCCCCCGTGGGCACCTGGGCAATTACCTTCCTGAGTACGAGCTCCCCGTTCATGTGCATGGCCAGGTTGCCAAAATGCAGCAGCATCTGGTCAGTGGCCAGCTGCTGCTCGATGACGTCGTCCCCGTAAATCACCACGATGGCCACGCAGATGAAGAGGTGGAAATAGTCTGTCTGCAATGGAACACAGGGGCTGCTGTACAGCAGGTGGAGGCAGAGCTCTGGCTTCACCTCCCACCCGCCACAAGCCGGGCCTTGGTCAGAGATTTTGCTCCCTTCAGTTCTGCCCCGTGGTGAGAACGTGAGTTACTGGTGACCTCTGAGCCACAGCAGAGCCAAAGCCTCTTTCATTCACAGCACAGCAGCAAGATCTGCACCAGTGTTTGCACCATAGAGCAGATTTTTGGGAAGACATTTCCCAGCTGTGTAAGAGAAGCCTGAACTTTAGAAGTGGGTGTTCAGCATTTTCTGAAACGCCTCCTTGTGAAGCCCAGGCACCCTCAAGGAAGAGAGGCAAGCCGGGTTCCATCCTCCTGCTACTTAGATAAACCCCTGCCACAGCCACAGACCCAATTTATTTTGGCTGCTTTGCTGCTAGGAGCCTTTCTGGAAATCCTCAGGGCTGAGGAGCCAGGCAGGACGTGCCTCACCTGGTAGTGAGCCCAGCAGGCCTCCCACATGCGCAGGGCCTCGGCCTCGGGGAACTCCCTCTTGAAGCAGAGCAGGATCCAGCGGTGGCAGAAGAGCATCTGCAGCCCGTCCTCGCCCAGGGCACACAGGTGCTGGTGGAAGCGCGGGTGCATCAGCCGCAGCAGCTCCCGCAGGTACAGCTGCAAGACAATTCCTGGCCTCAGCTCCCCTCAGCACCCCAGAGCTCTTCTCTCTCAGCTGCCATGTCACAGGAAGGATGGGTGTAGCTGCTCTGAGTGCCTCAGCCAGCCAGGATCAATTCTACCCACCAGCTGTTTCCATAGAATCTTAAGGGCATTTACCTTTCTGTGGATGGAACTGACCCACAAGGATCATCAGAGTCCAGCTCCCAGACCTGCACATGATCACCCCAAGGATGGAGTGGTTTTGGAGTGTGATTTGGCATGCTGGAACCCCCCAGCCCAGGGAACTGACAGGGCTGAAGGCAGCCCAGCACTCAGCCTCACCAGCTGCTTCTCCATGTCCTCATCCCGAGGGGAGCTGATGAAGATTGTGTTCTGCATCAACCCAACAAAGCACCAGAAAGTATCTGACTCATCCAGGACCTCTGCCAGGAGTGGGGCCACCAGGTCAGACATGCCCTGGGAGTATCCAATGGCTGGGTTAAATACTGCATAGTTCAGCAAGATCCTCCTGGAGCAGAGACAGAAATGGAGAGGGGACAGGTGAGGGCAGGTGACAGCATCATCTCAGGGACAAAGACACAGGGCCTCATGTGAGGTGCTGTAACACAGACAGGGAAACCCTGCTGCAAACCACAGTATTGCAGCATAAACTTCAGGAAAAGGCTTGGCATTCACAGCTATGAACACGAAATGAGAATTTAAAAAGATTAAGAGGACAGAAATGAGGGCCCATGGGAAAGGAGAGATGATGCCCAACACATCCACAAGGCTCCAAGCCTTGGATGAAACCCAACTCATTTGAGGTCACACCTTTACACTCTCATGGAGCAGACTCTGGTGTGCTTGTCCTTTATCCCATCAGGAGAACCACAGACCCAGGTCTAGCACAGCACCTCTGCTGTGCCTGTGTGTGCAGGGAAGCTCAGGGCTGGGAGCAGGGTTACAGGATGGAGAAGGGAGCTAGAGCAGCAGTGGGAGCACTGGGGAAGGCTTGCTGTGGCATCCCGTGGTTGCAGATGCACGGAGGGTGCTGTGCAGCATTGCCAGGCAGTCTGGGCTGGGGGCTGACCAGCAGGACATGGTTCTCAGGACACTGGGAGCAGACAGCTCACCTCATGGTCTCCACGTTGGGGTTGCCCTCCCCTCGGAAGAACTGGTTGCTGCGGTCGGTCCTCACCACGTCCTTGTCCACCGTGAACTGCACCTGGCGCCAGAAATCCTTCTGCTCATCTGGGCTCATGGACAGCCTGGAAACCACACAGCAACAGCAGGGGGGACCAAGAGAGGAATGGGATTGCCACAACGAACAAAAAGCCTCACTTCAGTCTTAGCTTGCAGAGAAAAACTATTCCTGGATGGAGTTTCCTCAGCACCTGAACCAGCAGACCTGTCCAGAACAGACTGTCTGTCCCAAGGCATTACTGGAAGGAGCCTCCTGGGCTATAAATGGCATGACATGATGTGTTTGCTGCAATAAACACTTCAGAAGCATCAGACTCTGCTCTCCACTGCTCCTGGGAACCCAGCACACCAGAACTCAGCACTCTGGTTTGATTGTCTCCTGATTATTAACAGTGCTGTCCCTCTCCAGCTTCAATGTACCCACCTCCATCTAACAACACACAAATCTTGCATTAACAACCTTTTGGGATTACATAACCCTCCTCACCCCTTATTTTCATGTACATTTTATTTATAAATAAATATAAGATCCCAATTTCACCTTCACTGCTCTAACCTGAGCCTTGCCTGTGAGGTTTCCCTGCGTGGTACTGATGAGGCTGTTTCCAGAGCCCAGGTAAGGAAAGGTCTGAGCTCTGTGGCACCAGAGCCTCAGGAGGTCAGCAGTGCCCAACACACCTCCACCACCCTCCCACTCCTCTGCTTCAGCCTCTCCTGATGCAAAGGATGCAGAGACTGAGGTGTCACTGTGATGTCAGGCCCAGGGAAGATGACCAGGGCAGGATGAGGATGATGATGATGGTCTGTTACCTTTTCTCCTGGATCTCAAAGTATTCTTTCCTCTTCTGCAGCCTCAGTGCCTCCCTCTCTTCAGAGGTGGACTCGTAGCTGTAGTAGTGCAGCAGAAAGGGCCACACCTCCCCACGGATGGAAATATCAATTCCACCAAAAGAAAATGGCCTGGAAGAAGGAGCAAAAGTTATGGCTGGAAGAGTTTTAGCATTCCCAGAAACAGCAACAAGCAACTGCCCGCTGCTGTGCTTTGGTGCCTGTGCAGCTCTTTCCTGACAAGTGACGCCTTGATTCAAGCTCCTGCAATTTGCACATGTTTAGAGGGAAAGTGCTGGCCCTCTATTCCCAGACCAGACACAAATCAGGCTCATTTCAATGTCAATAACCACCCCCGGAGAGGCTCTATGATTAACGTGTCGTTCTCATGTCACGGCTTAATCCCAAATCCTGGAGACTGCACTGCACTGCAAACTTCTGTCTCAGGGCTGGGCCCAGTGCTCCCCTCAGCCCTGATTTCATACAGCAATCTCAGTTTAAACACCCTCAGTTCATACAACCTCAGTTCATACAACCTCAGTTCATACAATCTCAGTTCATACAATCTCAGTTTAAACAACCTCAGTTCATACAACCTCAGTTCATACAATCTCAGCTCATACACTCTCAGTTCATACACTCTCAGTTCATACAATCTCAGTTTAAACAACCTCAGTTCATACAACCTCAGTTCATACAATCTCAGCTATTTCCACCATCTCAGTTCTTTTAGCAATCTCCAGTGCTCTCTGTGACTTGGTCACACATTCTGCAAACACAGCAGGCACTGGGCACTTCGGTTTATTGATTCCAAACGGCAGCAGAAGTGGGACAGCTCCTGGGTCAGAGAAATGCTCCATCAGCACAGAATCCCAGAATTGTTAGGGCTGGGACCTCTGGAGATACCCAGTCCAACAGGGCAGGGTCACCTAGAGCAGGTGACGTGCAGGTGGGAGCCCAGTGCCACAGCAGGACCTGCAGCCACGGCTTCACCCACCTCCCAAAAGCCCAAAAGGCAAAGGGCCAGCTGGTGGCACTGGAGCAGCAGGAGATCTCACCTTCCTGAGCCTGTACTCCTCCTGCACCTGGCCGGCCGGGTTGAGGTGCTGCAGCCAGGCAGACACGTCCAGGCGCCGCGCCGAGCTCTCCTCGGGGTGCGTCTCTGCCGAGGGCAGCTTGGGCCGGCGGATGGAGAACTGCATGCAGGTCCTCTCCTCTGAGAGCTGCTGGAAACGGGGCACAGCAAACCTCAGTGCAGCACAGGGGGACAGCCAGAGCAGGGAACCCTCTGCGTGCTTCATGGAGGATTAAACACTGAGGAGCTGCACTTGGGGAGGTTTCATTGTTGTGGTTTTTTTTTTTTAATTCCGACCATTACATTAACAAGAGTGATTAGAATAATTAAAATCCACCACGAAACAGCTTCATCTTAAAAAAAAATTAGTTTCCATTCCTCCTCCAATCTTATCCCTGACCTGAAACTGAATTAATGCTGCTTACAGCAAAACTTGCCCCTGCCAGGAATGCCTGCAATAAATTACATATGATTGGCCATATACAAAGGGATTGCTGTTAGGAGAGCGGGGAACTGCGCTGCCAGGCTCTCTGAGGGCACTCAGGATCCCAGTGCAAGGCTGCAGCTGACATTTAATTTAAAAATCAAAGGTTGCTCAATGCAAAAAGTGAGCCCATGCGACCGTAATAAGAAAAGCAGCGGGGGGCTCTGTGGGAAGGATGGAAATTTAAAAATCACTGTTTCTAATAAGCACATACAATATCTTAAACAGATAATTAAAGAGCTCTTATCACATTTGTATGTAGATTGAACAAAATATGGCAAGGTGCCTTGTCAAAACATTCTCCAAACGAAATGTTATGCGTCACAAGGTGGGTGAAAGGCTCTGACACAATTTCCAACCCATCTCTGCAGATTTCCAGACACCTTCTGTGCCTAAAGGACAGTGCTGACCTGTCAGGTCTAGCAACATCACTACCCAAGTGTTCTGGATGATCTTCCCCCATATTCCACAGGTAGAACAGGAATGGATGGAGACAGACAAGTCCAAGAGAGACCTTGAGTGTGCCTGCATTTCCTAAACACCCAGCACCTGGCAGCTTCCTGCCTGGCCCCTTTCTCCAACACACCAACCCAAGTGTGGAGCAGCTGGCCCCAGCAGTACCTGGTCCTTGAGATGGGTCTCTGTGCAGTACTTCCACTGCTGGAACACCTCGGACAGTTTATCCAGGCCCCCGTGGTGGAAATGGAAGATCTTGTACTGGCTCTCCCTGCTCGCCACCACCAGCTGCCCACAGGTGCAGTTCTCATCACTGTGGGAACAATGGGGAACAGCCTGCAGGGACCCCCCAGCACATGGAGGGACCCTCGGGGACAGGCAGTGCAAAGTGCTCACCAAGTGCCACACCAAGCTGCCCCTAAGGGCACAGCTTTGCATCCCTGGGACTCACTGATCCTCGTGGGTCACTTCCAGTTGAGACATTTTATGACTGTATGACATGGTCATGGTGACAATTTTCTCCACTTGGGCCTGGTAACAGCACTATTTTTACCCTTCCTTCACATGAAGGAATTAAAATTTGTCTTCCCTGGAGAAAAAAACCACAGGAAGTCTGCCCCAGAAACATTAAGGCAGTACACAAAGTCAGCTCCAGGGATGCACAGACTTGCTCACTCACACACAGCTTTGTCCAAAGAAACAGGGAGTGAGAGCAAAAAGATGGAGTAAAAATGTTTTCGCAATAATTTGAAATAAATTCTGTAATAATTTGAAAGATAACTGAAGAGGCTGAGAGCAGCAAGACTCTAGAGGAGCCTGGTGAGGGACAGGCAAAGGAAAAGGTACCATAGATAAAGATGTTTTTCATATCCCCAGGTTATTTGAAGCATTTATGGTATGACAGCTAAGAGCAACCTTTACTTTACTAAAAATAAAATCCTTTCGGCTCTGTAACTGTAATTCAGAGGCTCTCCTTGGGAAGGCTGACACTCACTTTCCTGGAGACAATTGTTCTGGAAAGGCTTCCAGGTAGGATTGCAGAAATCACCTCCACCCAGAGCCCTGACAGGGAGCATGCACAGCTCACACACAGCTCAGACACAATTCTCACAATTCACATACAGCTCACACACAACTCACACAGCTCACACACAATTCACACACAGCACATACACAATTCTCACAACACACACAATTCACACAACAAACACAATTTATACACAGCTCACACACAGCTCACACAGCTCACACACAGCTCAAACAATTCACACAGCTCACACACAGCTCACACACAGCTCACACACAATTCACACACAGCTCACACACAATTCATATACAGCTCACACACAGCTCACACACAGCTCATACAGCTCACACAGCTCACACAAAGCTCACACAGCTCACACACAACTCAAACAATTCACACACAGCTCACACAGCTCACACACAGCTTTCACACAATTCTCACAATTCACACATAACTCACACACAATTTATACACAGCTCACACACAGCTCATACAGCTCACACAGCTCACACACAGCTCACACACAGCTCACACACAACTCAAACAATTCACACACAGCTCATACAGCTCAAACACAGCTCACACACAGCTCACACACAACTCAAACAATTCACACACAGCTCACACAGCTCACACACAAGGATCCAGTACCTGAAGAAAAGGCGAAGGGATCTCATTTGTCCCAGGTCTACTCTGAAGACACCACACACCTGCTCGAGGGTAATAACCTTCTGCTGCTCATCCCATCTGGTGCTCTGTGTTTGCCCATTGTTCTCCTGGAACTGGGCACTGGTGTCCAGGCTGGAGGCAGAGCTGGTGGAGCAGGTCATGCGATTGTCACATGCGTCCCTGTGGGGACAAAAACCCCGTCAGCCACACGAGGCTGTGGGTGCAAGCAACAATCACAGATGTTCCATGTTAAAAACCTTTAGTCAGAGTTCTGAAACTGGCACTCATTCACCAACTAAATTATTTTTATTTAAATTAATTCTCTGCCATCCCAAGAAGCATCCTGGTTTTGGCCTTTTCCTAAAGTTCTTGCATACAGAATTGAGGAGAGTCAAACCCACTCCTCAAAACACCAACTTCTGAGAAGGCAAAATGAAGAAGCTCAAGCAATGCTCTCAGTGTCCAGCTCAGCCACTCCACACCAGAACAGGGACAGGAGGAATGAGCACATTCCAACAGCAGCATGGACCTGGAATCTCATCTGGGAAATTCCCTCTTTGACCAGTAAGATCCAAAGATGTTTCCCCTGAACTTGAGCTTCTCATTACACCTCTGCAAGTGGACCTGCCAAGCCTGGATTCGTGTCTATATTCCAGACAAATGGTACAACCTGCAATCTTGAAACTTGGGAGAGTTAAGGATTGAGAAATCACACCTGAGCTCTTCAACCAACTGCAAAGGACAGAAACTGAACCCAACCCTTTTCCAATCCACCCCAGATCTCCAGCTTTAAATGCAAACTGAGTTCAGACTCAAAAAGCCCCCTTGTCCCCATCCTAAAAGAAAAATATCAGTGCTTTGGGAACGGAGTGAACGTGAAACTGTGACCCCTTGGCTCGTAAAAAGGCCAATGCACGTGAACAATCTCAGCGCGGGCTCTGAATGGGCTCTGCTGTGAAATTGGGGTTTGCCAGACAAGGCCCGGAGCAGGTACAAAGCAGCCCCCTGCAAGGCCACTTTATGTGGTGTTTTCTAATCCTCTTATCCAACAATGTGGGCACTGAACGCTGGAAATCACACACTCAGCATGCACTTCACATCCCTGTGCCTCCCTCGCCGGGCTCCGGGGCCTCTTCCACGGGAGCAGCCTCATGGGCAGCACAGCCCGAGGCACAGGGCAGCACATCCCAAGGGACAGGGCAGCACAGCCCGAGGGACAGGACAGCACAGCCCGAGGGACAGAGCAGCACACCCCGAGGGACAGGGCAGCACATCCCGAGGGACAGAGCAGCACATCCCGAGGGACAGGACAGCACATCCCGAGGGACAGGGCAGCACACCCCAGGGTCAGGGCAGCACATCCCGAGGGAAAGGGCAGCACACCCCAGGGACAGGGCAGCACAGCCCAGGGACAGGGCAGCACATCCCGAGGGACAGGGCAGCACAGCCCGAGGGACAGGGCAGCACAGCCCGAGGGACAGGACAGCACAGCCCGAGGGACAGGGCAGCACAGCCCGAGGGACAGGACAGCACAGCCCGAGGGACAGGGCAGCACAGCCCGAGGGACAGGGCAGCACAGCCCGAGGGACAGGGCAGCACAGCCCGAGGGACAGGGCAGCACACCCCAGGGTCAGGGCAGCACATCCCGAGGGAAAGGGCAGCACAGCCCGAGGGACAGGGCAGCACACCCCAGGGACAGGGCAGCACACCCCGAGGGACAGGGCTCTGCACATCCCGAGGGACAGGGCAGCACAGCCCGAGGGACAGGGCAGCACATCCCGAGGGACAGGGCAGCACACCCTAGGGACAGGACAGCACAGCCCGAGGGACAGGACAGCACATCCCGAGGGACAGGGCAGCACACCCCAGGGACAGGGCAGCACATCCCGAGGGAAAGGGCAGCACATCCCCAGGGACAGGGCAGCACATCCCGAGGGACAGGGCAGCACAGCCCGAGGGACAGGGCAGCACAGCCCAGCCATGGGGACATTTCTAACTAAGCCCTGCTCCAGTGTGTCACTCAGACCACCCAGCCCCTTCCTGCTCCTGTGGCACCGTCTGGGTGAGACCAAGGCTGGTTGACTCCAGCTAAAGGAGCAGCTTCGTGGCTCTCTGGGAAGTTCTGCTGCTCCAGGATTTGGAAAGAAAACAGCAAAGCAGAACTCACATTCAGGCCATTTGGGGGATGAGGACTCAGAAGGGATGTGGCAATAGGGATCACACCACACATCCAAACTCACTCCAGGTTAGACATCCACCACAGGCACAGCTGTACAGCATCCCTGGCCTTGAGAATTTTTCCATGAAGATTGTATTGGTTTTTATGAAAAATCAAACATTACTTTCTGATAAAGTATCAAAACATAACAGTTTCTAAAAGATGGAGTATCTAACATTAACATAAATAAAATAAGAGTCCTGGTACAAGACACTTGGGCTGCACTGCCTGCTAGGAGCAGCTGGTATTTACGGAGCAGCACTTCATAACAGCCACAGCTGGTTACACAGGATTTTCCTGGAAGAGATGACTCAAACTAACTCAAAGACTAAGCAGAGGCAACCCATTTTCTAAAACTCTTGCAAAGACGAGCTGTCAGTATGGCAATGGGCTGGATGGGTTGGTGTGAGTATCATGCATGTCCTGGTCACAGAGGCCCACGTGCCAGTTCTTCAAGAACATCACCTGAAATGACCAGCAGAAAAGTCCAGAGAGCTGCCAAGAGAAGAGTTTCCGGAGGAGCTGGGCAGGGTGGCTTTGATGCTGGGCATTCCGTAGCTCCTCAGCACAGCACAGCATTTCCAGCTGCAGCTCCCTGCGCTCCAAAACCCAAAAGTGCCCCAGAACCGGAGGTGCCCCAGCTGCAGCAGCAGCCAGGGAGAGCTGCGGGCAGGAGAGCTGGGCACAGCCCTGGCACTGGGGGAAGCTCCGGAAATGCCTCTCCAAGACAAATGTTTGCAGTTCCCATCCAGCAGCGGTGACAAGCTCGCACACGCATCCCACAGGCAGAGGAGCCCTGAGCCAGTGGGCTCAGCCCTTCCAGGCTGCAAGAAGCACCAGGGGTGAGCAGAGAGCCTCAGGCTGTGCAGCCCGGGGAAATTCCGACGGTCTCGTTGATGCAGAGGGGGAAATCTGAAAGAGACACCTGTGCCCTCCCTGCCCTGGTCAATGGACACGAACATTCACAGCCAGGACAGATGAGAGACCTCGTGTTGTGCTCACTGAGTCACTGGGGAAATTCGGAAAAAACCCACACCATGTCTAAAATGACTTTTTCCTGTACATATTGATTGAAAAAAAACCCTTCAAAATACTCTAATCTCTGCACTACTTTTAAATAAGATTCTAATATTGAGATCATTCTGTAGGTCAGTCACAACAAACAGTATGACCTCTGCTAATTTTTTGGGGTTTGGGGAGTCCTCTAACCAGGCACTCAAGACAGACAAATGCAGGGAAGAGTTCATTGTTTGTCAGACTATTCTGTTGGATGAGGAATTTATCCCAGAGCACCCCGCAAAAGCAGGAGCTGAAGCACTGCAATGCAAATAGCCAGAGGAACATTCCAGAGAGACTTTGGGTTGTGGGATCCAGGAAAAACAGAGCACCAGCTAGTACACAGCACTGGTCAGCAAAACAACAAGTGCAGTGGGCCACGGGAATAAAAGGCACTGGGAAAAAAAATCAAGGAGGATTAGAAAACCTGGATCAGGAAATTCCAGGCCATATTCATGTGTTCAGTTCAAGGAGGTCATGGAGGGGCAGGGAATAGAGCTGGGAAGGGGCTGGAGCACCAGGAGAGGCTGAGGGAGCTGGGGAAAGGGCTCAGCCTGGAGAAAAAGAGGCTCAGGGGGGATCTTCTCATTCCCTGATAGAAGAGTAGAGCCAGCTGGGAGTCGGGCTCTGCTCCCAGGAAACAAGGGACAGGACAGAAGGAAACAGCCTCAAGTTGAGACAGGGCAGGGTCAGGTTGGGTATTGGGGAAAAATTCTTCGTGGAAAGGGCTGTCAGACATTGGTAGAGGCTGCCCAGGGCAGGGGTGGAGGGATTTAACAGCCCTGTGGATGAGGCACTTGGGGACACGGGTCGGTGGTGGCCCTGGCAATTGCACTCGATGAGCTCTGAGGGCTTTTCCAACCCAAACGATTCCGTGATTCTGTGATTCCACTTCAGCCTTTTGGCCACAGCCAAGTCCCACCACTCTTGTCTCAAAACACATCCCAGTCCTGCTGGGGGGAAAGACCAGGGGCTGATGTACTTTCTCCACTCAACAATCAGCTGCAGCAACCAAACACGTCCACATTCCTGGAGCCTCTGCAGCCCCAAGGAGCCACATCCCCCTCCCACCCCATGGACCTCTCGCACCCCAGCTCAGACACTGTAGGTGAGACTCAACCTGCAGTGGGACCCAACTCACTCTTCCAAAGCCCTGGAACACACCTACAGCACAGAGAGAGCTAAACCCAATTATTATTTCTGTTCCAGAGACCTGCCCTGATTACCTGGGAAGCCAATTTCAGCAACAAAGACCTAATAACTCATTTTACGATGTGATGTGACAAATATAATTACGAGAGAGAAAGGGGCTGAAGGCTGCAGCCATGATGTGGCAGTCACCCAAGCTGTCAGCGTGCACCAGCTGATTCCCAGGGAGCCTCCTGCCAGAGCCAACCCTGCTGCTGGAGCTGGCTCTCCATCACCCCTGCACTAACGCAGGCTGTCACTAATAACAGCTCCCACAGCCCCAGCATTCCTGCACGCTGGCTCGGGACCATCATTTACAGACAATGAGTATCATCATAATGTATGAGCATCCATGTAATGGGAATTACATGCCCCTTTTCCTCCCCAGGGGTTAGCATTTCTCTGTTTCTCCACTATTCCCCACAGGCACTGACCTTCTGGGCTCCTCTTCTTCCCAGCAAGGTGAAACAGCTCCTGGCAGCATCAGCTGCTAAGACAGACAGCTTCAAACAAATAATCTGCCAATAAAAGTTCAAAGCTACCCTGAATTGCCTAAAAATTTAGTGTAGTGGCTGTACAGAGTAATATTGAGTATCTGGAACCCAAATCCATTGTTCTGATAAAAGAAGTGTCCTTGAAAATATACATGTATTATAGACTGAAACATGCTGAATTCAGTGACACGAAAGACATGCGAAGGAAACCAGATTGGTAATTTAGGATTAAAAAAGAGATGTTGAAAGGTCTCTTCAGAGCAGGGCTGGAAGGACACTCACAGGACAGCAGCAGCTTCCCACGGAGTGTGGCCACCCAGAGCCAGCCACAGGCAGGGAAACCCTGCAGTCACACTCTGACCAGCACAGGTTAAGAACTGTGTTAAATCCACCCCATGGCTGAAAACATTTGGAACTTGAAGTTTCTGTGCCTCAGGGAACCCAAACAGAATTGATTTCCACTGACCATGGTGACCAGGGAACAAAGTGTCGGACAGCCCGGATTTAGAAAACCTAGCCAGGATTTCTAAAATTAAATGTCAAAACATCCTCATGTGGAGGCATTTCTATACGTCTGCAAACACGTGGGAAACAAATCTAACAATTCCTCCTATTTGTTGGTGAAACCTGGGAAAAACTACTCAGGCTGTTACAGTACAAAGTACACGGATGTCAACATGGACTTTCCAAGAGCTTGTTCCACAGGCTTTCCATTGATCTGTTTGCTTTCAAAACATAAATTTTCCCCCGTTGAACTGCACTAAATGCTGTTTAGTAGCTAATTAACTTTCTGTGCTGAAAACCTCCTGTAATTGCACTTCTTTCACCTTTTTGAGCCCGTGTCCCCCGGGGAACCCAAGCTGTCCTGCGGCATTTGTTCTGCTCATTTCTATCTCACAGGCACAAGTTCCTGGCTGACACCGGGCTGCCAATCACGGCGGCAGAGGTCACTGGAGACCAAATTAGGAGCACTCTGCCTCTGACAAACTTGCTTGGCTTAGCTTGTTGTAAAGGGAAAATAAACAGCTACGAAAAATAATTGTATGCTTTCAAGCAGGGCACCGGGAAGCAGATCCAAGCGCTCCCCAAGTCAGCGCATCGCTGTTAGTCACTCCTCGCACTCCTGTTATTAACAACACCCAAGGAACAGGCTGTCAACACCTGCACAGTGCTCCATCCCTCACCTCGGACCAGCAGAGTGGCCACAAGCCACGTTCAGGGCCTGCAAGGCGCCCTCTGACCTTGGGCTGAAACAGCAAGTTCACCGTCAGGGACGGGGCTGGGAAGTGCCAGCAGCTGTGGCAGCGCCAGCCTGACAAACAAACCACTGTAACACGGCGAGGGACTCGCGGAAACCCGATTATGCAGCTCTGCCTTCTGACGGGCGTAATTGGTTTGTCCTTGAGAAACAGAGATCAAACCGATTTGTTCTGCTTTACGGGGCGACTGCAACCCGTGCTCCCAGCACCCTGCCCGCCTTCCCAGAGCTACCTGGCACAGGTGGACATGCGTCTCCATCCCACATGCTGGTGACCCCGAGAGGGCTGAGAGCCTCACCACACTGGGGGCTTTGGTGCTCCTAATTCATCCCCCCAAGCCCTCGAGGTTGGAGGGGAAGCTGAGCGATTCTAGCCAGCAAGGGGGCATTGGAAAAAAACAGCCCCAGGGCCTCCAAAGGGTCCCCCCAGTGCTGAGAGTTAAAGCAAAAGGGAAGCAAAACAAACCCAGAGTTCTTGAGTTAATTATTTCGAATGTAAATGGGAAAGGCAAAAAAATAAGCAGAAGTTTGTGGTGAGCAAATGGGTGTTTTAATCTCTACTCCCCAAAGTCTGGAATGTGAGATGCATCTACCTCCAGCTAGCAGACAAACAATCTGCTCTCACAGCTGACACTTTCACACAGGTGTAGCTGCTCGGGTAAACCCAAGTGAGGTTTTTCAGGTTTTCTCTGTGAGTTCCTGTTGCAGGGAGAGACAGGAGGGGCAGAATGAGCAGTTTGATGCTTAGGAATAAAATACACACAGCTCCAAGCAGCCAAACACAACAAATCACTCAGAGCTGAGCGGACACTGCTCAAGGATGCAAATGTTACCTTCAGCTTAAGGGAGGAAAATGCTCCAGAAGCTCGGTGGCAGATTTTTACAATCTGAACAGAGAAGGGGCACCTCATGCCTGAGCTTACACTCATTAATAAATCAATCGAAATGCAACACTTAAAAAAAAATTCCTTAGATGGAAAAAGTGATTTCTCAGCAAAGCCCGAAAAAGAATGTTTGCTTTTCAGCCCATTCCACCCTGGAGAAGGAGACCTTTCTTCCCCATGTTTATTTTATTTTTAAAATCAATGGATTATTTTGCTTTTTTTCCCTTTCAGTTCAATCCCTGCAAAAATAAAATTCCCCACTAATTATGCTAATTATAATCAAGCCTTCAAACTGCAGCTCCCTTGAAAGACCTGCCGATTACCTTTGTTCTTATATTCCTGGCTCCAAGCACTGAACTGGGAATTTCAGGGGGACATTTTCGTGGCAAAGTTAACCAAGTGCCCGGACGGAGCCAGCACCACCCAGGGAGGATTTCACTGTTTCCACAAGACAATGCGGATTTCCCAAGGGAAGAGCTTGCTTCAAGTAGCAGAAAAGGGAGAGGAAAGAGGAGCGCTGCCTAAAAGCATGTTCCAGAGTTATTGTAAATGCCTAATGCTGGGATAATTGCGAGGCCTGAGCCAAGGAGACAGAGGCCGTGCAGATTTATTTGCATATACTGTGGTGCTTTGGAGGGGACATGCTCTTTTTTTTGATTCATTTAACGCAATTCTTCCCTCACAAAGCTGTGGATACCTGCCAGTGCCATTTATCTCTGCTCTCCATTCAGACTTCTGGGCGTTGCGATTGTATAAATAAATAACAGAAGAAATGCAAGAAATATCCAGGGAAAAGGCGAAAGCAGCCCTGGGGAGAAGGACTGGTGGGCAAGAGCTGGTCATGGCCCTGAACCCCCTGAGCTGGGCTGAACCCCTGAGCTGGGCTGAACCCCCTGAGCTGGCTGAACCCCCTGAGCTGGAAATGAACCCCCAGAGCTGGGCTGAACTCCTGAGCTGGGCTGAACCCTCTGAGCTGGGCTGAGCCCCTGCACTGGGCTGAACCCCCTGAGCTGGGCTGGGCTGAGCCCCAGCAGGGGCAGCAGGGCAGGGCTGGGCATTGTGCCCCTGTGCCCCCAGGTGAGCCCCACCTGCAGAGCTGCCCCAGCACAGCAGCACCTGCAGCTGCTGCTCAGAGCCCAGAGGAGGCTCAGGATGGGCAGGGGATGGAGCAGCTCTGCTGGGAGGGAAGGCTGGCACAGCTGGGATTGCTCCCCTGGGCAGGAGAAGCTTTGGGGTGACCCCAGTGTGGCCTTGCAGGGCCTGAAAGAGCTGCAGGAAACATGGAGAGAGATTATTGACAAGGGATGGAGGGACAGGACAGAGGGGATTGGTTTCAAACTGAGAGTAGATCTAGATCAGATACTAGGGAGAAATTCGGTCCTCTGAGGGAGGGCAGGCCCTGGCACAGGGCGCCCAGAGCAGCCGTGGCTGCCCCTGGATCCCTGGAAATGCTCAAGGCCAGGCTGGACGGGGCTGGGAGCAGCCTGGGACAGTGGCAGATGTCCCTGCCCAGGCAGCGGTGGCACAGGATGGCGTTTAATGTCCCTTGGCACCCGAACCATGGCAGGGCTCCGCATCTCCCGCCCTGGCCGCGCTGAGGGGAGGGGGGGCAGCGCCGGGGGTCCCGGGGCTCCGCTGGGCACAGCGCGCCCCCTGGCGGCCGCACCGCGCCACCGGCCGGCCCCGGCCACGGGCACGGGCACGGCCAGAGTCACGGCCACGGCTCCGGCCACGGGCACGGGCACGGGCACGGGCAGAGTCACGGCCACGGGCACGGGCACGGGCACGGGCACGGGCAGAGTCACGGCCACGGCTTCGGCGACGGCTCCGGCCATGGCTACAGTCATGGCCATGGCCAGAGTCACAGCCACGGTCACAGGCAGGACCACAGCTCAGCTCCAGCCATGGCCAGAGCCACGGCCACAGGCACGGCCACAGCCAGAGTCACGGTCAAGGCCGCAGTCATGGGCATCCCCACAGCCACGGGCATAGCCACATTCATGGGCCACGGTCACGGGCACTGGCCACAGTCATGGCCCTGGTCACAGTCACAGGAACTGGCCATGGCAGTGACCCACGGGCACGGGCACTGGCCGGGGTCATGGCCACAGTCACTGTCATGGCCACAGTCACGGTCACAACCGCAGTCACAGTCACAGGAACCGGCCATGGTAGTGACCCACGGTCATGGGCCACAAAAAAGCCACGGCAGCCACAAGCCACGGCTCCACAGCGGCCCTGCCCATGGAACTGCATCCCAAGCTGGAGTTCAGGCCTCCCCTACTGTCCTGAAGAGACCTGAACCATGCCTGGTGCCCCAGAGCCTGGGGGCAGAGGGGACCCCCTGTCCCCTCCTGGCTGGGATCTCCCTCCTGGAACCAGCCCTCTCGCTCCCTCCCCGACATCCCAAATAAAGAGCTTCACGGACCCCTCAGCAGCAATTCCCGATCCCAAGTTAGCTGTCACTATTTTCTTCCAACGAAAACTGGCAGCAGCCCAACGGAGGGAAGAAACAAACCTGCTATAATTAATGTTCTTGCTGTTCAAATATTTATATAAAGCAAGATAGAGCCGTATGCCTCTGCAATCTCTTGGATCTGTCCAACCTTCTCAGCTTTGCAGTTGGGAACAAGTTTAATTGATTAGGCAGTGCTGCTGATGGCTCAGGCCAGCTCCCATTCCCAGTGCCCGGCTCCACACAGACCACCCCTGCCTTAGGGAAGCTTACACTGACCCTACAAAGCAAACAGAAGGGATAAAGGACTATCCTTCTGATGGAAGAAGATTTGTGGATGTTTTTTTCTTGGGCATGGGTTTGGGTACAAATGGAATTAGGAGCTTTGCTGTCTTACATCATAAGTGGCACCAGTTCAGTCAAGTCCTGGGGAATCGAGGCCTGGACCAGGTACCCCCCTCTCTCCTCCCCAGGGGTGAAATCATTCAAAACTGAGATGCTGCAACAAGTTACATGAGATTTTGAAGTCTGTGACCAATTCCCCTGGTTCCAATATAATCACTTCTGTTACAACAGCGATGAATCCCCAATCTCTTGATGACTCCAGAGCTCCTGCCAGTTCACACTAATTTCAGCTCATTTCCCTTATAATTTTGTCTCCTGTTTTAGCTGCAGAGGTCGGAACGGCTCTCAGCCCTTCAGGTGAGCTGCCAAAACAAGATGATGCAATGCCTGCACTGCTCCCAGAGCAGCTCATTTACTGATGAGCTCCTGGGAAGCGGCTTAACAACAGGATGTGCAACACATCCGTAAAAATTGCATCAGCTGCGACGCCAAAGGAGCTTCAGCCTGTGCTGTGAGCTTTGCCTGGGCTGTCTGTGATCGATCTGCCACATGAATTCGTGTCTGCTGAAGAACCTGAGAACTCACCATCATCCAGCTCCATTATGACAGCGTTTCGTTATTTTTATTGCTGCTGCTGAAGCGATCGATGCCTCATGAAAGACGTTTCCTTCCTGCATTGATTCCACCTTGACCACGTCGCTCCTGCCCGTCCTTTCCAGCCCGAGCTGGGGGAGCACTGCTGGCCTCTGTCCCAGCACCTGTGGGGCTGCTCGTGGAGCTCCAGCCTCTGGCCAGATGTTGCCCCTAGTTCCACTCAATTCCAACACTGAGGCTCCTCAGTCCAAATTTTGACTGTATTGGCCAACATCCCAGGGTGAAGCGAGTGAATCTTCAGCATTGTTGTGGTGCTTGTGAGATATCAGCAATCCCAGTTGAGGAGTGAAAAGCCTCCAGCAGCCCGAGCACCCACAAAATCTCCTGTTATCCAAGGACCCCTCTGGCACAAACCAAACCAAAACCCCACTCACAGAGCACTAAGTGCTTCCACACTGACTGTATAGATCTGATGCCATGGGGAGTTCAATAACTCCAGCAGCATCAGTGGATGGACGTTACAGAGGTGTCAGATGCTGTTTGGCTGCCTGGATGTAACAAAAGCCTTTTAGTTTCAATTTACTGATGGGGAAAATGAAAGCAGAGGAATTTCCTAGGGCAGCAGTGAGCTAGAGCTGGGCACAGAGAGCAGCTTCCCTGAACTTGTGTCCTTCAGGCCACAAGGCAAACATTTCCAACAAACAATGGGGACGGGGAGGGAAAGGACAGAATGGAATGATTTTATTTGCAGAATCCCTCCTTTTCCACAGAAACACAGACCCTGACAAAGCTGTCATCAGTGCTGGCATTGCCCACACTAACTGCTCCTGCAGGAGCCATGTGCTGGGAGCACTAAAGGGTCCCCAGAGTCAAGAAGGACACAACCCCAGGACAGTAAGGCCACCTTTCATTGAGGGATGAGGGAATCCCCTGCAGCAGTGTGCCAGGCTGTCAAAGAGAGAAGCAAGAGTGTGCATGCTGCTGCTGGGACACTCCCACTGCTCCCAGCCCAAGGAGTTGTGTAAATGGGAGGAGGATGCATTGATTGCTGCATGGGACCCCTGGCTGAGAAGCAAAGAGGAAAAAAAACAATGGATACGTTTTTATTTCCTTATGTTCTACCAGTGACTTACAACTGACTTACTCGTTGTGCAACTCCAGGGCTCCCCAGCCCAGCTCCCTCCCTCATCCTGCACACACTGCAGTGTCTGTGGCTCCCCCATGCCCAGGTGGCCAGGCCACCTCCTCAGGGACACCCCAAGAGGCAGATGGCACTCGTGACTCCTGGTCACACACAAATTCTGCCCAGCAGCTCCTGAGCCCCTGATCTCATCTGGTCCAAGTGTACCTGTACGTCCCAATTCTTCCACAGTGACCTGTTTCTCCATTTCTGAGGATATCTAATCACACAGGAGGCTGGCTGGACTGAAGTGCAACATATTCCTTCAGCTTCTGCAACCACCACAGGGAAGAGCAGAGTTGTCTGTGCAGAAACTCCCCAGTGCAGAGGGAAACAACCAGAAACAGTCGTTGCTCCTGGCAGAGAGGAGGTGGTGACTGGGAGGTGGGGAGGGAAGAGAGCTCAAACAATCTGCCAGCAGCACAAACTTTGTTCCCACTCCAATTCTGGCTCAGAGGGGAAGCAGCCAGCAGAAAAACCCAAACCAAAACAAACTCTTAAGAAACAAGGAAGCTGTTCCCGTGTTTGTAGTGACTTCTGAAACAGCATCTCCTGTACCCTAAAATACTGAGATGAAAGCAGGGAATATGAGATGCTTTTTGACCAGACTTTTGCAAAGGATTCTATGCAAAATCTCCCACTCAACAGCTTGTAAGATCCTGCAGATTCCGTGGAAGGCGGCTCAATGGGGAAGAACAAATTGGCACAAAAAACACACACACTGGACAAAACCCTTTCGAGTCAAAAGTCTCAAACAACAAAAGCTCTGTTTTATTAATCTGCTGCCAATTATGAGTGTCACGTGCACTGTGTGAAGCTTCAGACTGGCACCACAGCAGTTAAAAAAGAAGAAAAAAAAAGCAGAACCAAGCAGGTCCCTGAGCTGTGCGTGCAGAGCAGGCTCTGCCTGGCTGGAGCTGTCTCCAGAAGCAGTGAGGAAAAGCCAGCAGAGGGCAGGGAAATGCCACAGGAATTCACAGACAAGGCAGAGAAAACGCAACAAACCATATTTCCTTCCTTTCCTGACACTATTTGCAGCTCAGAGCCGAAGTGTTGCAGCACAGTTAAACCACAACCCTCCTGACTCACTGGATGCTGCCTGGGACCCTCCTGCACCAGCTCCTTGTGGGAGCAATCCAAGCCCACAGCATTCCTGGGACAGCACGTGGGCTGTGGCCCAGCCAGCACTGGGGTTTCCCCAGGATGAGCTCAGCCTCCTGCTCCTCAGCAGCCAGGATGTTGTTCTGAACATGCTCTTCCCACTTCCAACCACTACAGTGGGGTAATGACACATTCTTGAGCCCTGAGCTTCACAATCCTCTATGAGGAGAGAAGATGCCAGGCCAGGCATCTTCATTTCACTCGTGGTCATTGGCATTTCTCTCACCACTGATCTGGCAAAGGCTGGACTTTATTATTTGGGGTGGGATGGGATACAGGGATGGGATTCAGGGATGGGATACAGGGATACAGGGATGGAATGGGATGGGATTCAGGGATGGGATGGGACAGCCACCACTCACACCACTGCACAGGTGCTGCAGAGCTCAAGCCCAGCAAGCCCTGGGCACATCCTGAATGCAAAGCTGATACAAAGTCTGACATCACCTCACAGAAGGGTTTTTAAATATCCAGAGAGAATTGAATGCATTAGAATGCTTCCTCACAAACCTTGCTCTTACTGGCATTCTCTGGGCTTGAGATTAACCCATAAAATAGAGGCAAAATCTCCTCAACTGTCAGTGCACTGTGTGCACTGCTGACACACACAAAGGAGAACTCCTTTCTCCTCATTTCAGGTGTAGTTTCAAAGTTGAGTTGTAGCCTAAAAATCAGCCCCATGGTGCCTCAGGAAGGCAGCACATCCATCCTCCCTGAGATGAAAACGAGCACCACACCAACAGGGCAGGGCCCAGAGAGTCAGAACCACAGGGTGTGGAAGCAGGGAGCTGTACAGGTGTGCTCCTGCTGGTTATTCCCTTGCCAGGTGCCTTCTTTCCCCGTGTGGAGTTCACTGCAGGTCACACTGAGAAGCACTGACTGAAACACCCAGGTTAGACATGCAAGAATGAATATTTATCTGCCTGAAGTGGGACCAGGTTGTGAACAACAGCAGAACAAGCTCCCACACGCAGGTTCTGTGTCAGCACAGGGCCCAGAGAGGTGCCCACGGCTCAGGAAGTCAGCTGGGCCCTTTGATGTGGCTCTGCACGAGAAGCAACAAGCTCAGATCCTCAGCAGAGCCAATTAGGCCAACAAAGGACCCGTTTAATTTAGCAGTGCTGCTTCCAGGGCTCAAGACAGTTCACCTGAAAGAACATACACAGCCCTGGATGTTTGGGGCCAGGGTTCACTGAGCAGAAGCAAACCTGGCTGACAGTTTCCTGTAAATTCTGTACGAGTCTGAAGCAAGACAGGACACTGAGCTCAATGCCACTGTGAACTTTCTCAGCTTCCTTCAGCACGTCCAAGCTCAGCACCCAGCAACCAGAGAAAGGATGCACTCACCTGCTTTCACTGTCCAGGAACACAGAACTGCTGCTTTTCCCCAGGGCTTCACTGATGGGAGAGAGGCAGAAGGGGGAAGAGAAGGCATCAGAATCAGAGTCAAGAGTGCTGTCCCTGCTCACATCGTCAGCAGACAGCTCCAGCGAGCCCTCGTCCTCCGTGCCCTCCGACCTGCAGCGCTCCTCCTGGGAGCTGGCGGCGGGCAGGGCGCCCGGCTCGCTGCGGGGCTGGGGCGCGGCCGGCAGCTCGTCCCCGCGGGGGGCCGGGGTCCCGCGGGGCTCGGGGGCGGCGCCGGGGGGCGCCGGGGGGTGCTGGCCGCGCCGGCGGGGCGCCTTGCGCACCGGGGAGCTCTCGGGCGTGACGTAGCGCAGCGCCTCCTCGTCCTGCCGCCGGATGCGCGCGTTGGGCACCCAGGCCAGCATCAGCGTGCTCCCCAGCAGCTCGTCCTTCTCCAGGTACAAGCACAAGTAGCCTGCCAGAGAGCACAGGAGGCGTTCTAAGCGAGCTGCACAACCGCAAATTTCCCCTTCCCCCCGTCTCTCCATCCCTGGAAATGTTCGAGGCCAAGCTGGACGCGGCTCTGAGCAACCTGGTTTGGGGAACGGTGCTGCTGCCCACGGCAGGGAGTGTTGGGGAGGGAACAGAAAAATCTTATGAGTGCCCAGCAAGTAGTTCTGAAATAGAGATGTTGGCATACTACAAGGGAGGATCTTCACCTTTCACCTTTTCAGGAGATGATCTTTAATGTCCCTCCTAACCCAAACCATTCTGTGATTCCTGCTGCTTCACTACCATTACACGTGGGCAAAACCCTTTTATTTGCCAGGACAGAATCGTGGAGCTGCTCAGCATTATTCAGTATTTGCACATCATTTAAAGTCTGCATGTGGCTTTTGAACAGTTTGAATTCCTCTGGCCTAATTGAACAGATAAATGACATGCAAATACTTGGACTTCCTGGACAGATTTACTAATCAAGAGTAAACTATAAAATATGTTCCCACATGAAAAAGTTCTACTGTGTTTTAGTTAAACAATTTCAAGTGCCAGGTGAACATGGATTTCTCAAGAATATTTACCTTAGTGTAGCTAAAGGGCTACAGTTTTATGGAAAGCCGGTGGAAAAAGAAGGCACCCACACCAAAAGGAAAGCAAGGGTCACTGTTCAGAGAATAATTCATTTTGTGAAGCTAAGCCAAGAGCCACAGGTCTTTGATGAGAACATGAAAGAGTGCAGGAATGGATGAGAATAAAAGGACGGAGCAGGATTTATCCTCATTTACTCCAGTGCAAGCAGTCACCTTCAGGCTTTTTGGATTTTCCCTTTACCAGTGGTTGCTGAGGCCACTGCAGCAGTGACAGTTACAAGAGGATACTTGGATTTCCTGAACTATTCATGGACAGAAGTTACTGTCCTCACATGACAGTTTCTGACTGCACAAAAGGATTTACTAAACCAGGTAAATCCATGCTGGACCAGAAGAGTACCACTAATCTTCCTACTAAAAGAAGAGCTGATGGATCAGCTCGTGGATGGCTTCCCTCAGCCTTCCACAAAACTGCCTTGCCCTGTCCCCCACTGGCACCTCCTCATTTCTCAGAGCCCAAGGTGTGAACTTGATAGAAGCAACACCCAGGAGAGAGCAAAGGAGAGAATGGGCAGTGTCTGACCTGGATGGTGCTCCCCAATGCCCTGCAGCAGCTCGGGGGGGTGCACACAGACATTGTTCTTGGAGTAGATGATCTCCCCATCCAGCACGGAGGGGGAGCCAGCAGCACTGGGAGTCAGGGTCAGGAGGTCGGACGCTTTGGAAGAGGCTCGACGGAGGAGTCGCCCCAGAGACATCTCCAGGGAAATGTTTCCATCATCTGTCAGCTCTAGGCAGGAGCCAAACTCAGAGATCTGCCAAGCAGGAGGAAAAAACAGTGTGAGAACCAAAATAACGATGGCACAGCACGTGCCACCCCCTGTCTGAGGATGAGTCTCACATTAGTGCACACCTCAAGTGAGAGCCCACAAATGTGCATCTGCAACATTCAAAGGTGCTCAAACACACAATGCCAGGACGTTTTTCTCTGCAATGAGGGAACACGAAGGCAGCAAAACCCCCCATGTTAACTGTGGGGAGGAGGCAGAACAGCAATGCTGGGCACTGAAATCCCCCTCTGAGGGAGCAGCAAAGCGTGGGGACCTGCCTGGTGTGCCACTGACCCAGGATGTCACAGAGCCAGAGCTGATCCAGAGGTTCCTTCAGCACAGAAATGGCTGAGACCACAGCACTGCACATGGGGCTGCTGCTCCAGCCACAGCACCTCCAAAAACAACATCAATCAAACCCACTTCATCTCCTGCTTGCCATTTCTGCGTGTTTGAGGTTTTCAGGGCTGGCATTTTTTTCTGTCAGGCTGTTTTTGAGTTTGGTTTGGGTTCTTTTGAGCAGTGATGGTTAAATAGAGCCTTGCCAGAGATAATGTCCAAAAGCCCCGTGCTCACCAGGGAGGGCAGAGCCTGGACACAGAGCATGGCACACCAACTCAAGGCAAACATTTCACCCATCCAGAGTTTCACAGAACTGTGGAGCACAATCCCCAGCTCACCCCAAATAAGCTCTGTGCTCAAATGATATGTGCTGCTGGCTGGGGCTGATGATGAGGAGCTCTGCAGTGACACAGAGGGGTCACCAAAGCTATAAAGCATCCAGCAGATGGACAGGACGTGCTGGAAGAGCAGGAGGGTCTCACACAGTGCAGAGCAGGCTCCCTGCAGCCATCCCCAGCTGGGAAGCACCAGAACCAGAGCAGTGTCTGTTCTGCCAAAACCACAGCAGGGGAGGCAACTCCTACTTTTGTTCCTTTGTGTTTCCATGGCCCAGCTTGCTGTGACCAGGCCAGTGTGACCCAGCACACCCCACACACAGCTCAGAGCTCAGCCCGGGGTGTTCAGTGCCACCCTGGGCTGCAGGGCATGGCCACGAGAGCCAGAGAGGGAAATAAAGCAGACAGGGCTGGTCTGGGGCATCTCCTGAGGAAATACTCAAAGGCCTAAGCAAGCACTGTCTGATTTCCTTCATCTGGTTGGGATGGCAAACCCAGCCAGCCCAGGAGGGCAGAAGGCAGAAATGGCAAAGGGACATTTCCCAAAGGGCAGAGTGAGGGCTGCAGGGAAGGAAAATAGCTGTCCTGCCTCTGACAGATTGGTACATGCACAGGACTGCAAATGAGACTGCCAAGCTGTTGACAGAGCCTTCATTAAAGGACAAACTATTGGTTTAAGTGGCAATCACCACATTTGTCATCTTGAATCTCAGCAGAGGCAGTTTCTGCATTTCTGCCTTTGCTGGGACTTGATGGAGAAGCCTCAACCCTGCTCTGTGCCAGCAAGTCCTGCACACTCCTGTCTCCTTCTAGCACCAGACACATGAATCCTCATGTCTCAGTCCCAAAAACCAAACACCAGTCAAGTCCTAAGCTCATTCTTGTCCACATTGCCAAAATCCACAGTTTCTGGGTTACACCTGGCAGAAAGTCATTTGCCTCAACCACATTTAAGGAGCAAATCACCTTTCCTCTCATTGCACCCTGCAAGAACAGACAGTAAATTGTGGTGCAACTTCTCCTTGCCCACACTGAGTTACAACATGCTGTTTCCAAACAGGGCTGGGGGAGTCAGGGGTGGTGATGTGGACACCTGGACCCCAGCACACCTGGGCAGGTCACCTGTCAGCACAACACTGCCTACAGCAGCACAGACCTTCCTCCATGCCAGAGACTTCCTCAGACCCCCAAAAATCAGCGGGTGCACAGCAGGGAGGAGGCACCAGCTGGCTGCTGCTGCTTCCTCAGGAAACACGGGGACAGGGCTGGAGAGGCACAGGACAAACAAGAGCTCGTGAGATGTCCTGCTGCAGCTCCCTGGGTGCTCCCAGGAAGGCAGGGGAGGGTCAGGATGTCTCTGCCAACACAGGCACCACTTAATGAGCTTCCAGCAGGCACAGAAAGAACAAAGTGACAGGTAAAGATGAAAAGCTGCTCCCTGGAAAGCCACAGGAATTTAAAGGGAAACCTTGCTTTGATCCTGCAGAACACCTGTTGTTCTGCCTGCATGTGCAGGTGGACAGAGCTGCAGGTACACACAGGGCTGGGAGGAGGAAACCAGAAAAAAGACAAAAGGTTTGGAATAAGGTGTCCTGCCAGCTCCGAAATTCAGTCTGTTAGACTTGTGTTGCAGAAGAGCTGCACATCAGAAATCAGAGACCACTGCAGTGCTGCAGACAGTAGCCAGACACACTGGGATATATAAATATCACCAGGAAACTCAATCCTTTCACTGTTCTCACAGGCCAGGGAATTCTTTGTAGCTTTGGTTGCAGGATTAATGAAAAACAGATGCAAGTCACAGGACAGTTTCAGGGAGGGTGACAAGAGTTATCTGGGCCAGGGAAGTGATTGCCAAGGGAGGATAAGAGTGAGGGAAATGTATAAAAATCCTCACACATGGGAACTGTCACTGCCAAAGGAAGGAAGAGCTGTTGGTGAAGGAGAGGAGAAGTTGTAAGGCAGTTGAACTGTGGCAAGGAATACCTAGTTTTGTCATTCCAGTAGCTGGACAATGGTGCACCAGAACAGGGAGCCTCAAGGGGCCATTTACATCACTGGAGTTTCAAAGGACACAGAAATAAATACCCAGTCAGCCCCAGTGGGGACCAGATGCTGGACTGCTCTGAAGGTCATCTAGTCCACTCTGCAACCCAAAAATCCCTGAAACTCAGCTTGGGAAAGTGCTCCTCCTTCCTAAAAGACAGAACTTAACACAAGACAAAGCAGCAAATAACAGGGAGCAAATCTGCAGGGTTTGCTCTATTCTCAGCCCTTTTCCACGGGGACAACATCTGCACACACAATCTGTGGGGCCTGGGTCGTGGGGAGAGGCAGGAACTGCCTTGGGAAAGCAGCAGGAACCGTCCCACAGCTCAGGCAGCAGTAAATCAGCACACCATTCAAAAAACCCCATTTTTCATATTAATTTCATATTTATCTGCTGATCTGAAGGGATTCTTCCCCGTGTGGCAGAGCCAGCTCAGCTCTCCAGAAGCTGAAGCACTGAGCTAGCTGATAAGCTCTTGCTGAGTGCCAATATTTATTAAGCACACACACATTTTCTTCTCCCACACATCAACTGTTGCCACTAAAAATCTTCGCTCCAGCTCCTGTGTCTGCTCACACAGCCCTGGCTGCTCTCCCAGTCGGTGCCAGCACTTCTCAGCTTCATGAGTGAGAAAGTGCTGGGGAGCCAATTCCTGCAAATCTCCCACAGAGCCTCTTCCCCAGAGCCTGTCCAGTTCCAGCCAGCAGCATCCAGAGCAGCACTGGCAGCTCTCTGCCCTTCCCTGCTCAGGAGCCATCCCCAGATCCTGTTTGCCTTGGCACCTGCTGCTGGACACAATGCTGCAGCCTCTGCTTGCTGGAGACTCCTGCCTGTATCCTGGCCTGGCAGGATGTACTGTGCACAGCTGGCACACCTGTGGGGCACTGGGGGACACTGGGGGCACCCCAGTTCTCTCCCAAGGGAGCCCTGCCCGGAGCAGGGCTGGCAGCCCCCAGCACTGAGCCCTCTGTGCGCTCTGGCTCCCAGGGCACAGGGACACCTCCAGAGCTTTGCAAGGCACTGGAGCCGAGCTGCAGGGCTCTGGAGGTGAAATGTGAGACCTGCAGCGTGTCTGGGCACAGCAGGGAAACACGAGCTGTCAAACAGCAGCACCACGCTGAAGCATGAAATATCTCTGGGAAGGAAAACGCACCAGGCTCGTTTTCTTTCTCGCCCTTAATAACTGGAATTTAATTTTACACATTTAAGGAGTGCCCAGTCGCCCAGACACTGCACAGATTGCTGCCTCTTCTCCCTCCTGGGAACAGCAAATGCCAGTTTGGAACTCAAGCACAGAGGCACAGGAGTAGGGCAGCCTGGAGTCAGCACTCAGCTGCCTCCCAGTCCCCCAGTGCATCTGCTGTGCCACTCTCAGCTGGCCATGCACTTGATCTCTACTCCTGCAAGCACATGAGAGCCCTTGTACCACCTTCCCTTTGTATTACAGTACCTTGAAATTGGGAATAAAAAGAGAAAAGCTTTCCAAACTCCTTGCTGTGCTGGAGCCAGTCAAGAGGATCCAGCCAAATCAAGGAAAAGCATTTACCATGGGGAGCCACTCTGAAGTCATCCCATCTCATGGGGAGAATTATGTAGGTCACCAGAAAGTCTTTCATTGCTGCCCTGCTGGAGCAGCAGCTGCTCAAAGAGCAAGAGCAAAGGGAAGGGAACAGCCAAAATCTCCACAGCTCCAAAAGCAGTCACTACAGCAGGACCTTCTCACCTGAGCAGGTAAAAAAAGGGCCAGCAGCCTGAATCCTGCAAGGCTGTGACTCAAGACATGAGAAGGGAAAGGGAATGCCATGTCAGGGCTGGCTGCTCCCAGCCACACCTGCTATGGCATCAGAAAGCAAACAAAATGCAAACAAAATGCAAACAAACTCACCCACCCCCAGCACCAAACTCACTGAGAGCACACGCTGTCACTGAGACACTGTGTGTGCCACATGTCCCTCTGTCCCCGATTTCCCAGCTTCTCACGTCACTTGTCTGCACTGCTCGGGTCACAGGAAACGCTTTCAGGACTTTTTATTTCCAACATCCTGTTGCCGTGTCCTGATAACACTGCCAGGACTCGATCCTCAAAAACCAGCAGCTCAAACCCCAGGAGTCTGGATCAAGCTCAGTGGATGAGCAAATTCTGCTCTCAGTATGACAAACATCAGACAACACATCATCCCTGCCACGCTGGACTTCCATTTTCCTTCCCATTCCTTAGTAGCAACTAAGAACAAAACCCCTCTGCAAGACAAGCTCCCAGCCTGAGACCCGAAAAGGCAGATGTGCCAGAGGAGGCAGCCGAGTTATTTTACAGTGCCAGCACCCCACAACCCTGCCTGCAGCATCCCGAGGCTGAACAAACCACTGCCCACGATCCCCCATCCACCTTCGCAGGTAACAGGGCTCAGGTGGGTGTCGGGTCACCTGGGAGAAGACCAGGTCCCCAAAGGGAAGGAAAACACTGAAATACCCTAAGCTGCACGGAACCGCACCGAAATAACAGAACAGAAAGTTTAAGAACTATTTAGATTTCCATCAGCGCCCCCGGCGGCATCCCGACCCTCGGGCAGCATCCTGATCCCTGGGCGGCATCCTGATCCCCGGGGAACATCCCGATCCCGGGGAACATCCCCGGGTACAATCTCGACCCCCGGTACCATCCTGATGGCCACGGTACCATCCCGATCCCGGGTACCATCCCCCGGTACCATCCCGACCCCCGGTACCATCCCGACACTGGGTACCATCCCGGTCCCGGGTACCATCCCCCGGTACCATCCCGATCCCCGTACCATCCCCGGTCCCAGGTACCATCCCGACACTGGGTACCATCCCGATCCCCGGTGCCATCCCGACCCCCGGTACCATCCCCCGGTACCATCCCCCGGTACCATCCCGATCCCCGTACCATCCCGGTCCCAGGTACCATCCCCCGGTACCATCCCGATCCCCGGTGTCATCCCGACCCCCGGTACCATCCCGACCTCCGGTACCATCCCGCTCTCCCGGAGCACCCGCCGCCCTCCGCGGGGCTCCGCCGTGGGACGGGCGGACAAAGAGCGGGACCAAACCCGGACCTGCCCAGGTACCGGCAGGATCCCGGTGCCAGTCCCAGGGCAGCGCTACAGGATCAGCCGGCCCCCTCGCCCGCCGCCCCTGGCCCGGCTCGGCCCCGCTTTACCGGCACAGACGAGCCCGGGGAAGCTCCCGGCGCTGCCCGGCCCGGCCCGGGCTCGGAGCCGTCGGAGCCGCCGCCGCCGCCCGTGCGCTCCGCCCGGCCCGCGGGGCTGTGCCCGCCCGGCGGCCCCGCCCGTCCGGCCGGCCCGGGGCTGCTCGGCCCGGAAGAGCCCGGCGGGACCCGCCCGGTGCCGGTACCGGGGCCCGCGGGCGGAACCGGCGCTGGCGGGGGACGGAGCGCGGCCCGAGCCCCCCCCGCGCGCCGGGGATGGTGCGGCCCGAGCCCCCGATCCCCCCGCGGGCCGCGGTGGTGCGGCCCGGGCGCTCACGTGAGCGGGTGTTGATGCGTTGCCTGGCAACGGCAACATGGCGGAGCCGCCGCGGGTGAGTCGGGGCCGGGCCGGACCGGGCCGGGACCGCCCTCAGGGGCTCCTCCGGCCCGCACCGTGCTTCCATCCCATCCCCTCCCCTTCCCTTCCCTTCCCTTCCCTTCCCTTCCCTTCCCTTCCCTTCCCTTCCCTTCCCTTCCCTTCCCCTTCCCTTCCCTTCCCTTCCCCCTTCCCTTCCCTTCCCTTCCCTTCCCCTTCCCTTCCCTTCCCCTTCCCTTCCCTTCCCTTCCCGGTTCCGTCCCGTCCCGGTTCCGTGCTTCCTCCCGTCCCGTCCCATCCCATCCCGTCCCGTCCCGTCCCGTCCCATCCCATCCCGTCCCCTCCACCCCGTCCCGGTACCTCCCGGTACCTCCCGGTACCTCCTGGCTCCCCGGTGCGTGCCCTGTGCCCAGTCCCGCTGCTCACCCTCTGTTTAAAAAGAAGGAGAGAAAGAAGAAAGAGAATAATTTGGCTACGTGTTGTGCTAGCTTTAAGAATCTCTTTAATAAATCAGTCAGACTTTTTTTAAACAGATATCAACTAAAAGCACGAGAAACTGTAAGTGGTGTGCAGCGGTTTTGTCATGATCTTTACGATCTCGGTGCTTGCTGGGTGACTATTTTTGCAAATGAGATTAAACTTCTAAATTAAACTTCTGTGCCATACACGGCATTAAAATTCAATGGAACTGGCAACGTGCTGCTCTGCTTTTCACCTGTGCTGTGTGCCAGGCCATGGGAGAAGGGGAATGTCAATGGAAAATCTGTTCCTCTGGGGGCAAGCAGAGTCATTGCCCCTGCAGAAAGAGAAGTCTGTTCTGGGCTCTGCAGGAGTGGGACACTGTAATTATATTTGTCTCTGTGCTGGCTGTAGAGCCAGGCCCTTGTGCTGATCCTTTGTGTGCATTGTTCATGACAAAAATGAGCAGATGTTCAGGGGTAAATGGAGCTAGATGGAAAAGGTGATGGGTTTTATGTTTCAGGAAAAATCGCTTGGGACTTTCCCAGATAATGCAGAGTGTGACTAATGCTTGTCCTCCTGAACAGGGTGAGATGGAGCAGCCACGTCCAGGTGCAGGAGTCCCTCCCCTTTCCTCGGGAGCACCTGCAGCAGAGCAGGACATGGGCACAAAGCCAGGTATCCCCCAGAGCTTTGCAACGTCTCTCAAGCTCTGGTTCTCTCCCTTTCTGGTCACTGTTAATCCAACCAGAGGCACAATGCTATGGAGTCTAATCCTGTTGCTTTATCTTTTTCCTTTTTTGTGTTGGGCTTCAGGGAGAAAAGGACAACCAGGTTCTCACCATGCTGGGCCGACCTTTGAGCCCCCCAGTGATCCTGGCAACCAAAGACGGGAAAAGGCAGCTGAGGAACATGAGAGAAGAAAAACCAAGGGAAAAAAAGCAGAAGAAACAGAACTGGTCATCTTGGATCCAGAACATGTGAGAAGTCTTCAAATCTTGCTGTTCTTTGCAGAGTTGGTGTTTGTGTTTCTCTGAAACGTGTGAGGTCAGCTGTAAGCAGGGGCTGTTCAGCTGCACGTGAGAAAATCAGTTTTGCCAAAGTGTTAAGTGCTGGCTGTGCCACTCAGCCCTGACCCCAGAGCTGCAGGTGCAGAAGTGAGCAATGCATGGGTACATCTGATCCCTTCAGTGCTCCTGAAAGAGAATTCCTTGCAGCAAGAGTGAGTGGGATGGGTTCTCAGATGTAGCTCTTCTGGCATTGTTCTGATTTTCAAACATTCTCACTTTTTGGCATCAGCAAATACCCACTCTGTAATATCTCTCACTTGCTACAGTGAGAGTAGCTAAAATAAGCCCACAAGTGTCTGTGGCAGAAATAAGATGTTTTATTGGGTGGGGGATGTAACAGTGAGGCTTCTTCACAACCTATTTACACAAGAATGTTAAAGCTTATTAATACTGTCCTTCTCTACAGCCTCTGATGACCAGATTCCAGGCTGCCCTGAAGAACTACCTCACCAAGCAGATAGAACAAGTGAACCTAGACCTCCATGAGCTGGTACACAGCCCCTCCTTTGCCCTCCCACAGCCCCTGCCGTCCCAGCCGCCGGTTCACAGCTGCTTCCCTCCTGCGTGTGCAGAGGACGGCGCAGAGGAGCAGCGAGGCGCAGCGGGAGGAGCTGGGGGTGACGCTGTTCGGGGCGCAGCAGCAGCTGGGGCAGCTGCAGGTGGCGCTGCACCGGAGCCAGCAGCGCTGCGCGCAGGCGGCCGCCGAGCGCCGGCGCCTGGAGGAGGAGCTGCGGAGCCTCCGCGCTGCTCACGGCGAAACGCGCCGCTGCACGCAGCAGGAGCGCGACAAAGGTGACCCCCGCGGTGCTGGCAGGGCTTCCCAGTCCTAGGGCTGTGTGGAGAAATGAATTGGAATGAAATGAAATGGATTTAAGTCAAGCACTGGGTTGAAAAATACGGCAGAATAATTAATCTGGAATAATGCGCTCATTGAAAAGTCTCGCAGATGCTCCTGGAATTCTGTGAGCTGGGAATCCAGGAATTGCTTGCCAGGATCTTTAGCTTTGCTTGTGGAGCTGTACTCCAAAGCTGATGTAAATACGTGTGCTGGAGAGGGCTGGTTTAGCTGATGTGGGAGAGGTTTTGCTTTGGGAGCTTCTGCATTTCTTTCTCTTTTATCTCTGTTTAAGGAGTACCCTGCAAACAAACTTCTCTGTAACTATTTTGCCTCTTGTCCTGCCAGTTTCTGCAATGCAGACCCAGATTGAAAACCTGGCCTTGGAGCTCTTCTATGTGCAGAACATGGACCAGGAGATGTATCACAGGCTTTTACTGATGAAACAGTCAGCAAAGAGGGCTGAGGCAGAGAGGATCCAGGCCGAGGTGGAAAAGAAAAAACAGGTATAAAGAAAAACTGCCTTTGAAATAAATAAATGCAGGTGCCAGCAGTCAGTCTTGGAGGATGTGCCACCTTGTCAGGAGGAAGATTGATTCATGGGAGATGAATGGCGATATTTTTCTCAAATAATTGAAAAAAATTAAATCCAGAGGCTTTTTTGAAAAGGAGAAGAAGCCCTGCCTACCCCCAGACAGCAACATGCACTGCCCAGAGGGTTTGCAAGGCTTAGGACAGTAAATCACTCTTCAGTCAAGGATAGGGGGTGTGGGGGAAGGAGGATATTTAATGAAGAAATATGTGTACAGGTCTTGAGAATAATTCTGAATCAGTGGATTTCCCAATGGGAAAGTGAACTTTGGGAACGAGCGGGGCCGGTCGGTGCTGGAGCTCCCTCTGCTGCCTTCCAGCACACAGTCCAGGGGTGCTGCTCCTGCAGAATGCCCTGCAAACTCTGGAGTACAGTGGCTGTAGGAGGGTTTTAACAAAGCAGTTTCAAATATTCATTATTACCATTCCCAGTAGCTGAACAGTGGCCTCAGTGCTGACAGGGAATGTGGCTTCAGAGCTGACCATTTACTGCTGCAACTGGAATAGTAAACAGTCAGCAAAGACTTCATTCTCCTGCAAGTCATCCCTGCTGCAGTCATGAGCCATTTGTGCATGAATGGGAAAGTTTCAGTAGGACTCAAATCCCATGCAGTTGCCAGTTTTAATTCCTTTTTTAGCTGGTATAATTCTTGTAGGATACATTTGGTTTAGACTGGGATTCCATGACTCACCCTGGACTGTTTGGCTCTGGCTCTGTAGGATCTTCTCCTGGACCAGTTTACAAGGAGAGTCTACCAGCTGCAGGAACAAATTGCTCTGTTTGAAGCCCAGCTGGTGGCCCAGGCAGAGGACACAAAAGTGACCCGGCAGGCAGTCAGTGAGGTAGGAGGGGACTTGTCCCCTGTGGTTAATATTTCCCTCTGGCAGGGCTGACCCCTTTGGCATGTGCTCACGTGGTGTGCACAATGTGGCACAGAGTTTCACAGTTTGTTCCTGTTTGGAAGAATGAGGACTTTTTTTTTCTTTTCCTTTGTCCTTAAGAAGTGCCTGTAAATCACTTCCTCCTGCCCTTCTCAGCAGTTTTTTCTTGCAGACCTGGGCTCTGTGGGCTGCTGAGTGAGAAATGAAGCAGCCATGGAGTTGAAGCTGATCCTGCTCAGCCCATTATGAACATGAAAAGAAAAAATAGTATTTTAACACTAATTTTTTTTTTCAACACGGTGTAGCATCATCCTGTCTGCCATCTCTCTGTTCCCCAGGCTGGTCTTGAGGTGCAGACTATTAACATGGAGAAAAAGAGGCTGCTGGAGCACTGGAACAGCAGCTTGGCTGGAATGAAGCAGAGGGACGAGGCCTATGTTGTCACTCAGGAGCTGCTGAGGTAGGGTCTGAAAGCAGACCCTGAGCACACCTCAGGTTTGGGCAGGAGGGATTCCAGAAGGGGTTCCAGTGTCTCCCCTGGGGTTTAGCCCTGTGGGCAGGGTGTGTCAGGCAGAACAAGCTCCCTGCTCTAAAGTACATAACAAGTGTGAAGGATAAGAAGCACATTTCTTTGTTGTTGTTTTCTTTATCCTAACCACATCTCTTCCTCAGAGTGTGGGGGGTTCTTGAAGCTGTTTGGAATTTTTATGATCACATTTTATTCCATTAAAAGAGTTCCCTCACGTTTGCAACATTTCTTACTGCAAAGAGCTGGATGTCAGGAAGGGTTTATCTCTCATTATCAGGGTTTTGTGAGGCCTTTGGAAATGTTCAGGAAAACCTCCCTGTTATTGCCAGAGGAATTATTTATTTGTTCATGAGCCTTAAAGCTTGACTGATTCTCTGAGAACAAACAATCTGCTTTTATGTGGTAACATCCTGGTCAGAAGGGGGGCTGGGACAGTACTGAAAGAAGGAATCAATTTTTCTACACAAATTTACTTTTAAATCTTAGTATCTCCATCCATCTCCTGCTGGCTCTGCCCTGTCACAGCATCTGAGCCCTTACAAACATCTTCCTTCTTGGGCACTTATTGCTGCAATAATATATTTGAAAAGAGGCATTTGTGGGTCCAGCACCAATCCCTGTGATGATTTTCCATCTTTGTCCCTCCAGCAACTACAGACGTGACCTCAAGTCCCTGGAAGGGGACATCCATGGCTGTGGGAAGTCCATCAGGAAGGAGGAGGAGAAGAATGAGAACCTTGTCAGCCTCCTGAACAGGTCCCAGAACGATGCCAGTGTGACAAGGAAACTGATTGCCCAGTGCCTGCTGGAGCAGGAGGCCCTGCAGGCACAGACTGGCACCTACACTCGTGTTCTCCAAGAGACAGAGCAGGCCCTCAGCAGGACCAGGATGGTGAGGAGAGTCCATGGAGCATGAATCCTTTTGAATACTTGCATTGCATACCCTTCCTCAAACAGCTGGAGTGATCCTGTCTCTGTCTTCCAACCTTTTAGGACCAGGCTGCTCACCAGAATGAGTTGCTGTCCATCAGTAGGGGCATAGAGAAGGGAACTTATGCCAAAGAGCAGCTAGAGAGTGAAATCATGGCCAAGCTTCAGGACCAGAGGATATCCAGCAAAGCTGCAAAGCACTTCTCCCAGCTGGCTGAAAAACTTAGAAACAGAAAAAGTGACCTGGTATGGAATCCCCCTTGGGGGGCAGGGAGGGAGCCACTGCAGCACTGGGTCCCCATCAGGGTTTGTCAGTGACTTTGTTCTGGTTTCAGGCCTGCATTGAAGCTCTGCTGAGTTTTCCTCTCCAATCTGGTTTTCCCTGTGATCCTCTTGCAGGATTCTGGTGTATGTGAGAGAGCTTGGCCAAAAAGGCCTAACACAAAACTCACTGTCCTTTACTTAAAAAATGGGGCAACATGATGAATCCTGGGAGTATTTGCTATAAAGTATTAGCATTTCTTATGCACTAAAGAAAAAACAATGGGCATGTGGTACTTCTGTAACCTAATTTTAACTAATTTTTATTTCTATAATTCATCATGGAATGGGATGAAGGCAGCTCTCAGTTCTGAGGAACATCCAAGGAAAGTCCAACATGACCCACAGCTCTTTAATCCATGATAAATTGCTCTCTGTGGGACTGTATAGCTGGATCACTGAGAAGGATTAGACAACTCAGCCCAGCACCTCTCACACCGAGTCTGTGCTGGTTGTTAGGTGAGGGGTGTGTGTGCCAGCTGTGCCAGAGAAGGGACAATCAGTGGTGTCCTGGTTCTGGTGGCAGGTAACTGGAGACAAGGGTCATTGCAGAAGGGATGAGTGAAGTCTCTTAAAGGTTTTTTGAATGTTTAGGCTCCTTAATGCTTTTCAACAGCTGTGTGGAAGAGGTAGATGTTGTATTACCTGTCAATTGATGGAGAAGCAGATAGACAGAGGGTAGGTAGCTTATGGCTTGTAGCACAGACCTGGGAGTAGAATCTCGATCCCCTGACTCCTGTGCTGGGACAAGTGACATTACAACTCAACAGGGGCTGTTGGGGACAGTGATGTGTTTTCTCTCTTCATATTCCCAGGAGCTGCATTTTTACAAGGTTGAGAACGATGTGGCCCAGATTATTCTGAATGCAACTAACACCAGCTGCAGGGTGGCAGTTCACCAGAAAACACTCTGTGAGGTGGACAAGGAAATAAAAAACGTGACCGAAATGATCACCTGCCAGGAAAGTGAGATTGCAAAGTCCAGGCTCCTGGCTGACAAGAAGGGAGGGATCCTCTGCCTGTACAACCAGAAGCTGGAGGTGCTTCTTGCTCAACAGGGGGTAGGTACTTCTGTGTTTCAGTCACAAGTTCGATTTTATTCTTTGTAGTGGCCACAGATGCACCTGATCAATGTAACTGTTAAGTGTTGGGTAGTTCAAGCTTTCAGGCATCAGCACTGGGATGTAAAAGCTGCATTGGGTAATGCAGGTGTTTATGTTTATCAGTTCATAATGCAGGGAAGGGAATTGTGAAATGAGGGTGTGCCTTGCACAGATCCCTGCAGGGACATGCCTGGACCTGATAAAAATGTCAAATGGCATCAATGAGTAAATAGGATCTTGTTGGAAAAATGTGCAAACACTGAGGAGGGGAGAATGGGGCAGGCAGGGAGATTTCTGAGGGTTGGTCCTGCTGGGATGGCTCCCAGATCTGTCCCTGCCATATCCCTTATGGATGGGCATGGGGAAACGAGTCCTTTGGCACATCCTCTGCAAACTTTGGAATGTCCAGGTGCTGTAAACAACCCAGGCAGCTTCTGCCTGATTTATCCCAAACTTTGCTCTTGTACAGGGGCAAGAACTGGGACCACTGGAAATTGAGATCAACCAGCTGAACAAGCAGATAGAAGACTGCAACTCTGAGGCCATGACACTGCAGAAGTACTGGCTCAATGAGCAGAAGGAGCTGATCAAGCTGACCCAGGAGAGGGAGGAACAGAAGAGCTCCCTGGACACGTTCCAGAAGCAGATCATCATCATGCAGCAGAGGAAACTGCGCGTGGAAAGTTCGTCATTGCTCACTCTTCTTCAAATCTCCATCTGTGAAGGGAGGGAAAAGGGAGTGCAGGGCTCCAGGTGGGAAAGGCTGGAGCTGCCCCAAAGAGTGCTGCTGGCTGTGTGTGAGCAGGAGTGGCAGCAGCCCAGGCACTCCTGCTGACTGCACGTGGTCATTCCTGTGAGGATTGATCCCACTGTGCTGACAGCCAGACCCTGAGTGACAGTGTCACCTGGCACACTTGTTAAATAAGGTTTGCAAGTAGTGGGTAGGTAAATGTCCCCAGCAATGACTGCACTTTCCTTGGCCAAACCCAACTTTTTTTCCATAGGAGTCACCTTCAAAACCTTTTTTTTGTTGCTTTTTGAGCCTGTAGAAAATCATTTTGGCTGGACTCGTGGGAGAGAGGTGGCTCTGCCTGAGGTGTTGCCAGCTCTGATAACCATTTGCCACACCTTGTCTGTGTTCAGCCCAGTGCTCAGGGGAATTCTAAGACTTTTTTCCTATTTGCCCATAGATGAAATTCAGCAGGAAATAAAAGAACAGAAGGACGTGGAACGGCACATGAAGAACATGTCAAATGACTTGATAAAGCTGAACATGCTGATCAACAAGAACAAGAGCAGCGTTGAGGAGCTGCGGAATGGCAGAATTGTCACAGAGAACGAGTTTGTGCAGTCTCTCAAGGTACTGAGGCACCTGGCACCTCATTCCCAGGCCTCAGCCTCCCGTGCACATCAGAGGCAAGCAGTGATCCTGGAAAAGCTGCTCAGGCTGACAACACTGTGTTGTTTTGTTCTTCCCAAATCTAGGCAGCAGAAAAAGAAGCTGTGGAGATGCATGAGAGGCACAGTCAACTGACTGAGGAGAAGGAAAGGCTCCTGAATGGCCTGGTAGAAGCAGAGTAGGTACCAGAGTGCCACAGTCCTGTGTGGCTGTGTCCATGTTGCTGTTCTCCTCCAGTCACCAAACTGGCACCAGCAAATGTGCTTCTAGCCTTCCTGGAGAATGTTTGAAACACAGAAACTGAAAGTGTTTCAGCAGTCTCTGGAACCAGCAGGAGCTGGGAGGATGTTTGCTGTAACAGTTCCAGCACCTGTGAGCTGGACCTTGCCCAGATCCACATGGGAAGACTGCCAGTAACTGGCAGTGGGTGTGCTGCACTGGGAAGGTAATTGGGGCTCCAGCTTTCTCTTTCCTTCCCCTTTCTTCTCTGAAGGCATCAGATCCTGCTGTGGGAGAAAAAGATGCAGCTGGCAAAAGAGATGCGGGAAACAACAGATGCTCTGTTGGAGCAAGGCCCAATCCATGAGATGAAAACTGAGATTCGGAGGATGCAAGTAAGGCACTGGGAAAGAGGGCTGAGGAGGGGAAACCACCCAAGGCACTCAGCCCTGGAGTGGCTGAAACATGAGGCAGGAGATGAGAAACAGGCTGGAGAAGTGGCATCTTCAGGGCCTGGGGTGGGACTCAAAACCCTGCCCAGCTCGACTGAACTGAGCACATCCAGCCCACACATCCTGCATTCCTCAGCAGAATCTGGGTACTCCCAGGGAATCTATCTAAATTGCAGTGTGTCTGCCACCTGATTCTGTGACCCTGATTTATACACAGTGTTGATTACTAAATATTGCATCACTTTAATCACTGGTTTAGGGAAGTGTTCCCTCTCCTGGCAGAGTAGCTCATCCCCTTCATTCTCAGCATGCCTCTGCTTTTCTGCTTCTGCTCTTGCTAACGAGGTTCAGACTAACATTTTGAATATTGGTGTAGACAAGTTGATAATCCAGGCCTCTGCCTTCCAGATCCACACACAGCAAACCAGGTTTGGACTTGGACCAAGTCTGGCTTGCAGGCACTCCTGTCACACGTTATCTGGTTTGTGCTGGCGGGATGTGCCACCCATCCAGTTTCCCTTGGAGCTGTGGGTAAACATGTGGTGTTCTGAGGCTGGCTTGTGTCTTGGGGAACGGCAGGTGCGCTATGGGCAGCTGCTGAAGCAGCAGGAGATGTTGATGCGGGCCATGGAGGCGTGTGTTTTCCACAGAGAGACCATAACCACCCGGGCAGAGGCTCAGAGCAAAATTGATAAGAAACACAGCACCAAGATCGACTTCCAAAGCAGGAAACAGGAGCTGAAGAAGAAGATCAGGGAAACCCAGGAGGTGAGCAAGGAGAGTGGGGCTGCAGGAGCTCACCCAGCTGGGATGGGCCTTGTGGAGAGCACAGCAGTGTCCGTGCTCAGGGCCAGGCTTTGAAAATCATTTCATTGAAAATCCCCCAAAACTGTTCTGAGAGGATGGTCAGGAATGCAGCTGAACTGAGAGAACTGAAATCTGCCATTTCCTTCTCTTCCGCTTTACTAGAACATTTGTGAATGCAACCAAACCATCCAGGAGCTGGAGACTGCCCAAGAGTCCCTCAGTGACACCTTTTCAGAAAAGAAGCAGGAATTGTGCCAGCTCCAGGCTGAGACCGACAGCCTCAGCTTGGACATGGAATGTCTTCAGAACGAGAAAAGATGGGTGAGCACATCCTCCCTTCCAGCATGTGAGCCAGACAGAGCCTGCTGCTTCCTCTGCTGCCAGCTCTGTCCAAACTGGGTGTGCTCAGTGTGGTGTTACAGCAACACATGAGCTGAGCACGTTCTGGGGCTCACTGAAAGCCAACTTGCTGCATTGAAACCCTGTCCTGGCAAGGGTTGCCTTATGTATGTGGGGATTTCTCTGATTTATGGAATTCTGTGACATCTGTACCCCTCCAGCATATGGGCTGGGGGTGCTGTTTGGTTGTTGTGGTGGGGAATTCACAGCACTGTCCTTCCTTGTCCAACGTGATGGTCACAGCACCCGACAGAGCCCTGCCCCTCCTTTTCCTGCTGTCACAGCCCCTTCTCTTTTTGCTTTGCTCAGAACCTGCTGGATCTTGTGGCCCACCAGGCTCACCAGAAGCAGCTGCAGGCGCTGAGGGAAGGGAAGTACAGGGCCCTGTGCCACACTGAAGAGACCTGCACGGAGCAGCAGGAGAAAGTGCAGGGTCGGCTGCAGAGCATTAACAGCATCGTGCAGCGGATCCAGGAGGAGCAGCCCCAGCACCAAAGGGCCCTGCAGTGGCTCAGTCACTGCTTGGGGTCCAAGCTCAGGCCGCAGAAAGCCTGACAGAAAAGCGTGACAGAAACCCTGATAGAAACTAGAATGTAGTATCTTTTATAGTCTTCCACAGACTCTAGACTTTGTAATAAATAAATAAATAAATAAGAAGAAGAAGAAGGAAAAAAAAAAGCAGGTGCAGGGTATGATATTTACTTTGGCGGGTATAATGTTTATTTACGACGTACCATTGTAATTCTCTCGGTACATTCCTGTTTCACTTTCGCTGTCCCAAGCAGCTCCTGGGCTCCGCCTCCGTGACCCGATTTCCCGGGGGCGGGAGCGGCTCAGCCCCGAGACCGGCAGCGGCGGAGCGGTGCGGATCTCGGTGCCCGTGCCCGTGCCGCTGCCGGTCTCGGTCCCGGTGCTAGTGCCGGGTCCCGGTCCCGGTGCCGGGCCATGTGGCCAGGCCCGGGGGTCGCGGCCGCGCTGCTGGCGCTGCTGGCGCTGCTGGTCCCGGCCGCGGCTCGGGGCCCCGGCGCTGCCGCCTGCGAGGTGTCCCCGGGCGGCCGCTTCGACTGCGGCCCCGAGCGGCTCCTGGCGCGGGCGGACTGCGAGGCTCGCGGCTGCTGCTTCGTCCCCGGGCCCGGCCCTCGCCGCGGGCCCGGCCCGCCCTGGTGCTTCTTCCCGCGCGGGTACCGCAGCTACCGAGCCGAGAACCTGACGGCCACCGAGAGCGGCTTCTCGGCCCGGCTGCGCCGCGTGGCCGCCGCCTTCCTGCCCGCGGCGGTGGACACGGTGCGGCTGGAGCTGGCGCTGGAGACCCCGGCCCGCCTGCGCTTCACGGTGCGCCCCGGGCCCCTCGGGTCAAAGCGCCGTTCCCCGTGGTGAAAGCCCCGTTCCCCGGCGGGTCAAAGCTCCGTTCCCCCTCGGATTAAAGCCCCGTTCCCCGCGATGAAAGCCTCCTTCCCCACTGACCCTGTCCCCCTGTCCCATTGTCCCCCTGTCCCCCTGTCTCTCTGTCCCTCTGTCTCCCTGTCCCTCTGTCCCCCTGTCCCCGCAGCTCCGGGACGCGGCCCGGCAGCGCTATGAGGTGCCGCTGGCCACGCCGCAGGTGCGCGGCCGAGCCGCGGCGCCGCTCTATGGGCTGCAGGTGAGCCAGGATCCCTTCGGGCTCGTGGTGTGCCGGCAGCGCGGCGGGACCGTCCTGTGAGTGCCCCCATCGCTCCCCGGGATCCGCCCTGGGAGCCTGCACAGCCCCGGGGTGCAGGGACACTGGTGACAGCTGTGGGGTGGCTCGCGGTGGCTCTCGGGGCTTTGCTTTGATCCCCTCTGCAGTTCAGTGGCTGGGCAGGGAACCAGGAATCCCAGAGCTCAGCCAAAACTTGTTTTTATTTCACGTGGTGATGAGCATCCCTGTCCCTGCCCAGCACTGGTGCCTCCCTCTGAGTTGTTTGCCCGCGTCTCCCCCTCTCTCTCTCCGCAGGCTGAACACCACGGTCGCACCCCTCATCTTCACAGACCAGTTCCTGCAGATCTCCACCTCGCTGCCCTCCCATTTCATCTCGGGGCTGGGGGAGCGCCTGACCCCGCTGTTCCTGGACACAGCATGGACCAGGGTCACCCTCTGGAACCGAGACATGGCGCCTGCGGTAGGAGGGGACGAGGGAAAGGGAGACTAATTCCCCTGTGCTCCTGGGGATGCCCTGCAGCCTCTCACGTTCTCCCTGGGGCTGGGGAGATGTGTCTGTGCTGGGTCAGCTCTGCGCCTCAGGCACACCAGCAGAGCCCACGGGACCCTTGTCCCCAGGCCCAGCTTTGTCCCCTGGAGCTCTGTGCTGCTTGGGAGCAATTTCCAGGGCTCTGGCTCAGGGCAGAGCTCTGCTGAGTTTGGGACCACAGGCCCTGGGACCACAAGGCAGTGCTCCTGAGCGGAGGTGAGGTGGGTGTGGGGGTCTCCAGCAGAGCCTCACTGGCACCACACCCTGCTCTGCTCCAGCCCCACGTCAACCTCTACGGCTCCCACCCTTTCTACCTGGTGATGGAGGACGATGGCTCAGCCCACGGCGTCTTTCTGCTGAACAGCAACGCCATGGGTGAGTCCCGTGGGGAGCCCGGCCGTGGGCCCGGCCCTGGCCCCTGCTCAGCCCCCTCCCTTGTCACCTGTGCCTCCCAGACGTGCTCCTGCAGCCCAGCCCGGCCCTGACCTGGCGCACCACGGGCGGCATCCTGGACTTGTACATCTTCCTGGGCCCCGACCCCCAGAGTGTGGTGCGGCAGTACCTGGACGTCGTGGGTATGGCTGAGCTGGGGAGCTGCTGGGACGGCTTTGGGGGACTGGCTTTGGGGGATGGCTTTGGGGGATGGCTTTGGGGGGATGGCTTTGGGGGGATGGCTTTGGGGGATGGCTTTGTGGGGGATGGCTTTGTGGGGATGGCTTTGCTGGGGATGGCTTTTGTGGGGATGGCTTTGTGGGGATGGCTTTGGGGGATGGCTTTGTGGGGATGGCTTTGCTGGAATGGCTTTGCTGGGATGGCTTTGCGGGGATGGCTTTGGGGGATGGCTTTGTGGGGATGGCTTTGTGGGGATGGCTTTGTGGGGATGGCTTTGGGGATGGCTTTGTTGGGATGGCTTCGCTGGAATGGCTTAGCTGGGATGGCTTTGTGGGGATGGCTTTGTGGGGATGGCTTTGCCATGATGGCTTTCCTGGGATGGCTTAGCTGGGATGGCTTTGCTGGGATGGCTTTGCCAGGATGGCTTTGTGGGGATGGCTTTGCCACGATGGCTTTGCTGGGATGGATTTGCCATGATGGCTTTGCCATGATGGCTTAGCTGGGATGCTGTGAGCAGCGTGGCACAGCAGAGCTGTGGGGTGGCACAAGGCCAGGCCATCCCTGCCAGCAGCACCTCTGCCCTCCAGGCTTCCCCTTCATGCCCCCGTACTGGGGCCTGGGCTTCCACCTGTGCCGCTGGGGCTACTCCTCCACCGCCATCACCCGCCAGGCGGTGGCCAACATGACAGCAGCTCGCTTCCCCCTGGTGAGTCTGGGCTCTGCAGAGCCTCGGGGGGCTGGGGGGCTGCTGGGGTCCCACAGCAGCACAGGGTCCCTGCTGCTCCCCAAGCCCCGCCTGCACCCACAGGACGTGCAGTGGAACGACCTGGATTACGCAGACGCCAAGAGGGATTTCACCTTCAACAAGAAAAAGCTTTGGGGATTTCCCAGAGATGGTGCAGGACTTCCACAGCCGTGGGCTGAGGTACATCATGATTGTGGTGAGTCCCACGGGCAGCCTGGCACTGCTCACTGCTCTGCCCCCATGCCTCATGCCTGCTGATCCATCTCTCTGGGCTAGACAAGTCCAATTTTTATTTTTTAGCGTCCCCACCCTCCCCAAATTCCAAAAAATCCCCCCAAAAATTCCAAAATAATTCCCAAAAACTCCACACGGACTCAGGGGAAGCTTCTGGGGGGGGTTTAATGATTTGAGGGGGCTCCCCAAAATTTTTGGGCTCCTCCTGCTCAGGCGTTTAAAAAAACCTCTTTAAAGTCCTGGCTGCCAATCGACTGCTCCAGGGTCGATTGCTAATGCCTGCTGATCGATTGCTCTGGGCTGGACTAGTGATGCTTGGCGGCCAGGCATGAGCGATCGAGCCCAGAGCAATCGATCGCCAGGCAGGACTTTAAAGCGGTTTTGGGATTTTTTGGAGCGTTTTTAAGGTTGATTTAGCTTATTTTTAATAGATTTTTAAAAAGTTTTAAGGGATTTTTTTAGTTTTTTGAGGATTTTTGAGGTTTGGGGTTTTTTGGAGGTTTTAAGGGTTTTTAAAGGTTTTTTTGAGGGGTTTTTGGGTCTTTTTGGGTTTTGGGGGTTTTGAGGCATTTTAAAGCGAAATTTTGCACCTTTTTTTTTAGTTTGTGGGTTTTTTGCGGTATTTAAAGGAGTTTCGGGGTGATTTGGAGGGTTTTTGAGGTTGTTTTAGGATATTTTTTAGAAATATTTAAAGGGTTTTTTTGGATTTTAAAATTTTTTTGGAGGATTTTTGGAGTTTTGGGGTGGTTTGGTGTTTTGGGTGGGTTTGGGGCTGATGCTGATGCAGGGGAGGTGATGCAGGGGTGATGATGAAGAGGAGCTGATGAAGGGGTGCTGATGCAGGGGTGATGATGAAGGGGTGCTGATGAAGGGGTGATGATGCAGGGGTGATGATGCAGAGGTGATGATGCAGGGGAGCAGATGCAGGGAAGCTGATGCAGGGGAGCTGATGCAGGGGAGCTGATGCAGGGGTGCTGATGCAGGGGTGATGATGCAGGGGATCTGATGAAGGGGTGATGATGAAGAGGTGATGATGCAGGGGAGCAGATGCAGGGGAGCTGATGAAGGGGTGATGATGAAAGGGAGCAGATGCAGGGAAGCTGATGCAGGGGTGATGATGAAGAGGAGCTGATGCAGGGGTGATGATGAAGGGGTGATGATGAAAGGGTGATGATGAAAGGGTGATGATGAAAGGGAGCTGATGAAGGGGAGCTGATGCAGGGGTGATGATGCAGGGGTGCTGATGCAGGGATGATGATGAAGGGTGATGATGCAGGGATGATGATGCAGGGGTGATGATGAAGGGGTGATGATGCAGAGGTGCTGATGCAGGGGAGCTGATGCAGGCAGGGCTGGCTGCTCCCTGCTGAAGCCCTGGCTTTGTTCCTTCACAGGACGCTGGGATCAGCAGCTCAGGGCCCCCTGGCAGCTACAAGCCCTACGACGAGGGGCTGAGGCGAGGGGTGTTCATCCGCAACGCCTCGGGGCAGCCGCTCATCGGGCGGGTGCGTTGGGGAGCGCCCTGTGCCCGTGCAGGGACATGCCTGGGGGGTTTCTGGGGAAGGTGGGTGCTGTGTGGGGCTCTGCCCTGTGCTCTCCCCCCTGCAGGTCTGGCCAGGCCCCACAGCCTTCCCCGACTTCACCAACCCCAGGACTCACGAGTGGTGGCACGACATGGTGAAGGACTTCCACGACCAAGTGCCCTTCGATGGCATGTGGCTCGTGAGTGGCCCTTTGCAGCTGCTGGCCTGGCTCCTGCTCTGCCCCTCTGCTGGCCCCTGGTGCAGCAGCGGGCTGTCCCACCCTTCCCTGCCCTCCCCAGGACATGAATGAGCCGTCCAACTTCGTGGAGGGCTCCCAGGATGGCTGCCCCAACAACAACCTGGAGCATCCCCCCTACGTGCCAGGTACAGGAGGGGCTTCCAGCCCTGCCCAGGGCTCTGGGGACAGCAGGAGGAGCCAGGGGATGCTCTGAGCTCCACCTCTGGTGTGCAGGTGTGTTTGGGGGACGGCTGCAAGCCGGGACCATCTGTGCCTCCAGCCAGCAGTACCTGTCCTCTCACTACAACCTGCACAGCCTGTACGGGCTGAGCGAGGCCGTGGCCTCCCACAGGTGAGCCTGGGGCTCCTGCAATGCCCTGCAGAGCCCCTGCACTGCCCCTGCACTGCACTGCCCTGCACATCCCCTGCACATCCCCTGCACTGCCCTGCACTGCCCTGCACATCCCCTGCACTGCCCTGCACATCCCCTGCACTGCCCTGCACTGCCCTGCACACCCCGGGGGACGCAGAGCTGGGACAGACCCAGCCTGGGCAGGCACTGGGTGATGGGTGAGGGTTTGGTGTGTAACCCAGGGCACAGTGGCAGCCCTGAGCCCCCTCCCTGGCCAGGGGGTGCTGAGCAGACCCATGCCATGCCAGTGCTCTGCTGAGGGTGCGGGGCAAGCGCCCCTTCATCATCTCCCGCTCCACCTTCGCTGGGCACGGCCGCTACGCCGGGCACTGGACAGGGGACGTGGGCAGCGACTGGGAGCAGCTCTACTACTCCATCCCAGGTGGGCTGTGGGCACGGGGCCTGTGGGGCTCCACGCCCCGTGCTGCAGAGCCCTGACGCCCTGCGTGCCCTCTGCAGAGGTGCTGCTCTTCAACCTCTTCGGGGTGCCGCTGGTGGGTGCGGACGTGTGCGGCTTCGCGGGCAGCACCAGCGAGGAGCTGTGCGTGCGCTGGACCCAGCTGGGCGCCTTCTACCCCTTCATGAGGAACCACAACGACCACGGCACCCGGGTGAGCCCTCACCCCCCGGGCAGGGGGCTCTGGGCAGGGAGGGGCTGGGAAGGGGGCTGGCTCAGAGCCAGCGTGCCCTCAGTGCTGGCAGAGTCCATCCTGCCTCCCTGAAGTGCCACCTGCGTGGTCTGAGCATCCCCCTGGGCTGTGCCCTCCTGCAGCCACAGGAGCCCTACTCCTTCAGCCCTGCTGCCCAGGCTGCCATGAGGAGCGCCCTGCACCTCCGCTACTCCCTGCTGCCCTTCCTCTACACCCTGTTCCACCGGGCTCACGCTGCTGGGGACACCGTGGCACGGCCGCTGTTCCTGGAGTGAGTGCCAGCCCCACCTGCGCTCAGGGCAGCAGCTGCAGGCTGTCCTGGCACTGCCCTGCCCTCCTTCCCCAGGTTCCCCACGGACCCCAACACCTGGGCCGTGGACAGGCAGCTCCTGTGGGGCGGGGGGCTGCTCGTCACCCCCGTGCTGGAGGCAGGACAGACCAAAGTCAGAGGTTACTTCCCAGCAGGGACCTGGTACAGCCTGGCAGGGGTGGGTGCTCCTGCTGTGCTCCTTCCTGCACCCCGCCCGTCCCCTGGGGCTGTGTGTGGGTCTCTGCCTCACCTGTGCTGGTGGCCATTTGAGGGCTCTGGCACTGGGCTGGGCTCCCCCTGTGGCTGCTCTTCCCTCTCTCTGTTCCCCTGTAGGACTCCACCATCCACAGCAAAGGGCAGTGGATCCTCCTGCCAGCGCCCCTGGACACCATCAACGTGCACGTCCGTGCAGGGCACATCCTGCCCCTGCAGGTGAGTCCCCCCTGCTCCCTGGGGACACCACGGTGACCTGCCTGGCAGGGTGGCTGTGCCCACAGCGCTGGCAGGACAGTGTCAGAGCCTGGCAGTGCCCAAGCTGTGCCACCCCTGCTCAGGAGCCGGCCCTCAGCACTGCCCAGTCCCGCAGCAAGCCCATGGCCCTGCTGGTGGCACTGACCCCGGACGGCTTCGCCAGGGGAGAGCTGTTCTGGGACGATGGGGAGAGCTGGCAGAGCTTTGAGAGGGGGGACTACACCGAGATCCTGTTCCTGGCCTCAAACGTGAGCTCAAACGGGGAGCTGCTGGCTGGGGCAGCTGGGCAGGGCGTCCTGGTGGCCCTGGCACAGCTGTGCCTGCTCATGGTGGCACTGGAGGAGCCCTGGGGGCTGGCAGCTGGCAGCACTCGGTGCCACCCCGCTGTCCCCAGGCCGCCGTGCTCAGCCAGCTGCTGCGGGCCAGCGCCCACCTGGACGGGGTCCTGCTGCAGGCTGTCACTGTGCTGGGGGTCAGCAGCCCTCCCCAGCGAGTCCTGGCCAACGGCGCCATCGTCAGGGACTTCTCCTACCGCAGTGACACCCAGGCGAGTGCCTGTCCCACCCTGGGAGGCGTGGTGGCCAGGAAGGGACCCAGAGTGCAGCTGTGGGGTGTGGCACAGCACGGGCCATGGGGACCTGTGGGACCAGGCTGGGCAAGGGGCAGGATCCCCCTGGGCTCTGACACCCCTGGGTTCCATCCTGGCTCTCCTCACCTTCCTTCTCCCCTCAGGTGCTGAGGGTCCCTGTGTCGCTGCCCATGTGGGAGCAGTTTGTGATCTCCTGGTCCTGAGCCAGTGTCAGTCACAGGGAGAGGCCACGCTGGTCCCCTGGAACTCGAGGTCAATCTGTCCCATCCCTGTACCCAGAGCTGCCCCTGCTCTTCCCACACTCCTGGGCCTTGCTTTCCCTCTGGCTGCTGGCTGTCGATGGGAAGGGTGAGCACAGGGAGGGGGGCCTTGCACAGCCCCCAGGGACAGGGAAAACCTCATCATCATCAAATCAGGGGACAAAATACCCAAGTGCCTTGTGAGGCAGCAAACCAGATACTCTGGGGGACTGGTAACTGAGGCAGAGGCTGCAGGGGGTTTTTTGGCTGTGGTTTTGGGGAAGGGGAGGTGCAGGGGCTGAGGGAGCAGTACTGTCAATAAAGTTGCTGTTTACTGGGAGCAGCCCCAGGCTGTGTCTTTGTCCCCTCTCCTGGTGCTGACACCCCAGCTCTGTCCCTGCCTGGAGGTCTCCAGTGGGACCCCCTGTGCCCCTTGAAGGCTTCACCCCATTTCCCAGCTGTTCTGCAGCCCTGGCTGTGCCACAGAAGCCCTTGGCCTGTCCCTGCTGGCTCCAGGCTGGGTTCTGCTGCAGGAGTGTGCTCAGCTCCAGGTGAAAACGGAGCCTTATCCTCCAGAGGCTTTATTGAGGGGCAGCTCTGGCTGAGAATCAAGGCACCAGGAATCCATCACAGCTCTGGGGCCAGGTGGTGCTGGCAGCACTGAGGGCAGAGCTGGTGGTGCCAGCAGGATGTGGGGCTGTGACCCGACCCTGGTGTCCCAGGGAGCACAGCCCTGTCCCCAGGTGTCCCGGGTGTCCCAGGTGTCCCAGGGAGCACAGCCCTGTCCCCGGGTGTCCCGGGTGCCCCGGGGGCACTCACAGTTCGTTGTGCAGCGGCTGGCACTGGGGGCTCAGTCTCTGCTCCAGGACGGCGTCGGGGGCGCACACCCAGGGGTCCCCAGTGTCCCACTGCCACCTGAGGAGCAGTGCCCGGAGCTGCTGCAGGGTGTGGCTGTGGCGGGGGTCGGGGGCCAGGTTGTGCCTCTCGCCGGGGTCGCGGCTGCAGTCGAAGAGCTCCCAGCGCTCCCGGTAGTAGTACTGCCGCAGGCTGCGCTCCCAGTGCGTCGGCCGCCCCGCCCTGGTGCGGTTCAGCAGGTCTTGGAAGGTGGGAGAGACGTAGAAATCCTGGTCGATGGGGAAGGGCATCTTGTAGTTGAGGTTGTGGATGAGGCGGAACGGCCCGTGCTGCACGGCGCGCATGGGGTAGTACATGGTCACCTCGTGGTGGCTCTGGCTGCTGAAGGCCGTGGCCCAGGGCTGCTCCGACTCCAGGGCTGGCAGCAGAGACTTGCCAGTGAGCTGCACCTGCCTGCTGCCAAAGATGCTGTAAGCAGGGTAGGGGATGGAGAACCAGTCCAGAATGGTCGGCGTCAGGTCTGGAGGGGAGGAAAAGGATGAGAGGAGGGACAGACACTGTGGGAGAGGGACAGAAATGTCCCTGGGGATGGTGTCCCTGCAGGGGACCCTGTTCTGTCATCCCCCTGGCCGTGCTGAGGGCTCAGGGCTGCCCCATGGACAGGACCCCGAGTTTTGGTATGGGGAGGGTGGGGAGCAGCCCACGCCCCCAGGCACAGCCTCCCTGGCTCAGCTCTCACCTGGGAGGCTGGCAAAGGCCAGGGCTGAGCTGCCCCAGGGACAGAACCCCGAGTTTTGGCTGGGGAGGGTGGGGAGCAGCCCCACGCCCCCAGGCACAGCCTCCCTCCCTCCCTCAGCTCTCACCCGGGAGGCTGGCAAAGGCCGGGCTGAGCTGCCCCAGGGACAGGACCCCGAGTTTTGGTTGGAGAGGGTGGGGAGCAGCCCACACACAGGCACAGCCTCCCTCCCTCGGCTCTCACCCAGGAGGCTGGCGAAGGCCGGGCTGAGCTGCCCCCAGCGCCGGGGGTGCTCGGGGGAGGAGAGCAGCAGCGGCTCGGCCGTGCCCGAGCGGTACAGGTTGGTCCTGCCCCCGGGGAAGGGGATGCCGTTGTCAGAGGTGTAGATCACCAGGGTGCTGTTGAGGAATCCAGCACGGCGCAGCTCCTGCAGCACCAGCCCGATCCCTGCGGACAGACAGAGGGACAGAGCTCAGGGGGAGGGAGGGGCTGCAGCCCTCAGCAGCCCCAGCCGGGCCCGTGGCTCCCACCTTGGTCCATGCGCCCGATGGTGGTGTACTGGGCAGCCAGGTCTGCCCGGGCAGCCGGCGTGTCCGGGACGAAGGCAGGGACCTGCACGGAGACAGGGAAAGGGGCTGGCACAAGCCACTGTGCCTCCACCAGCTCCTGCTGCGACACTGGAGGCAGTGACAGCCCTGGCTGCCATCGTGTGCAGCCCCACACACACCCACAGCTTCTCACCTGCACCTGCTCCGGGCGGTAAATCTGCGGCTTCCAGTCAGGGATCCAGCCCATCCCGCTCTCTCCGTTGCCAAATTTCTCACAAAAGGCCCCGTACTGGGGCTGGGAGTGTCCGCAGCGGTGGGGGTCATGGAAGGCAACATAGAGGAAGAAAGGCCTAGGGATGGAAAGGGGGGATGTGGAGGTGGGGAAGCAAGGACTGCCCAGAGACTTTCCTGGGCTGTGCCACAGCGAGCTGGGCTCAGCAGGACTCCCCCACCTGACCTGGATGTGGGGTGAGCCAGGGACAAGGGGCCCCTTCCTGTCTGTGACCAGCTGGGGACACATCTTCAGTGAAGCCAGCTTCCCTCCTCCCACAGCCATTCCCGGGACGAGGGGGCTGTCTCACCTCTCGTCCTGGCTCTGCAGGAACTGCCGGACGAGCGCCTTGATGCGGGTGATGTTCCTCCCAACCTGCAGCACCGAGCTGTTCTCCTCCGTGTAGGCAAAGTCGAAGGGGTACACGGCCCCCGGCCCCACGTGCTTCTTGCCAATGATCCCTGCGGGAATGCAGACAGGAGCGGTGCCAGGAGCAGTGCGGGGTGGGGATGTGGCTGCTGCTGCTGTGCCTCCCTTTGGGGACAGCCACAGCTCCAGGCAGCGCTCCCTGGCCCATGGGCAGTTTGGCCACCAAGCTCTCTCAGTGGTTTCGGTGCTCCCTACCTGCCCCAGCTCCTCACCTGTCCGTACACCGGCCTGCCTGAGCAGCAGGGGCAGGCTCCGCACGCCGTCGAAGGAGTTGAAGTGATGCACGTCCTGGTGCAGCCCGTACATCCCGTTCTGGTGCTGCAGGCGAGGGCACACAGCACGGTCGGACCGGGGCTGCCAGCCCGGCCCCAAAACCCGCCCAGCCGTGCCCGTGCCATCCGCCGTGGGCCGGCAGGTGCCCGTACCTGGGGTAAGCCGGTCAGGATGCTGGCCCGGCTCGGGGAGCAGCTGCTCACGGAGGTGAAGGCGTTCTGGAAAAGCAAACCGCGCCGGGCCAGCGCGTCCAGGTTGGGTGTCCGGATGGCCGAGTTGTTGTAGGCGCCCATCTCAAAGCCGCCGTCATCGGCTGCGGGACGGGTGCGGGGTCAGCCCGGGGTGTCCCCGACCGCGCCCGGGGGACACCGATGGCACCGGGAGCATCCCCGGGCCGGCCCCGGGGCTCGCCGGGCCGCACTCACCCAGGAGCAGCAGCACGTTGCGGGCCGGGGAGCCGCCGGTCCGGAGCGCGCCCAGCAGCAGCAGCAGCGCCCAGGGCCGCATGGCACCGGCAGCGGCACCGGCACCGGTACCGACAGCGGAACCAGCACCGGCAGCGGGGCCCAGCGGCTGCTCCGGCCGCCCCGGCTCCTCCTCACCCCGGTCACATGAGGAGCTCCGGCCGCTCAGATCCGGCGGGCGGAGCCGCGGCTGGGCCGGGCTGGCACCGGCGGGGTCCGGCTCCTCCCGGTACCGGACCGAGAGGTCCTGCTCCGCCCCGGTACGGGACCGAGGGGTCCTGCTCTTCTCCGGTACCGGACGGAGGGACGCCGCTCCGCCCCGGTACCGAGGGTCCCGGCCATGCCGCGCTCCCGCTGCCCGCTGCCCGCGCTGCCCATCCTGCGCTGGCTCCCGCGCTATTCCCGGGCCTGGCTGCCGCTGGACCTGCTGGCCGGGCTGGCCGTGGGACTGACCACCGTGCCCCAGGCGCTGGCCTACGCCGAGCTGGCCGGGCTGCCGCCGCAGGTGGGTGCCAGGGCCCGGGGGAGCCGGGGACCCCCGGCCCGGGGCAGCCTGGCGGGGTGCGGCAGGGCTGGGCTGGGCTGGGGGAGCCGGGGCTGGCGCTGTGCAGTCGCCCATTTCCCGGGCAGGATGCCATGCGTGTGCCAGGGGCCAGGGAGTGACCCGAACCAGCCCAGCCCTCCCAGTCCGGACCGTGTCTGGCCTCTCCCAGCTCCCCAGGGCTGTGCCAGTGTCCCCTCTGTCCCCTGCAGTACGGCCTCTATTCCTCCTTCATGGGCTGCTTCGTGTACTGCGTGCTGGGCACGGCCAAGGACGTGACGCTGGGTCCCACGGCCATCCTGTCCCTGCTGGTGTCCTCGTACGCCTGCCACGAGCCCGTCCATGCCGTGCTGCTGGCCTTCCTGTCTGGCTGCATCCAGCTGGCCATGGGGCTCCTGCACCTCGGTGAGCTGCTCTGGCCGTGCACAGATGTGTCTTTAGGATATGGCTGCACAGCCTGTAGCTGTTTCCTTCACCTCTCTGCTCTCTGGGACACTGGCATTGTCCTGCTGATGTGTGACAGCTCTGTGCACACAGACAGACCCTCACTGCCTCCCATCCCGTGCAGGATTCCTTCTGGATTTCATTTCCTACCCTGTCATTAAAGGATTTACATCAGCTGCTTCCATCACCATTAGCTTCAACCAGATCAAGGTAGGATCTGCCCTGTCCTGGTTGCCTCTCCAGCTCTCTCCTAGTGCTGTGCAGCTGGGATGTTTAGCACTGGGCTGGGTGATGTGCTTGGTGCTGGAAGAAGGAGCCCCAAAGGGGTCCTGGGACCCCCTGCCAGTGGTTCTGCTGGGTCCCTGAGCTCTGCTGGGTCCCTGAGCTCTGCTCTGAACAGACCAAGCTGAACACACCCTCAGCTGGTGGCAGCCAGCACACCAGTAAAACCAGGACATTGGGTTTGGTCACTTGCAGGAGGCACTGGGCGATTCTCTGGCACGGTGGGTTTGCAAATTTGGAAGCTGGGGGTGGTTTGCAGCCCCAGCAGCCCCTCGCTGGCCCCTCAGGGACCTGAGGCTCTGCTGGGCTGCCACACTTCCTCTGTGGTTAACCCAAATCAGAGCCTGGCAGGCCGGTGTTGGCCAATGGCTGCGGTCACGGGGCTGTGACAGGCTGTGACAGGCTGTCCCCAGCTTTGTGTTCCTGCACAGAACATCCTGGGGCTGCAGGGGATCCCGAGGCAGTTCTTCCTGCAGGTCTATGAGACGCTGCGGAGGATCGGGGAGACCAGGTCAGCATCCCCGCCCTGTGACACAGCCCCCTGCCCTGGGGCCATGTGGGAGCTGTCCCTGTGCCCTGTGACACAGCCCCCTGCCCTGGTGCCATGTGGGAGCTGTCCCTGTGCCCTGTGACACAGACCCCCTGCCCTGTGCCCTGTGGGAGCTGTCCCTGTGCCCTGTGACACAGCCCCCTGCCCTGGGGCCATGTGGGAGCTGTCCCCTGTGCCCTGTGACAGCCCCCCTGCCCTGGGGCCCTGTGGGAGCTGTCCCTGTGCCCTGTGACACAGACCCCTGCCCTGTGACACAGCCCCCCTGCCCTGTGGGGCCCTGTGGGAGCTGTCCCTGTGCCCTGTGACACAGACCCCTGCCCTGTGACACAGCCCCCCTGCCCTGTGCCCTGTGGGAGCTGTCCCTGTGCCCTGTGACACAGACCCTGTGACACAGCCCCCTGCCCTGGGGCCATGTGGGAGCTGTCCCTGTGCCCTGTGACACAGACCCCTGCCCTGTGACACAGCCCCCTGCCCTGTGCCCTGTGGGAGCTGTCCCTGTGCCCTGTGACACAGACCCCTGCCCTGTGACACAGCCCCCTGCCCTGTGCCCTGTGGGAGCTGTCCCTGTGCCCTGTGACACAGCCCCCTGCCCTGGGGCCATGTGGGAGCTGTCCCTGTGCCCTGTGACACAGCCCCCCTGCCCTGTGACACAGCCCCCTGCCCTGTGCCCTGTGGGAGCTGTCCCCGTGCCCACAGCCTGCTGGGGGTGGCACTGCTGTGCCTCTTGCAGGGCTGGGGACGCTGTGCTGGGGCTGAGCTGCCTGGCTGCGCTGGCAGGGCTGCGGGCCATGAAGAGCCACCTGCCCCGGGCTGGGCCTGCAGAAGCACTGGCAGTCAGGATCAGCCACCTGATTGTGTCTGGATCTCCTGGCACGGGTGTGTCAGCTGCCCCCTGCCCCGTGCCCTGCCATGGGCTCCCCATCCCCTCCCCTCCTGCTGCTGGGCAGCTTTCCCAGCTGCTCTCTCTCCTCTGCAGCACGCAACGCTCTCGTGGTGCTGTCTGCTGGCCTGGTGGCCTACTCCTTCCAGGTGCTGGGCTGGCAGCCCTTCAGGCTGACGGGCAGCATCCCCCAGGGCCTCCCGCCCCTGCGGCCGCCGCGCTTCTCCCTGGCAGCGCCCAACGGCACCGTGCCCTTCCAGAGCCTGCTGCAGGTGGGTCTGGCAGCACCCGGGGCTGCTCTGCTCCTCCTGCCTCTGCAGGCTCCCAGCCCCCCTGATGGATGCTTCCCTCCAGGACATGGGGGCCGGGCTGGCCGTGGTGCCGCTCATGGGGCTGCTGGAGACCGTCGCCATCGCCAAGGCTTTCGGTAGGGCTGTGCCAGGCTCCTGCCCCGGGGGGCTCGGGGTGCTGGGGAGGGGTCTCTGCAAGGGCTTTGGGGTGCCAGGGAAGGTGCTGTTCCTTCTGGGGCACTGGGAGGGACTGGGCTTCAGCCGGGAGGGGTCCTGTGGGGTTTGCCCAGGAGGTGAGTGTTGCCTCGGGGTGCTCCTGTGCCCGGGGGGTGCCAGGACAGGGCCCACACTGTCCCAGTCACTGCTGGTTCCACTCTGTGTGGGTGGCAGGTTGTGCCTGTGGGAGCCTCAGGTCAACCCCAACATCTCCTTTCAGCCTCTCAGAATGGTTACAGGATTGACCCCAACCAGGAGCTGCTGGCTCTGGGTAAGGAGGGCAGGGGTGGTGCTCCAGGTGTCCCACAGGCCCTGGGCTGCCTGAGATCCCGTCTGGCCAGTCCTGCCTCCACCTGAAGTTTTCCCTTCCTTTCCTTGCATGCTGCCCCCACTCCTCGTGTTCTCACAGCTCTGGGTTTCCAGAGCTGGCTGAGTCACTCCTGCACAGCTGGGTGGGAGAGAGGGAGGAAGGGAGCAGGTCAGGACGGGGTCACAGACACAGCAGTGCCTCCCCAGCCCCTGCCCTTTGTCTCCTCAGGCGCCGCCAACGTCCTGGGCTCCTTCGTGTCCTCGTACCCCATCACGGGCAGCTTTGGCCGGTGGGTGGCAGGAGGGGAGCAGGGCACTGGTGGTGAGATCTCTGCCAGATCTTCAGAGGAGGACTGACCCCAGTGGGTGCCTGAGCTCGTGTCCTGGTCCCCAGCAGCCCACCTTGGTGGCCGGGCTATGCACGTGTCCCAGTGGCCACCTTCCCTTCTGCTGAGGGCCACCTCCCTCCCTGCGGGCTGGAGGCCAGGGGCTGGCTCCTGTTCCTCCCTGCTGGGGTGGGCAGGAGGGCAGGAGCGGCCCCCAGGCCTGCACAGCCTGGCAGGTGTGGGTTTGCATTCCAGGACGGCGGTGAATGCTCAGTCAGGGGTGTGCACCTGCCTGCCTGCCTGCCTGCACAGCCCTGCCCCTGCCCTGCTCTGGCCTGTTCTGCCCCACTCTGCCTGCCCTGCCCTGTTCTGCCTGTTCTGCCCCACTCTGCCTGCCCTGCCCTGCTCTGCCTGTCCTGCTCTGCCTCTGCCTGCCTGCCCTGTCCTGCCCTGCCCTGCCTGCCTGCCCTGCCTGCTCTGCCTGCCCTTCCCACCCTGCTCTGCCCTGCCTACCCTGCCCTGCCCTGTCCTGCCCTGCCCTGCCTGCCCTGTCCTGCCCTGCCCTGCTCTGCCTGCCCTGCCTACCCTGCCCTGCTCTGCCTGCCTGCCTGCCCTGTGTGCCCTGCCCTGCCCTGCCTGTCCTGCCCTTGGGCTTCTCCCCATGCCAGGAACCTCTTGGGTTTTGGGGACCCCTGGGTTTTGGGGACCCCTGGGTGTCAGGAACCCCCGGGTTTTGGGGACCCCTGGGTTTTGGAGACCCCTGCGTGTCGGGGACCCCTGGGTTTGGGGACCCCTGGGTGTGGGGGTGCCCGTGGCTCAGGGGTGTCCCCTCCCGCAGGGGCCCTGGTGCTGCTGTCCCTGGCGTACCTCACCTCTCTGTTCTGCTACATCCCCAAGGCGGCGCTGGCCGCTGTCGTCATCTCGGCCGTGCTGCCCATGTTGGACGTGGGAATCTTCCGCACGCTCTGGAGGGTGAAGAGTGAGAGCAGGGCTCGGGAACAGTCCCCCTGCTAAGGAAATTCCCGGTCCAGCCGTGCAGGAGCTCCCCTGAGCTGGGACAGAGGCCCCTTCACCACTCCCCCCTGCCCCACCCACACAGACCGGGTTTCCTCGCCCCAGTTTCCCATAGCAGAGTCTCAGACATCCCAGTCCTTAAAATAATTTAATCACGGTGCCATAACTAAATAACAGAATATCAGCTGAGTTGGGTGTTTGTGAGGAGGGATCCAGAACAAAGGAGCCTGTGAGCTTTTATCCTTTTATCCCCTCACAGACATTAGAAGTCTGGGGGGCAGTTGGCTCCTGCCGCCCTCTCTGTGTCTGATCACTGTCTATGAGGGTCCCATCCTTGTGAGTGTCCCATCACTGTCTCTGAGTGTCCCATCCTTGTCTCTGAGTGCTCCATCCTTGTCTCTGAGTGTCCCATCCTTGGCTCTAAGTATCTGATCGCTGTCTCTGAGTGTCCCATCACTGTCTCTGAGTGTCCCATTATTGTCTCTGAGTGTTCTATCACTGTCTCTGAGTGTCCCATGCTTGTCTCTGAGTGTCCCATCCCTGTCTCAGTGTTCCATTATTGTCTCTGAGTGTCCCATCCTTGTCTCTGAGTGTCCCATCACTGTCTCTCAGTGTCCCATCCTTGTCTCTCAGTGCCCCGTCCCTATCTCAGTGTCCCATCACTGTCTCTCAGTGTCCCATCCCTGTCTCAGTGTCCCTGAGTCCTTTGTCATGCAGAGGGTCGCAGTTCACGGCCCCTCCCAGGGCTCCCACCCAGAGCTCCACCTGCAGCCCCACCCGAGCCCCGTGCCCGGGAGGGATCCCTGGGGACCGGCTGCAGCCCGGCTCTGCCCGGTGGCACCAGGACCAGCACAGCCTGGCTTCTCTCCCTTGCAGGGCTGGACCTTGTGCCCCTCTGTGTGACATTCCTGCTCTGCTTCTGGGAGGTTCAGTATGGAATCGTGGCTGGGGTGCTGGTTTCTGGGATTCTCCTGCTCTACTCCATTGCCAGGCCCCCAATAAAGGTGGGCTTCACCCCTGCCCGTGGGTGTGGCAGGGCCAGGGAGCTGGGAGGGAGCACTGGGGGCACTGAGGTGTTGGGGTGCAGGAGGGTTTTCCCTGAGGGATGGGGCTCCTGCTTCTCCAGGAGAACCGAGTGACACGGGCAGTTTTCCCTGCCTGGGGAAGGTCCCACCTGAGCTCCCTGTGACCACAGGTGTCTGAGGGGGCCGTGCTGCTGGTGCAGCCAGGGAGCAGCCTGCACTTCCCAGCCGTGGAGCACCTGCGGGATTGCGTGTGCAGCCATGCCCTGGCAGGTACTGAGCCCCCCTACACCTGCCCTGGCAGGCACTGAGCTCCCTACACCTGCCCTGGCAGGTACTGAGCCCCCCTGCACCTGCCCTGGCAGGCACTGAGCTACTCCCTGGCGGTACTGAGCCCCACCTGCCCTGGCAGGTACTGAGCCCCCTGCACCTGCCCTGGCAGGTACTGAGCTCCCCCCTGCACCTGCCCTGGCAGGTACTGAGCCCCCTGCACCTGCCCTGGCAGGTACTGAGCTCCCTGCACCTGCCCTGGCAGGCACTGAGCTCCCCTGCACCTGCCCTGGCAGGTACTGAGCCCCCCTGCACCTGCCCTGGCAGGTACTGAGCCCCCCTACACCTGCCCTGGCAGGTACTGAGCTCCCCTGCACCTGCCCTGGCAGGTACTGAGCCTCCCCTGCACCTGCCCTGGCAGGTACTGAGCTCCCTACACCTGCCCTGGCAGGTACTGAGCTCCCCTGCACCTGCCTTGATAGGTACTGAGCTCCCCTGCACCTGCCCTGGCAGGTACTGAGCTCCCTGCACCTGCCCTGGCAGGTACTGAGCTCCCCTGCACCTGCCCTGGCAGGTACTGAGCTCCCCTGCACCTGCCCTGGCAGGTACTGAGCTCCCCTGCACCTGCCTTGATAGGTACTGAGCTCCCCTGCACCTGCCCTGGCAGGTACTGAGCTCCCTACACCTGCCCTGGCAGGTACTGAGCCCCCCTGCACCTGCCCTGGCAGGTACTGAGCTCCCAGCCTGTCCTGGGGACACGGCTGTCACCACCTCCATCATTTCTGGTGCTGGTGGCACATGCTGTGGATGTGAGCAGTGCCAGCACAGCTGTCCCACCCCTGCCAGCCCCTGCCCTGGCTCTGGAGCTGTGACCCCTGGGCTGGTCATTTTTGGCTGGTCAGGGACATGACCTTCTGCTCTTGCAGCAGCATCTGCAGCTCGCTCTGTGGTCCTGGACTGCAGCCACGTCAGCAGCATTGATTACTCGGCGCTGCTGGGGCTGGCAGAGCTGCAGCAGGAGCTGCACAGGCACGGCCTCTCGCTGGCCTTCTGTGGCCTGAAGGTGAGTGGGACCCTGGCCAGCCCAGCCAGGCCCAGGGAGGCTGTGGCTGGTGGCTCAGCCCAGCTCTGAGCTCCCTCTGCTCTGGTGCAGCATTGCCTCTCCCAGAGCTGGGTGCCCCGTGCTGGGGAGGTCTGGCTCTGCCCTGGGCCAGCCTCCCCCAGCCCAGCCTCTCTGCCCTCAGGACCCTGTTCTCCAAGTCCTGCTGTCTGCAGACTTAGAAGGATTCCAGCATTTCCCCAGCTGGGAGGAGGCAGGTGAGGCTCTGGGCTGCTCTCCCAGGGTGGGATGAGTGTGGCTCTGGAGGGCACCCAAGGGGATGTGACCTGTCCAGCTGCACAGCAGCAGTTGGGGGCTGCAGCAGCTCTGGGAGGGTGAGCTGAGCCCCCTCCCAAGAATTGAGTCCCCCCAGACTTGAGGATTCATGGTGAGCTCAACCCAGATGCAGCTCCCCACCACAGAGCCCTTCACTCCCTCTACAGAGGGATGGGAGAGAATCAGAGAAAAACTCTTGGGCTGAGATGAAGGCAGTTTAATCGGGCAGAAAAGGAAAATTATAATAACCATAAAGAAATATCCAAAGCAAGTGGTGCACAGGGTGGTTGCTCACCACGCACCCAGCAATGCCCAGCCAGCCCCTGAGCAGTGACCCCCGGCCAAATCCCCCAGTGCCTCCCTCAGCACCGTGCCCTGTGCTCTGGGACATCCCTCTGGGCTCTGAGCTCTCCTGGCTCTGCCCCCTCCCAGCTCCTCACTGCCTGGGCAGCCTGGGAGAAATCCTTGGCTCAGTGTAAGCACAGCTCAGCAGCAGCTGAGCCATCAGGCTGTTATCAACAGGAGTCTCATCCCGAGTCCAAACACAGAAGCAGCTCCTGGGAACAACAAACTGTCCTAGCCAGAGTCAGGACATGAGCCTTGGCTTGACTCTGCTTCTCCTGTTCCTGTCCCAGGGGGAGCAGAGCTGGGGGGCAGCAGGGCAGAGCCCTTCAGCAGCCCTGCCGAGAGCTCTGGGCTCATCCAGTGAGACGAGGAACGTCCTGTGACACCCCAGGGACACCCCAGGGACACCCCAGGGACACCAACACGCCGTGGGAGCCGCCTGCCCCAGCCAGGCCTGGGCGGGGGGGGACTATCCCCATGTCCCACACCGAGGGACTGTCCCCGTGTCCCACACCCAGAGGGACAGAGCAGCACCAGCCCCACCCCACACGGGCTGTGGGACAAAACTGTTCCCTGTCACAGTGACTGGTGCAAAGCCATCTTTCCCCCAGGGAGCTGCTGTCATTTTTTAAACACTTGTTTTAATTCTGGACCTTTTCCCTGTTCTGGGGCACTGCAGTGGTGACACAGGGTGTGCTGTCCCTGAAACAGTCAAAGCTGCTTCAGGGCTGCTCGTGCTGCCCTCTGGGCGGCCATGGGGGCTCAGCCTCCAGCTGCTGGGAGAGGGAAAACCTCTGGGATTGTGCTCCTTACTGGTTTTTATCCTTATCTTTTTTATCCTTATCTTTTTTATCCTTACCTTGTGTGTGGGGTGTTGTGCCAAACACTGCCCTGGGTCGGGCTGGGCTGTCACCCCGGGGTGCAGCCCCTGGCCTGGGCCCTGCCGAGGGGACAGGCAGGTGACACCCAGCTGTGCCCAGCTGTGGGTGGGGACAGCGCCTGGTGGGGCCGGGCAGGGTTTCCCTGAAATTCAGTTTCCCTGAACAGCCCTTGGCCGACAGCAAGGGTGTAATAAATCAGAAATTGCTAATGAGTCAGTGTGGTATTTGCCGTCCTGAGGGAAAGCTTTTTCCTTTTGTGTGGGAAAGGGAAGTTATCTTCTGGGTGCTGCTGAGCGTGCCAGGGAAAAGAAACTGAAACCAGGCTGGGGCAGGGCAGGTGAGCCGAGCCCCAGGGCACGTTCTGGCACAGTTCCTGCTGCTGGAGGTGCTGGGAGGGCAGCAGAGGTGCCCGGGAGCCACACCTGCCAGGGCCGCTGGCTCCTGCCCTGGAGTGCTCCTGGTCCGGAGCAGCGCTGAGCTGTGAGTTCTTGCTGCAGCGGGGGGGTGCCGGGAGGGGAAAACGGGCATGGGGGTAAAAGGGGCTGGTTGTTTAGGAATATGTGTGTGCTCAGCGTGAGCACTGCTGGAGGTCAAGCCTGTCTTTGGCTTGGTCCCGGTTAGATCCGGGATGAGCCACCAGCCATGTCCTTACTTTTGGCTGTGGAATCCGCTTTTGGCTGTGGGGTCCAGCACAAGGTGCTCTCCTCCAACACACCTGCCCTCCCACTGCTGCTGCCGGGTCCTGTCCCGCTTCCCTGCCGGCCGGGGAGCACCGGCACTGGGCTGGCGGCTGGGGGTGCTCGGGGGTACAGGGGCAGAGCCCCGGGGGATGCTCGGGGGTTAGAGGGGCAGAGCCCCGGGGGATGCCCGGGGGTACAGCGACAGAGCCTCGGGGGTACCGGGGCAGAGCCCCAGGGGATGCCCGGGGGTTAGAGGGCAGAGCCCCGGGGGATGCTCGGGGGGATGGGGGGCCGGACGGGGCGGGACGCCCGAGAGCCGCCCGGGGGCGCTGGCCGGGGCCGGGATTGGCCGGGGCGGTGCGGGGCTGGGCGGGGACCGTGACAGCAAAAACGAAAGTTGGCGGCTCGGCGGAGAAACGAAACTTGTCCGGGGGGACTCGGCGGAGCCGAAGGACGAGCGGGCGCTGCAGGTGCAGGTGCCCGTGCCCGGTCGCTCGGTGAGTGGCAGTGCCGGGGCCCGGGTGGCGGGGTGGGGCGCGGGGCCTGGGCTCGGGGTCCCGGTGCGGGGCAGGCGGAGCTGCGGCTCCGGGCCCCGCTGCACCCTGCCGTGCCCCCGAAACACCTCCGTGCGCCCCGACTTCCCCGGTGCCGCGATCCCCGAGCCGCCCGGAGCTCTCCGGTGCGCCCCGGGCACTCGCATCTCCTCCCCGTTCACCCGGGGCGCTCCTGCCCCAGGTACCCCCGGTGTTGCCCCCGGTTCTCTCCGTGTCGCCCCCGGTTCCCCCGTGTTCTCCCTGTGTCATCCCCCGGTTCTCCCCCGTGTCGCCCCCTGGTTCTCCCTGGTTTTCTTGGTGTCCCCTCCGGGTCTCTCCGTGTCCCCCCCGGTCCCCCCCGGTTCTCCCCGTGTCCCCCCCACCGTGTCCCCCCGAGCCCTCCCGGCGCCCCCCGGGAGCCGCTCTAGCCCCGCCCCTCACATCACATAACTGCTTTATTTGCATACGGCCGCCGCTTCGCCACGCCATTGGTCCATCCGCCGTGCTCATTTGCATATCTCCCGACGGGGCGGAGAGCTGCCAATCCGCGGGGAGCAACGCGGCTCATTTGCATACATGCCCCGCCCACGGGTCAGCGCCGCCCCGGGCGGGGCCGGGCCGGGACCCTCGGCCATGGCTGGGTTGTGGGACCGGCTCTGGGACCCTCGGCCAGGGCGGGGCTGTGGGACGGGCTGTGGGACCCTCGGCCATGGTCGGGTTGTGGGACCGGCTCTGGGACCCTCGGCCAGGGCGGGGCTGTGGGAGGGGCTGTGGGACCCTCGGCCATGGTCGGGTTGTGGGACCGGCTCTGGGACCCTCGGCCAGGGCGGGGCTGTGGGACCGGCTCTGGGACCCTCGGCCATGGCTGGGTTGTGGGACCGGCTCTGGGACCCTCGGCCAGGGCGGGGCTGTGGGACCGGCTCTGGGACCCTCGGCCATGGCTGGGTTGTGGGACCGGCTCTGGGACCCTCGGCCAGGGCGGGGCTGTGGACCGGGCCGGGACCCTCGGCCATGGCCGAGCTGTGGGACCGGCTGTGGGACCGGCTGTGGGACCCTCGGCCAGGGCGGGGCTGTGGGACGGGCTGTGGGACCCTCGGCTAGGGCAGGGCTGTGGGACCGGCTGTGGGACCCTCAGCCATGGCCGGCTGTGGGACCGGCTGTGGGACCCTCGGCCAGGGCGGGGCTGTGGGACGGGCTGTGGGACCCTCGGCTAGGGCAGGGCTGTGGGACCGGCTGTGGGACCCTCGGCCATGGCCGGGCTGTGGGACCCTCGGCCGTGGCCGGGCTGTGGGAGCGGCTGTGGGACCCGCTCCCCGCCGTGGCCCGGCTCCGAGACCCGTTCCTGGGCCGCTCCTGCCCATGGCCCGCTCCCGGCCCCGCTGAGGCCCGGCCGCGGCCCGGCCCGGCGCAGCAGCCTCAGTCCGCGGGGAAGCGGAGCCAGGCCCTGGGTGTGAGGCCGGGCCCTCAGCGCGGGGGGAGCCGCTGTTGGTGTTTATTTATCTTGAAGCGCTGCGGATGTCCCCCCGCTCCCCGCCCGGCTCTCGAATGTCGCAGGTCGCTCCCTGACCATAAACCCGGCTCCTCCTCGGTGCCGCCTGGGCACCGGGGCTCGCCTGGGGCCGGGCTGGGCTCCCTGTGTCACCTCTGGTGCCCGTGTGGCTCTGGGCTCTGCTCTGCCCAGGGCATTCCACACTGCTCTGGCCCCAAATGCCACTCCCAGTTTCTCACCTCGGCCTCCCCTGGCATTCCCGACCAGAGAAGAGTTTTCTTCGCTTTGCCGTGACTGTTGGGAGACGCAGGAGTGATTCAGTTGGTGACGCATCCTACGCACAGTCTCTGCACTCAGGTCTCCAGTGTTGAACTGGTTTCTGTTTAGCCAATGAAGTAGTGCTGATTTTTATGTTAAAAGACTGGTTGAGTCCTTGACACAGAATTTTCAATTTGCAGCTTGTTGCTAGATTCAGAACTCACCTCCGAATTGTGTTTGACAGCACACTAATTGTGTCTCACTGAACAGAGGCAGAATCAAGTACACAACACAGTTATGCTGGGGGAAATGTTTCCTAATCTTTACTTGTTTAAGACTGAATGACCTGGGTCACTAGAATGGCTTTTGATTTCCTGACAAAAGAATGGGATCCTAGAAAAACGCACTAAATCAGAGTGAAGCTGCTGCAGGGCCAGTTCTTAGCAAATCCCTTTGCACTCCAGCATGGCAGGGTAACACAGCTCTGAAATGCTGTAGGAAGAACATCCAAAGTAGCTGAAGTTCAAAGCTTTTGCTCTCAGAGCTGGGGTAGAGGCAGTGTAGGGCAGCCTGTGAAACCCCTGCAGAAGGCAGAGATCTGCTCTGCTGCCTGGCTGGGCCCGGATCTGCCCTTGCACAAGTTTTTGAATAAAGCTGTGAAGATAAAAAAGGAGTTTCCTCTGCCTTCCTGGAAAGGCCTGAGCAGATTGGGAGCAGTCACAGTGCCACCCAGAAGGCTGTGCCAGCTGGGACGTGCCACCCTGGGCTGCAGGCGTTGGCACTGGCACAGGCTGCCAGCGCTGCTGCTGTGTTGGTGTCTGCAGGAGGGACAGGGATGGAGCTCCACCTCGGTGCTGCGGTTCCTTCAAGATCCTGCAGCTGGCAGGGCCTTGGAGGGGGCAGGAGGCTGTACAGGGAGAGTGGTGGGAGCTGAACAGGGAGCAGCAAACAGCTCCTGTGTGTCCATGTCCTGACTCTGCCTGGGACAGTTTGTTGTTCCCAGGAGCTGCTTCTGTGTTTGGACTCGGGATGAGACTCCTGTTGATAACAGCCTGATGGCTCAGCTGCTGCTGAGCCAAGGACTTCTCCCAGGCTGCCCAGGCAGTGAGGAGCTGGGAGGGGGCAGAGCCAGGAGAGCTCAGAGCCCAGAGGGATGTCCCAGAGCACAGGGCACGGTGCTGAGGGAGGCACTGGGGGATTTGGCCGGGGGTCACTGCTCAGGGGCTGGCTGGGCATTGCTGGGTGGGTGGTGAGCAACCACCCTATGCACTAATTTCTTTGCATATTTCTTTATTGTTATCATAATTTTTCTTTTTTTCTGTCCTATTAAACTGTGTTTATCTCAACCCACAAATTTTGCCTTTTTTTCTGATTTTTCTCTCCCCCATCCAAGCGCTTGGAGTGACCTGGTCCAGTGGAAGGTGCCCCTGCCTGTGGCAGGGGTGGAACGAGATGAGCTCTAATGTCCCTTCCAACCCAAACCATCCTGTGACCTCACGGGGGGTGAATTTCCAGTTTAATGATTAATTTCCCTCCATTGCAGAGAGAAGAGAGGTGCAGGTCCCTCCAGCCCCTGATGCAGAGAAGAGGTGAAGGGAGAAGGTGCTGCTGGGCCTTCCACCACTGAAACAAAGGAGACAGAGGGCGAGTTGCTGATGGACAGAACTCTGCCCAACACCTCGGACACCACACCTGACACTGCAGGTGGATCTCTCTCCTCTGCTGAGACATGGGAGGAGGAAGAGGGATCCTCACTGCTGGAGGATGTCACATCTCCAGAGGACAGCACAGAGCCCTCAGCTCTGCGTGGGGCTGGCGACTCTGCTGAGGTGGCTTCTCCACCAAACAAGGTGAGGATCCTGCTGGGTGCTGGGGAGCAGCTGTGACTTGCTGCTCTCTGGTGTTGCTCTCTGTGTTGCTCTCTGTTTTGCTCTCTGCATCCCCCACATCCCTTTGGCCACGTTGGGGAGCTGCTGCCTGGCTTCCTGCAAGAGCAGCTCGCTGTGTTTGCTGACGCTGTGTTGTGTGTGCAGAGCGGGGGGAAGCCACAAATTACACAAGTGAGCTCAGACACTGCAGTGCTGCTCTGTGCTCCTGCTGAGCCAGTCTGGAATATTAAACCTACACCGTTCTCAGGAGTTCTTTGCTTTCACTGGCTTGTCTTGTCCCTCCTCTTCCTGGTTGTTCTCTGTTAGCTCCATGTAGCAGGAAGATGTCGGTGCTTGCTGCAATGAAGGAGGTGACAAGGAGTTTCCTTTTGGCAATGAATAAACAGACATTGTGGTCTTTGTTTTTGTTTTTTTTTAATAGAAAAGGAAGAGGAGAAAAACAAAGAAACAGACGTCCATCTCTGCAGAACAGGACTCTCTGCCTCCTCAAAGCACAGCACCAGCTCCAACCACAGAGCTGCCTGACACATGTGCTGTTCCTCAAGACATCCGAGCCCCCGGCAGTGAGGGAGCACACCCAGGTGCTGATGGACTTACTGGTGCCAGTGGAGACACAGCTGAAGGCCACAGGGATTTGGCACACCTGGAGAAGGAAGCTGGCAGCCTGGAAGCAGAGGGGCTGAGTCCTGCAGAGCAGAGAAGCACAGCCAGTGGGGCAGCCCCAGCTCCCAGTGCCACAGCCCCTGGGGACAAGGAGGGGGATGGAAGCACCCCAGGGAATGGAGAAACAGGCAAGGGCATCGTAGAGCACACAGGCAGGGGCAGCGTGGAGCACACAGGCAGGGGCAGCGTGGAGCACACAGGCAGGGGCAGCGTGGAGCACACAGGCAGGGGCAGTGTGGAGTGCTCAGCCAGGGGCAGCATGGAACAGGGCACTCGTGCCCCTGAGCAGCTGCCAGCAGCCACTGCAGCTTCCCAGGCCCGGGGCAGCAGCAAGGAGCTGCAAGCAGCGAGTCCCTCAGGGCTGCCTCCTGCCAAGGGAGGCCCCCAAAGCAAGCCTGAGACCAAGACCTCCCCTGGGGCCCAGAGCCTGCAGGCTGGCAAGGAGCCCAAGCAGAAAGGGAGCAGTTCCGCTGTCAAGGTGAGTGTGAGTGAGCTCTGGTGAGTGTTCCAGTGGGCACAGCTTCCCTTTGCCAGTGTGACTTGCTCATGCTGTGAGCTGAGGAGCACCAGCCCAGGGATACAGGGCTGAGTTGGGGAGGACTATGGGGAGGCTCTTATCTGAGTTCTGTTCTCCTGGGTGTCAGTTCTAGCCCAGCTCTCAGTGAGGGGTCGCTCAGGTGCCCCCAGGACTGGGAGGTGTCTCTTTTCCAGCCAGCCCTGCTCTCTGGGGACCTCTGGGATCCCCTTGAATGAGGGCATTTTGTGTTTTGCAGGTGCCTGGGAAGCTGGAAGTTTCTGTGGGTTCTCTTTCACTTTCTTTATATCACATCCCTGGGGACCTTGGGCTCACTGACCTGACTGCTTGGCAGTGTGTTTGGATTGGGCTCCTCTTCCATCATGTGCTGTTTCCTTAACTTCCCTCAGAAAGGGATCAGTATTTCCAGGAGCATGAAGCTGGTGGTGCACCAGGAGGAGATGTTGTGCTTCCAGAGCCTCCTGTTTCACTGGGCATTATTTGTCTCCCTGTTGCAGAATGCAAACACAAAAGAGAAAAGTCAGACCCCAAGTGAGAAAATGCCGAATGTGAGCCCAAGCCAAGGAGCTGAGGCTGCCAGAAAGCAGGATGCTGTGGCTGCAGCAAACAGCCCCAAGAACAAAAACGATCAAAAGAACCAGAAACCTGTGGAAAAGATTAAAGGAAGGTGAGAACAGCCCTGATGCCCCCAGCATTCCTCACTAATGAGAGTTGCTGTGGGGAGGACTCAGGACTTCAGACTGAGGTGCTGGGATTGGGGTCAGGATGTCCTTTGGACATGTGGAAATGAATTTGTCTTGAGACTGAGGTGAAGTGGTTGTGCATGGCAGAACCACTGTTGAATGGGAGCTGCAGCACAGCTGGTGTCCTGGGTGATGTGTTCAACCTGCTTGAGCATCTGATGGATAAAAAAGGAGATTATTTTATTTCTTGCTCTTATGAACAACATGTGCTTCACATACACAACGTGAAGAGCTGTTTGATGTTTTACTTAATGTGTATGAGCTGGAAGGGGTTCAAGGTGTAGCCATTCCAGGTGACTCTGCTGGGCCAGAGCATCTCCTGCTGCCTTTAGGAGCCCATTTTTCCTTTTTGCACTGGGCTTTGCACTAGGCCTGCTCAATCATCAGAGTGAACTGCAGCCAGAGTTTATGGGTCTTGCAGCCACTCAGCTGGTGGCTCAGGTCTCATTTGTGCAATAAAAAACCCCAACAGCATTCTTTCCATTTCCCTTCCAATCCTCCCCTGCAGTTCTGTGAGCCGCAGTGAGGGTGTTACAGTGTATTTCCATGCAATACTGTCCAAAGACTTCAAGCTCAACCCTGATGTCCATAAAGTGTTCATCAGGGCTCAGGACATTCCTCCCTACGCCAACTGGAAGGACAACATCTGTGAGCTGAACTGCACCAGGTGAGTGTTCCCTGCTCTGGTCCTTGTGGGGCCTCAGCTACTGTGCAAGGTGTGGCTCTGTGCCATGAGGGGGTTGCAGCAAAGGGTTTCACAGAGGAGAAAACTCCTCTAAAATGTTCTTGTGAAAGAGCAGTCACCATTGCTGTTAAAAATGAAATGCATGGAGAAGGAGGTCTGCAGAGGAGCTAATGTGTCCTTTGCTGCCTTTGCTGTGTTTGTGTTTCCAAGGCATCTGGAAGAACATGGATACCTCATTGAAGGTGCTGTAACTCTCACCAAAGAAATCCTGGGTAAATACATTCCTTACAAGTACTGTGTGATGACCAGTGAGAAGGGAGACTATGAGTTCATTTACAAGAAACCAGAATCCAACCAACCTGTGAATCGCTGCTTATTGATAAAAAAGGCCTTGCTGAACAATGGAGGTGAGCTCTGCTGGCTGGCCCTGCCCTTGGGTGATCCCTGCTGTCCTGTGGCCCAGCATTCCTGCCAGACAGCCCTGTCTGAAGCTGGGAGCTCAGTGTGCTGCTGGGGCATTGCTGTGGCAGCTGGAGGAGGGAAGGCACCTGACTGCAGTGGTTGTTTTCCTGTGTTCTCTGTGCTCCAGAGTGGCACCAGTATGATGACATCGTGTGTGCAAAGCCTTCCGTGCTCAAAAACCTTTGGAACAAACTTACTTTTGATAAATACAAGGAAGTGGTGGAAGGGAAGAAAATAGCTGCCACTTTTATGTTGGAAAGTATCTTCAGCATTCTTGGAACCTGGAGTCCTGACAACCTGAGGAACTTCTTCTTCCAGATGAAGCAGTTCCATTCTGTTGCAGTAGCCCAGCTGGTGTTTGATGGCAAGCCAATGCCATGGAGAGAGTTAAACTTCAGCACAGAGCAGGTAATCCCTTCTCTTGCACAAACAGAAAACATTCTGGTACTGAACCCAAACTTGAATTTTGCTGTTGGCTTTGCTGGGTTAATTTTGCATTTCCAAAGTTCAGGAACAAAAGCAGTGAGGATCCTTCTGGGGTGACTTCCACTGACTGCCTTGGGGGCTTCAGTCAACCTGTGCACCTCAGTGGGGTTCTGAGCCCCCATGTGGGTCAGCAGCAGAGCTGTGACCTGGTGACTTTGTACTTGAGTGGGTTTTGTCTGGATACTCATTTCCTAAGCCTTGCCATTAGGTTTTGCTGCCAGTTGTTCTGTCACTAACAGCTTCTCTGCAGTCTTGCTCCAAACCTGCCTGTTTTTTGGGAGAAGCTCCTTGTCCTGTTCTAAGCAGTGGTGCCAGCAGGGCTTCTGGAATCCAAAATTTCTTACTTGACATAATCAGGAAATGTGGCAGAAAGACCTCATTGTCTTTTTTGGTTTTTAGGGCTGCTCCTTCCTGTCCTGTGGCCTTGCTGGAACTGGGAGAAGACACTGGCTTCAGAAGAGAAAGACTAATGCTGTGATTGGTTTATTTCTTCCCTTCTTTGTCCCAGGTGAATGATTTGCTGCTAAAACACATGAAGAAAATAGCTCTCCCTTTCCTTGCACCAGAAGCAGCTCCAGAGGACAGGCTCATCCAAAGCAAGCTGGCTCTGGGGCTCACCATTCTTGGGGTGGTTGAGGATCGTTCACTCCCAGCATTTAAAGATGACCTGGCTGAGCTGTGTAGCCTCTTGTGCTTGGATCAGGTGTCACAGCAAGATGTGCAGAATGAGATTCATCACATCAAACAGGCTTTTGAAGGAGTTGTCAAGTAAGTGCTCCATGTACCTTCTAACTGACCAGGCTGGTGTTGCTCAAATCTTTGATAAAAAACGGGAATCCAGCTCTCTAGTGCCAGAGCACCAGAGAAAAAGTTGCATTTGAAGGTACCTTTGGAGGTCTCAATTGCAGCCTGTTTGTAATCTGACTGCTTTACCTGGCACTGGATTCTTCACTTGCACAGCTGCAGCCATTGCATTTCTTTCTGGAGTCCTTCTCTGTGAGCTGGGCTGGGGGAGCTCGTGGGAGGCTGTAGATAAAGGACTGTGTTTTCCCAGTGCTCCAGGAGCAGGATCTGAGCAGAGAGCTTCAGTAACATTGCTGCTCTGCATCTTAAATCTGGACAGTACACTCTGCAATGAAGAGCAGATGGAGCTAAAACGTGACCAGAGGTTATTTGGAGGCATATTGGGAGACTGAGATGTAACCTCCCACACCCTCAGGGTGTTCTCAAGGCCTGGATTAAGCTATTCTTTCACTCAGTGTGTTTGTTTTATTTTGTTTTTTTAATTTAGCTTGAAGGTCGACCTGACAAACTTGTGCCAGAAGTGCATTGAATGTGATGTAGACCAGTGGGTGTGGATCCTTCCCCTTCTGCATTCCTTTGCTGCTCCCCTGCAGCAGGAGCACAAGCTGGTGGAGGAGGATGTCTGGGCAGGGCTGGAAGGGCTTGCATTCTCTGAAATCAGGGGGAAGCAAGATGGGTGAGTTTTCCAGAGCTCCCAGTTACACCCAGTGCCCTGCTGCTGTAGCTGGGGGTGATCTCCTTAATCTTTTTTTATTTTTTTATTTTCCCTCCCTCATTTTTAAAGAGTGTGAAATGTCTCAGCATGTTGTTGGAGGATGTTTGGGGTATTTGGGCACAGCCTCACTGGTGGCTCAGAGGTCACTGGGTGTGACCCCTCAAACACAAACCCCCAGTTCTGCCAGTCAGGGAGCAGCTGGGAGCTAAAGCTGCTCATCTTGGGTAGAGTCTGAGCAAGACCTGGAGTTTATCTTCCCTGAGAGCTTGTGCTCAGTGCTTTGGCTCTGCTGTGCCAGCCCTGGATCCCACTGATCCTCAGCTGCAGTGACAAAAGCACAGGGACGAGGAGGAGACTCCTCTGTGGGCTGCACGAGCTCATGGCCTTTGTCTCTTGGAATCCTGAAGATTTTGTTTTGTCTCCCCTCCAGAGGGACCCTGCTGGAACGAATGAGAGAAAAGAAGTACTTGATGGAGCTTGATGTGACTCTGGTCAAGTCCTGGCTCTGCTTGCTGCCCCTGGGGAGCCTGGCTGAGTTCATAAGAGACTTCTCCAGTGACTTGTTAGTTACTCTGCAAGGTGTCCTTTACAGACTGGAGAATGTTGACCTCTCATGGAGTAGTAGCTCTGAGGTTTGTCTTCTGGCAGCTTTACCCAGCTCTGGGATGAAGGCTCAAACTGGGCTCCTGGGTGTCTTTTGGCAGAACTGACCACTGAGGGGACTGAGGTGGCAGCAGGTCACAGCACAAACCTAGCTAAAAGCAAAGATGGTTGCTCTGAAGTCAGAGACTCCTCAGGGAGTTGGGGATGTATCTACAGCAAAAAGTGCTGTTGGCATTGATGAGAGGAGGGGCTCTTAGCTGGATTTGGCTATTGATGGCAAATGTTTTAATCCTGACCTCCTCAGATATGTACCTGCAACTGTTTTTTCACACAGGAGGGTTGGGCAAGGGGCTGCAGATTTGGGAGATTTTCCTGCTGTTGTGAAAACTCTTATATTGGTGTGAGGACAGCAGGAGTAGAACTTTGCAGCTAATATTAGATTTGAAACACCCAAATTGTAAGAAGTACAGATTGAGTTTGTGCATGTAAAAGCTGTCCAGGTATTTGGAAGCTCTGGCATCCAGTAGATAAGTTATGCTATTTTACAGTGTATTTATAAAAAACGTTGGAGAAGATGTGAAAGAATAGTGAGTTCTCTCTTCCTCAACTAATCAGAAATCAGTCTGCAAAGTTTCTTCCAGAGTTTCATATTTTTGTCTTTCCATTCTCAGGTGGTACAGAAGCTTCTAAAAACAGTGCTGGAAGCCTTGGATGAGCCCCCAGCCAGGTAAGGGCAGTGCACCTTTGTGAGAGCATTGTCTGCACCTGCACCAGGGCTGGGGTCCTGCCTGTGTGCCTTGAAATGTGTGGGAAGAAAAGAATCCTGGAGTTCTATCCCATTTTTAAAATCCATCTGAGGGAGGCAGCTGGCACACCATGTTGAATTTGGTGGGGTTTTTACTTTGTTTTTAATTTTTTATTTCTTTCTCGGAGCAGAAAATTAATTGTCCCTCTGTGTTGCTGCCCTGCAGAGCTCTGGGAGCTCGTTCTTGGCTGTGCTGTGTGTCCTGCTGCCTCAGGCTGCACGAGAGGCTCTGCAAGGCCACCAGGAAAGTCCATCTGTACATGATCCCTGCCAATACTGCCATCCTGATTGCCAAGGTTGCCCAACTTCGGCCCCCAGCAGTGAGTACCAAGGAGCTCTTGGCTTGATACAAGCAAGGTACCCAGAAATATCACAGGTGTGGTACAGCAGACTGGGTTTAGATCAGATCCAGAGTCAATTTGTTGAATTTCACACTTCAAGCAAGACTGTGGTACTGTCACAGAGTTGTGGAATCACCTAATAAATTTGTTTCTTATTGAAACTAAGGTCAGATGCTCAGGTTTGCTGTGATAAGCTTTGTTTTAAGTCTGGCTTTGTTTTCTCTTAAACATTTGTTGTCTTTACTTCCTGGAACAAGCTTGAGCACAACCTGCCTGTAACCTGCACCTTCCCAGCCCCTCTGTGCTCCTTGTTCAAGCAGTGCTGGGTGTGTTACTGGGCTCTTGTGTGTTCTGGATGTGTTTGGGCCTTCTCTTTAGAAATACTGATTTAAACCAGTTGTCTGTTGCTGTCCTGCTTGAACTGTGTTTGTTTCTTGTCCTCCCCTGTGTGTGGGGCAGGTTCCAGGGGATGCTGTGCAGGAAGATCCAGAGGCAGAGTTGCTCCATGGGGCTCTGAGGGATGCTCGAGCCTGGTTCAGAACCTCTTTAAGCCAGAAGTTGCTGAAGGAGTACCTGGAGCACGTGACCTTCTCTTTCACCTCTGAACTTTCGGTTTGTCATCTTCTAATGTCAGTAAAAAGGGGTTTTACTGTAGCTTAGTCTTGAGTATGCAGGCTCTTTGCTGGGCTCTGTAGCTGTGCCTGGGTAAGGAATGGGGTGGGGATGGCAGTGCTGGAAACACTACTGGGCTGAGGAGCACAGGGCTGGGGTTGGTTGTTCCTGAAGGCATTGCTGGGGTGAGGAGCTGCCCTTGTTGGTGTTGTCTTGCTCCCAGTGTGTCCCACTGGTTGCCCTGAGGCCTTCCAGCAGGCAGAGCTCAGAGCAGCCCTGCCACTCTGAGCTGCTGCTCCCTGCCCTCCCTGGGACAGTTTCCAGCAGCAGGGTGCAAGTGCCTCATCCAAATATCTCCTTCAGCAGCTGAGACATTTGCACGGTGTTTGGGCTCAAAAGCTGCCTTTTGCAGCTCTGGGAGTGTTCCTTTTCCTCTGGATGGAAACATCTGGAAGGGCTGCAGACTGCTGAGGCGTGTGGGGCATCTCTTCTACACTGTTCTTTTCATTTCCTTCTCTATTAAATCTCAGCACTCAGTGGATTGGGTTTGTTTTCCTGTCCCTTGCAGGCCTGGAATAAGTTTGTGAATATCAGCTTTCCAGATAAGGAGTTCACCCAGATGTGGAGGAAAACTTTACTTGCAGACCTGAAGAGAAGAATCCAGAAGGTAGGGGAGACTCCAGGCAGTCTTGGCTGGTTCCTGTTTATTGTCTTGACAGCAGCACTGCTTGGTGCTGTCAGGAGAAGCACTTTGGAGACTGAGCTGAGCAGAAATCTCTCTTTTGCCCTTTAGGAGCCTCCAGTGAACCAAATCTTGGTGTACTGTTGTCAGCACTACCAAATCATACAGATGGACTCCTCCATCAGCCAGTGCTTCCAGAACTGTGCCACAGAGGCTGTAACTGCAGCCTGCCAGGTATTGTGTTTGCCCTGCTGGGGAAAGGGAAAGGTAGGCAAGGGAGGAGAAAGAAAAGTGGAATTTCACAGCAATTCTCTTGCATAGGGATGTGCCTTGTGGTGGAAGGGGAGGTGGATGTTGCTTGAGTTGCTGTGGATTGTTTGTTAAACTAACAAGAAAAAATCAGGACATGAGTCTGTGAGGAATACCTGTCATGTGTTTCCACCATGAGCTCTGGGGTCAGTTGTGTCACAGGGCTGTTTTGGAATGTACCTCAGCACTGGAGGTGACTCCTTGGTGTCAGTGCCAGTTTTGAGGCACAGATACAGTGGGACCCCAAAGTCTGACACAGCCCTGCCCTCTCTGTGTGCCCTGGCAGACACAGAACAACCTCCTGGAGAAGATCTCTGCCTACAACATGGGCCAGTTCAGCCAGCTGGTGTCTGCTGTCATGGTGAAGTCCTGGCCAGTCAGGGCTGGGCAGTCTGAGGGGGATTTTGATAAGATTCTGCACCACCTGCTCACGTGGCCTGACATCAAACATATCTTCAGATTTAATGGTAGGTCTGTGGTTGGGGCCCTGAGAAGCTTTTCTCTGCCTCACTGCAGCAGGGAGAAATTGTCCTGCTCTTGTTTTAGTCCCTATTTCAAAGCTTGGAGTGTTCAGCTTGGATTTGGAGAGGGAAGGCCAAGGAAGAGGAGCGACTATTCCTCCTGTGCTAATCCACTGCAGCTTCCTCAGGATTTGTGGACCATAACTTCTTTCCCTGAGAAGTTCTCACATGTTACTGGCACACAAAAATGCCAAAGAGTTGGCCAGGGGGACAGATCCAAATGGCTTTTGTTTGTCCCACAGGATTTGAGTGTGGGCTCTCCATGGAAAGTTTCCAAATTGCTGTCCTGAGATGCTGGTTTTGTTCAGAGAGATGTGAGGGGTTGGAGGGTGGTGTGAGTCCACAGGCTCCTGGGTAGGGGTTCAGTAGGAAATGGAAGGACTCTGTGCCATGGCATGGAGAAGTTCCTGATTCTGCCTGTGTTTTGGGAAATGTGACATGCTTTTTTTCTGGAACAGGAGCAAACAGAAACCTTCTGGACAAACTTACAGATGAAGCAAAGGATGTCATGGCCACAGCAGACTCTGTGCTGACAAGTGTCACTGATGACATCCACCAAGGCTGCATCCGTGTGAAACACCTGGAGGAGGTTTTCCAGCATCAGGAGCAGTTCATTGGCATTTGGGAGACAAGTGAGAGAGGAGTCCAAAGGGGGCATGGTTGGCTTAGAGCATCGTTGTGGTGATGCTGCCTGCTCAGGGGGGCTGCAGGGGTTGGGCTGTGGGACTACAGCTGAGTTTTCTTTCAGAGTACCAGCAGCAACCACGAGAGGAAAAGGAATTGCTCCTGAGAAGCCTGAAAGACCTGCTGGAGTTGAGGCACAAAGAAGTCACCCATCTCAGAAGAGAGAAAAAAGCAATAGGAACCTTCCTGAGCATGTGCAGGGAGGTGAAGGAGTCTGTGAGAGGTAGAGTTCTGGGGAGCAGCCTGAAAGTGGCCACTCCAGAAAACAGCATTTTCCTTGAAAATCTCTTGGCTTTGGGAACAGATTTGATTCTAAACCCCAAAGTGAGGGTGAGGAGGGATGGGGGAAGTAAACCCAGAGCACAGGGGGGATCAAGTGAGTGCTTGTGCCTCAGATGACACTTACAGCCCTGGTAGGCTTTTGTGGCTTGGGGCAATGGGATGAAGTGAGCTGGAGCCAGGCTGCACCACCTGATCTCCCTCTGACCTGTCTCTGGTTTACAGTGGAAGTAAGTGAAGTGGGATTGCAACACTCGGAAGATCTTTCCTTAAAAAGACTGAATGAAGTTGTGATCGTGGGAAAGAAACCCCTGGAGACCTTCTACAGCCTGAGCCCAGAGCTGAAAAAGTTTGTCCACAAAATGCACTTCTTTAAGGACAGTGTGATCTTCCAGCAGTTCTGGCAGGAAGCAGCACAGAAGGCAGGAAAGGAGTATGAGTGTGAGTACCCAGAGGATGAGGAGGATGAGGAGGAGATGGTTCCTGACTTGGACCTCGATGATGTTTTGGACAGCATGATCCGCCCTTGCTTTGACAGCTATGCAATGCTGTATGATGATCTCAGATCAGGATGTCTCACACTTGCTGCAGTTGATAGAATTTTCAAGGAATTCACAGACCATCCTGAAGATCTCAGGGCAGAGCTGGACACCATCTGTGGGCTTCAGCCTGCCGAGGACAGAGCCTGGGTTGACCAGCGAGTCCAGCAGATCCAGCAGTACCATGAAATGCATTTAACCTTTGATGCTGCCAGGATCATTGCCCAAGTCAAAGACACTTTAGGCCTCTCTGGTGACTTCAGCATCCTGGAAAACTTGCTGCATATAGTAAGTATCCATGATTTTGGCTCTGTTGGTACTGTTAGGGTCTTGGCTAAATTTGAACCTTCCCACAAGTCTGTCTGTCTGTCAAGAGCCATTCCTTGTCCCAACATGCTTATTTGAGGTAAAAATCAGATGTTCCAAGTGCTTTTGTGTAGTCATTCCTTAAAGAGAGATGATTATGCTGTTCTGTTGGGGTGTGGCTTTGCAGGGGGCTTTCCATCCTGCAGAGCCAGTGGCATTTCCCAATTCCAGACTCAGTGTGTTTGCACCCCTTGCTTTCCAGACGGAAAAGCTTGACTCCTGCAAGACCCAGAAGCTGAATTCCATCAGCCCTGAGCTCGTGCAAGCCAAGAAGCTGCTGCAGGGGATCACTGTGCCCCGCCGTGCCTGCCTGGGGGAGCTGGCCCAGCAGAAGGAGTTTGTCTGCTGGGTCAGAGAAGCGCTGAAAGGTGTGTGCTGCTCATCCAGGAGCTAGACAGAGAGTACTGGAAGGGATGGCAGCTTGTGTGGGGGCAGGAGGACCACTGAATCCCTGACCCATCTGCTTTGTGCCTTTGCAGCTTCTGGTGTTGGTAGTTACATCTCTGAAGGGCTTTGGTGTGGAATGTTCTAGAGGGCCCTTCAAAGGTGCCTGTGCACTGTGGGATGGTGCAGCACACAGCGACCACCCTGCTGGGAGCTGGGCTGGGCCTGGAGGGCTTCAGCTGCTGGGTTCAGAGCTGTTGTTTCAGAGGATGGAGTTGTGTGTCTGCCAGCTGAGCTGTCTGACCTGTGCACACCCCCCAGGCACTGCTCCCCTCCTGCCTGGGGATCTGAGGCTGTGGGGGTCCATGGATGGATGGATGGCCTGGGAAAGCTGATGGAGAGAGGGCATTTGCACAGGAGCTGCTGTTCAAAGCATTCTTCCTGAGCTCCTGTAGAAGGTGGTGATGAGGGCTGGTGTCCAAGCTGCCTCATTCCTTGCTCACCCCCCTGCTGCCTCATTTCAGACATAAACGAGCTGGAGGTGTTTGTTGACCTGGCGTCCATCTCGGCGGGGGAGAACGACATGGACGTGGACCGGGTGGCGTGTTTCCACGGCTCGGTGCACGGCTACGCCGCCCTGCTCTACGAGCTCCAGCAGCACGCGGGCTTCCAGGACTTCATGCGCTGCCTGCAGAAGCTCTGGCGAGCCCTGGACAGCGATGAGAACCTCCCTGAGAAACTGGTGAGTTCTGCTGGGGCAGGGCCTCAGCGTCTTCTGCATTTCTGCCTCCCAGGAGTGGCTGGAAGTTGGACTGCACTGGGCAAGTGGCACCTGTGGGGTGGGGGCATCACTGCAGCTCTTGTCATTGGAGGAAAATTACCTGATGTGTCTGAGCACAAAAATTCACTGCAGCAGCTGTAACTGATGTGGCACAGGTTTCTCTGGGAACTCTTATCCTATTGCAGCAGGGCCTGCTTCTGTAGCAAGAGGTGTAGGAGCACTGTGGGCTCTGTTCAGCCTCCCGTGGAGTGGTAAGGAAGAGCTGTGCAGAAAGAGCAGGCTGAACTAGTACTCATTCCTTTCTTCCTTCCTCATCACGAAAATCTTGTGCCAGCCCCAGCTGTTTGTCCTGGTCAGGTGGAAAGCAGAGATGTAGGATTTCAGAGCAGTCAGGGCAGTGCTTGTCTCCTCTCCCCACAGCGTGCCTCAGCTCAGCACCTGGAGTGGCTGAAGACAGTGAAGGAGAGCCATGGCTCCGTGGAGCTGTCCTCGCTGTCCCTGGCAGCTGCCATCAACAGCAGAGGGGTCTACGTGCTCAGGGCTCCAGCTGATGGCCAGAAGGTGAGGTCACAGCCCCCACTGCCCCTCCTGCCTGGGGGCTGCTGCCCAGCACTGCCCTGCCCCGGGCACAGCCCCAGGCACACTGACAGTCCCTCTCTGGCAGGTGTCCTTGGACAGTGTCCTGCACTTCACCCTCCCGGGGAGCTCGGGGGACGCCGAGGCCTCCTGGAAGTACTCGCTGGCAGAGCTCCGTGAGCTGCAGAACAAACTGATGCTCATGTCAGCCAAGGGAGAGCAAGGCCTGGAGGTGGAGAGGTTCTCTGAGGTCAGATTCCAGACCCAGGGGGTTACTGGTGTTGGGGCCAGGGCTGGATTTTCCCTTGAGTGTAAGCTTTTCAGGCTATGGTTGACAGTGGAGCTGCTGGGGGTGGTGGTCACAGGCACATGGGTTTTCCTGCCTTTGGTTCCTTGTTACAGTGGAACTAAGTTTGAGACAGAACAGTGACCTGGTGGCCTCATTCTTTGGCTGCACTGGTGATTGTCCTGGCTGGCAGCATCTCTGTACTTTTGTAGCAAGATGGCAATTTTTCTGGTTTCCTGGGGATGCTGCTGTTAAAAAGTTGCAGTTTGCGGCTGCTGTACAAGGTCTGACACACCTGGGATCAAAGGCTTTCTCTTCATTGAATGTCTTTCCAGTGGTCTCATGGCTGAAATTTTACATCAGGTTGTTTCTCTCTCCTCTGTCCTCACACAGGTCTTTTCCAATGTCCAGAGACTTGCCCAGGCCTTTATAGACCTTTACTCAGCTGGGAACATGCTTTTCCGCTCCTGGCTTGCCCATGTGTACTGTTCACCCCACAGAGAATCCTGTGTTCTTATAGACTTCTCCCTGGGCCCCATCCCAGTGCTGGAAGGGCAAGGGGATATGGCAGCTGTGCTCCCAGCCCTCTGCAAGACCATGGAGAGTTTCCTGGAGAGCTGGAAAAGCTTCATGAACACGAAGCGATTGGAGCATTTCTACCTGAACTACTACAGCGCAGAGCAGCTGGTGTACCTGTGCCAGGAGCTGGGCCAGGGCAGCCCCAGCCAGGCTGCCCTCATGATGCTCTCCTTCCTCAACCACAGCTGCACTGAGCAGGATGTGCTTGCAGCCCTCCTGAGCCAGCGGCCCCCCAGCTCAGAGAAGGCTGCTTCTGACTTCCAAGTGCTGCTGGATGGGGAGAAGGACCTGAGTGCCCGGCTGGAGTGCATCTGGGAGTGCTACATGAGCAACATGGGCTCCTTCCTCCCCCACTGCCTGGACATCGACAGGCTGGGCGTGTGGCTGCAGAACCTGGCCAGCAGGGGTGGGCAGCGAGTCACCAGGAACTTCCCTCAGGACCTGCTCAGTGTGGGCCAGCCCAACCTCATCACCTGCCCTCGCTCGGAGGTGCTCAGCTCCGCCCTGGCCATTTACATGAACAGCCCCGAGCAGCCCCTGCCCACCTTCGATGAGGTGCTGCTGTGCACGCCCCACACCAGTGCCGAGCAGGTGGGGCTGTTCCTGCGCCGCTGCCTCATTCCCTGCCTCGGGGGGGACAAGATTTACACCATGCTCTACGCAGATGAGCTGAGCTACGAGGTCAGCTGCAGGGCAGAGGAGCTGTTCCAGCACCTGCAGTGCTACAGCAGCTCCTACAGGCTCATCATCCTGTGCAACTGCGAGCGGGAGAACAGCTACCTGCCCTCTGCCTTCAGCCACTGCAAGGTGCACATGATTCCCCAGAGGTCACAGGCAGACATCCAGCAGTACCTGCAGCTCCACTTCCGAGTGGCTCAGCCCTCCAGCTCAGCTGCAGCTGTGTTCAAGGAGCACATGTGTGTTGGGATTGTGTCCTCCAAAAGAGCTGGCATGGGTAAGGCAGTGTGTGCAGAGTGGGCTCTGCTGGGAGCTCAGAACCACAGTGGGGCTCACTTTGCTGGGTTTTGTGTCCTAGCTTTAACTATCTTGGTCAAAAAGAGCAGTTCGGACTGGTCAGTGCAATGAGGTGAAAGCTGGAAGTTACCTTGTCTTCTGGTTTGACTTTAGAAACAAGCACAATCTGTTTAAGTCCTAATGAAGAGTAAAGCTTCTCTCAGGCAGTGGAAGGAAAATAAACCATATGGGTAACAAGAGCAATGTGTTGGATTCCAGGCTCCAGCTGCTCAAACCAGATTTAGACTTCCTTCTTCATTTTAGAAAGCTTCAGAGATTTTAGGGCATGGGGTACTCAAACATTTTATTTCTTTCTGTCTATTATGGTCCTAATGTGATATATCTGATATTGATGGCTTTAATTCTTGTGATGTTTTTTGTAACAGGGAAATCTCTGTATGTGAGGAGGCTGCATGATAGACTGCAAGAAGAGCAGCCTGACTGTACAGAACTTCTGAAAACCATCAGACTGATTGAACCAGAAGTGGATGAAGATAAAGTGCTGAAGTCTCTCCTGCCTTTTCTGAAGAGAGAGCACCAGACAAAGCCCATGATATTCCATTTTGATATCACCTCCTCAGTGAGTACATCCCTCCCACAGCTGTCTTGTCCTACAGGTGCTGTGTGGACCCTTGCAGGAGCTTTCCTTAAAGCTCTTGTTTCTCAATTAGCCATTTCCCTAGCATGTGCTTTCTAATTATTGTGTAAGTAGTACACAAATACCATCAAGGTGGTTGAACTCTGGAGCAGTTGCCCAGAGAAGCTGTAGAGTCTCCAAGCTTAGGGACATTAAAAACCTGACTGAAGTGGCCCTGGGCAGCCTATTCTAGCTGGGCCTGCCTTGAGCAGAGAGCCTTCCCACCCTCAGCTGTTCTGTGATTCTGTGAAGTTGTGGTGGGTAAATAAAGTGCCTTGGTATCTCTTCTTGTAATAGGTGCAGCGTGGAATTCCAGAGTTTCTCTTCAAGCTGTTGGTTTTGCAGTACCTGACAGATAATAATGGCAACATGTGGCTACGGCAGAAGTGTCACCTGTACATCATTGAAATCCTGGAGGTGTCCCCAGTGCCAAAGAAATCAGCCAGACCTGTACGTACCAGCAGTGCTCCTTTGCTGAGAATTTCTGTCACTTTGCACGTGTTTGTACATAGCTGTGGTGAGTTGTAGAGACTGTAACTGTAACCACAGCACAGTTCTGTGTTCCTGTGCTGTATCCCATAACAAACTGGTGTCCCTGGTGTTGTATGAAGTGACGTGAACACCAGACAGCAAATGAGGCCTGCCCGGTTTCCTTGGGTTGGTGATTTCTGAAGGCCTGTTAGTCCAAGCCTCACTGCCCCCACTGTAACATTTGTAGGAAACATAAAAATGCAAAATCTCATCTCCCTCATGTTAGTTTGCATGTTTGAAAGCAGGGGAATATCTGTATGCAGCTGTAAGAACAGACTGTGGAAGTGACTGGAATAAATACCAACAGTTTCTTTGGCTTAGTTTTCTTTGAAGTAGCCCTGAGAAGGAGCTGGAGGTGATGCCAGGCTCATGTTCCTGGAAGGAAAATGTAGAAGGGAATAGGATTCACTGGTGCATTTTAAGTGGAGGAAGGGATGCACAGGGGAAAAGGCTGGCTCCTGTTCCTTGGGTGTGTGGTTTTAGGCAAGGAGACTGTTAAGAACAGATGAACCAAGCTGATGAAGACTGAGGCTACAGCTCTGTGATGACCTTTACTTTTCCTCTCTTTTTCTCTTCTCCAGATGTCTGTGAGCCAGAAGTACCACTTCTTGGATGTGTTCCCTAAAATAACATGCAAGTCTCCCAAAGAAGTGCTAGAAATGGAGACACTGGGGAACTCTTCTGGGGGTGCTTTGGGCCTGGGAATGGACGAGGAGGAATTCTGCAGTGAGGCTTTCCAGAGACCCTTCCAGTACCTGAAGAGGTTTGACCAGGGCTGTGACCTGGACACGTTCTGGTACGAGGAGCTGTCGGTGGAAGGCAGCCCTGCAGAGTGCCTGCAGCTCTTCCTCCTGCACTGCGGGGTCGTGGATCCCTCCTGGGCAGAGCTCCGCAACTTCAGCTGCTTCCTCAACGTCCAGCTGAGAGACTGTGAAGCTTCTGTCTTTTGCAACCCTGACTTTGTCCAGGACACTTTGAGAGGTTTCAAGAACTTTGTGGTTGGCTTCATGATTTTAATGGCGCGGGATTTTGCCACGCCCTCGCTGAGCATTTCCGACCAGAGCTCAGGAAGACCTGCATCCTCTCACCTGGAGAACGTGGCCGAGGAAGATCTGCTGCCTTTCCGCATCAGGAAGAAGTGGGAGTCAGAGCCTCATCCCTATCTGTTTTTCAATGAGGATCGTGTGTCCATGACATTCATCGGCTTCCACTTCCAGCAGAGCGGGAACCGCATCGATGCCATCAATCCTCTGAACGGCAGTGTCATTAAGGGGAACATCATGAGTCCCCAGCTGTACCAGGGCTTGGTGATGCAGAGGGTTCCCTTCAACGTGCCCTTCGACCAGCTGCCCCGCGGGGAGAAGCTCGAGAGGCTCTGCATGGTGCTGGGGCTTCGCTGGGTGTTTGACCCCGACGAGACGTACGAGCTCACCATGGACAACGTGCTGAAAATCCTGGCCATCGAGATGCGATTCCGCTGCAACATCCCGGTTGTCATCATGGGAGAAACGGGCTGTGGGAAGACCAGGCTGGTGAAGTTCCTGTGCCAGCTCCGTGGAAGCTTACTAGAGGTGGAGAACATGAAGCTTGTCAAGGTTCACGGAGGCACCACTGCAGAGATGATCTACGCCAGGATCAGAGAAGCAGAAGCCCTGGCTAAATTCAACAAGGAGAAGCACGGCTTGGACACGGTGCTGTTTTTCGATGAAGCCAACACCACTGAGGCTGTGAGCAGCATCAAGGAGGTTCTGTGTGACCGCACGGTGCAGGGGCAGCCCCTGGCCGCTGGCTCCGGCCTGCGGATCATCGCAGCCTGCAACCCCTACCGCAAGCACACGGACAGGATGATCCAGCGCCTGGAGCTGGCGGGGCTGGGCTACCGGGTCAGGGCTGACGACACCAGGGAGAAGCTGGGCTCCATCCCGCTGAGGCAGCTCGTGTACCGCGTGCACGCGCTGCCCCCCAGCATGATCCCGCTGGTCTGGGACTTCGGGCAGCTCAACGACCGCGCCGAGAAGATGTACATCCAGCAGATCGTGCAGCGCGTGGCACAGCAGCTGCCCATGGCCAGGGACGAGGTGAGCACGGTCACAGAGGTGCTCTTTGTCTCCCAGCAGTACATGAGGCAGAGGGATGATGAGTGCAGCTTCGTCAGCCTGCGGGACGTGGAGCGCTGCATGGAGGTGTTCAAGTGGTTTTACGGGCACAGGGAGCCGCTGCTGAGGGAGCTGGAGAAGTACCTGGCCGAGAGGAAAGCTGCCAAGGGCAGCGGTGACAGGAGCGCCGTCACCTGGGCCTTGGTGCTGGCGGTCGGGGTGTGCTACCACGCCTCCCTGGAAAGGAAGGAGCCGTACAGAACTGCCATCAGCCAGGTCCTCCCAAAGCCTTACGATACTCAGAAAAGGATCTTGGAAGAAATCTCCCTGATGCAGGACTTATTCCTGAGTGGGGTGCCACTCCGGGATACCATAGCAAGGAACTTGGCCTTGAAGGAAAATGTCTTCATGATGGTCATCTGTATTGAGCTGAAAATCCCTCTTTTTCTTGTTGGGAAGCCTGGGAGCTCCAAATCCCTGGCAAAAACCATCGTGGCCGATGCTATGCAGGGTCAAGCAGCTCATTCCGATCTGTTCAAGGAGCTGAAGCAGATACATCTCGTGTCTTTTCAGTGCAGCCCCCTCTCCACTCCAGAGGGAATTATAGGCACTTTCAAACACTGTGCTCGATTCCAGGAAGGGAAGAATTTGGAGCAGTATGTCTCAGTGGTGGTTTTGGATGAGATTGGGCTGGCAGAAGACTCTCCCAAAATGCCCTTGAAGACTTTGCATCCACTTTTGGAGGATGGCTGCATAGACGATGTCCCTCTTCCTCACAAAAAGGTTGGCTTCATCGGGATTTCCAACTGGGCTTTGGACCCTGCCAAGATGAATCGAGGCATCTTTGTGTCTCGTGGGGACCCCAGCAGAGAGGAGCTGATCGAGAGCGCAAAGGGCATCTGCTGCTCCGCACGAGGGGCTCTGCAGAAGGTCGAGCAGTATTTCCATCACTTTGCAGATGCATATGAAAACATTTGCAAGGCCCAAGACAGGGAGTTCTTTGGCCTGCGTGACTACTACAGCCTTATAAAGATGTTTTTTGCCTTAGCTAAGAGCTCCAAAAGCGAGCCCACGCCACAGGACATTGCCACAGTGGTTCTGCGTAACTTCGGTGGCAAAGATGATGTCAACACCTTGGAAATATTCACTTCCAAGTTGCTGGAAAGAGGGGAGATCCATGCTCATGATATCAGCAGGATAGAGCTGATCAGACAGAACATTTACAGCAGTGCTGAGGATGGGGACTGCAGGTACCTGCTTGTGCTGACTGAGAACTATGCAGCACTGCAGATCCTCCAGCAGGCTTTTTTCACTGCCCGACAGCAGCCAGAAATCATCTTCGGCTCCAGCTTTCCTAAGGACCAAGAATACACCCAAATATGCAGGAACATCAACCGAGTGAAGGTCTGCATGGAAACTGGCCAGATGGTCGTGCTGCTCAACCTGCAGAACCTCTACGAGAGCCTCTACGATGCGCTCAACCAGTACTACGTGTACCTGGCCGGGCAGAAGTACGTGGACCTGGGGCTGGGCACCCACCGCGTCAAGTGCCGCGTGCACCCCAAGTTCCGCCTGATCGTCATCGAGGAGAAGGACGTGGTGTACAGGCACTTCCCCATCCCGCTCATCAACCGCCTGGAGAAGCACTACCTGGACATCAGCACGGTGCTGGAGGCGGGGCAGCGGGCGGCGGCGCAGGAGCTGCAGCGCTGGGTGCACGAGTTCACGGCGGTCAATGCAGAGGAGCACTTCCTCGGGCAGCAGCACTACAGCCCCGCCGACGTGTTCGTGGGCTACCACGGCAACGCCTGCGCCTCGCTGGTGCTGCAGGGCACGCAGCGCCTGCGCCCGCACTGCCCCCCCGCCCAGCTGCTGCCCCGCGTCACCCAGTGGGCACAGCTGGCCCTGCTCAACTGCGCCACCCCCGACGCCGTCATCCGCCTGTGCAGCTGCCCCGGGGTGTTCATGGCCCACGCCCTGGCTCACACCTACTTCAGGCAGCAGCAGCACACGTCCTTCGCAGACTTCCTGCGCGCCCAGGTGTGCGCGGGGGCCGCGCCCCAGGTGACCTTCACCGAGGTGAGTCTGGGCTGCCCCCAGAGCCCCTGAGCTGGGCTCAGCTCTGTGTGCACCACAGCTGGCAAATAAACCACCCTGATTTTGGCCTGCAGCCCTGCTCTGCAGCAGGCTGGCAGCCCTGGCAGCACAGGTGGGTCTGTGCTGCATCGCTGCCCCTCTGTGCACAGGTCACCACCTTCTCACGGCTGCTCACCAGTGCTGACGTTCCCTGCCTGGAGAGGGAGGTGCAGGGCAGGGCACAAAGGCCCCAGATCCTGTTCCTGCAGCAGTTTGACACTGAGTACTCCTTCCTGAAGGGCATCCGGTGAGTCTGGGGCTGTTCTCCTGCGTGGAATAGGCTGCAGTGTGTGGAAGGCGTGTGGGCAGAGCATTTGGAGGAGCACAGATGGAGAAGGGAGGCTGTGCAGCCAGTGGGCTGGCTCGGGACAAACTGTATCAGCTCCATCACATGAGGTGGGGTTTGGTGTTTTTCTCTTTTTTGCAGCAGCCAAAGCTAATGTGGAGTGACTGTGAGTTCTGTGATCTTTAATGTTTGATCTTTAGTTACTTATGAGTGACTTCTGTTAAATCTCTTCTCACTCTTCAGGGATTTTCTGGATGCTACTTCAGGAAATAAAGTCCTCATCATTCAGACAGACTTTGAAGATGGCTCTCAGGATGCCCAGCTCATTGCCTCAGCCAAGTGAGTCGGGTGTGCAGTGGTTCAGTTCTGCCTGGCCACTCCTCACCGTGTTTGGTTATTGGCTGTTTGGGGATCTCATACTCAGGAATGTGCAATCCTTTATTCTGCAGCAGAATGAATCTAGATGCACTGATTGCCTTTCAAATAATAATCCATAACCCAAGTCAGAATAAGCTAAGTTGGGTGAAATGAGCACATAATCCCCTTTGAAGTGAATTCTGGCCTCTGGCTGCAGAACTCCTGAAGAGCTGAGGGTCATGAGATAATTCAGGGCACAGCTGGAGGTGGCAGCTCAGCACCACAGCTGGGAGTCACCTGTGTGTGTTGTGGGAGAGGAAACATGTCCTCCTGAGGAAAGACCCGTGCCCAGGAACCTCTGTGTGCTTTGTTCTGCCAACAGCATTTCCTCTTTGCTGCAGGTACACTGTGGTTAATGAGATCAACAAGGTGGAGCTGGGGGAAGCCTCTGTCTTTGTTTACTTTATCATGAAGCTTTCCCGGGTGGAAGGAGGAACATCCTACGTGGGATTCCAGGGAGGTGGGTGTGCCCATCCATCCCTACTCACTTTTCAGCTGTCTTCAGGCAATCGTTTCTCTTGCTCCCTGTTCCTTTACATGCTGAAAACCTGGACTCAGTGTGTCCTGGGGGTTGTCAGAGCTGCTTCTCTGTCCCACAGGACTGCCCAGGGGATTGGTACCTGGCAGTCCTGGCTGGGAGCTGACAGACAGGTCCCCTCTCCAGTCAGCTGGAGAGCAGCACACAGCCACAGGGGTTACTCTGTGGGTGTGTTGTCCCTCAGAGGCTCTCTGAGCAGGTGCTGACATGTTCAGCTCTCAGCAGCAAGGTTCCCCTGTGTTTGGGGGTTTCTCTGAGAGCCTCAGAGCCTTGGAACTGTCAGGCAGGCACATGTGCAGCAGCAGTTCTGAGGGCATTGTGCTTTCCCCTCCTACAGCACGAGGTGGGAGTTAGTGAACTCTGAATGTAAGCCAGGTGCTGGCAGTAGCTCTGGGGAAGCTGCTGTGGCAGCAGCAGTGCAGGCTGGCAATGGTTCCTTGCTCTCTGCCTGTAGGGCTGTGGCAGTCGGTGCACATCGACGACCTCCGCAGGTCCAAGGACATGATCTCTGACTTGACAGCCCTGCAGAGCCTCACCATCAGCCAGGTGTTCTCTGAGGATCCAGCTGCAGGCACAGGTGAGCTGTGTGCTGGGGACAGGGGGAGCTGTGCTCCCAGACTTGGTGCTACAGGAGCTGATGCCTGGCACAATGGATCTGATGACTTTCCCTGCTCAGCACTTGGTTCTGAGGGGGTCACCACATGGCTCTCAACTTGTATTTAATTCATTGCTACAACTTTAGGTCACCAAGAAAGTTAATTTGATATTTTTCCCTTTAGTTTTTGACAAAAATGTGGCATTTGCACTGCTCAGCAGCCTGAGTGTCCTGTCCCAGCACAGGAGGCAGCAGATACTGCATGGCAGAGAGCACTGACAAGGATCTTTCTTTCCCTTCAGCTTTCTCATACTCTTGCCTTTCACCACTCTGCCTGACAGGAGTCAGGGAGAGCTTAAGGCATTAGCTCAGTGTCACATTTCTTCCAGTTCTTGCTGCATGAAACCTGACAGCCCAAGCAGCTCTGGCTGTGTTTGAGAGGTGAATCTCAGCTACTCATGCAGGTGCTCATGGATCTCTGACAGATGTTCTGCTGCTCTGGGATGCAGTTGCTAAAATAAATTCTCATGTGGCAGATGCAGGAGTGCACTGCTGCTTTCTAATACAAATTCTACATCTTAGCTGCAGCTCTGCCTGCCAGTGGAGAAGCACAGGAGGAAGAGATGGAGGTTGAAACACCAGAGCCAGAAGCAGAGCCCCATGAGGTCAGTTCAGAATACATTGCTTGCCTCTCAGCTGTCACTATGGCTCTCTGCTCTGTCATCCATGGATGCAAGCCACCTTTTGTGTCTCCCCTTCCCCTGAAACCTATCAGCAATATTTGCATCATGAGTGTTACTGATCAGACACAAGTTCCTTCTCCCCACTGCCCAGTCAAAATCAGCATCACTAAAGGAGTAAACCATTCTAAGGACTGCATAATTCCTTAGTCATTTCATTCTTCCGATTTTTAAAAATCAACTCCAAGAGTTCCTGTTGCCTTTCTCCCCTGGAGCTGGGAGCTGTGGTCCTGAGCCTCACTGCAGCTGTGTGCTTGGAGCTGGAGCCACACTCACACTGCCCTGTGGTGCCCCTGGCATGCCTCAGCTGGACATGCCCAGCACCAGGCACATGTAGCATTTCCCAGGAAGGGCAGATTTTCCCTGGCCATATTGACTATTTCCACTTTTTTCCTCAAAGTGCTGAATCTTTCCTCTGCAGGAATCTTAACTCAGCACAAACACTGTGCCACAGGCCAGTCTGAGAGATCCATGGCAGCTGCATCATGTTCTTGACAGCAAAAGAGCTGAGAATTGCAGCCTGGGATGAGGGAGGCTGGGAGCAGGGTGCCAGGCAGAGGGAGCACTGTCAACCTTTGAAGGGAGTGTGCTGGGGACAGGAGGTCACTCCAGGGGAATGCTGTGGTTTCCTGGGCAGGGTGAGATCCTGGACACCACAGTGCTGCTGAGGACCTGTGTGCAGAGTGCTGTGGGGATGCTGCGGGACCAGAACGAGGACCTGAGCCGGAGCAGGAGGAGGATTGAGATTCTGCTGGGCTTCTTCTCCAAAGAGGATGAACTGAAAGGTGTGTGTGCTGCAGGGAGTGCCCCTGGACATCTGGGGGCCACCAAAACATGTCAGTCAGGTCACTGGGGATCCAAAGGTCCTTGCTGTGGTGCAGACAAGGGGCATCTCCCAAGAATGTGTGTCCATGCTGCTGGGTGTTGGTGGGTGTAGGGCTTTTCTGCTCTTTTTCTCTGGCTGGTTTTTTCCCCACTTGGCCAATTATTGAAACAACTGTCAAATGTTGTGTTTGGTGGGATATTTAAGTCCAAGCTAATAGAAGAGAAGACACAACTTCCCTGTTGTTTTTTAGCCTCTTTCCTGAAGATAACCAAGGCTCGTCTCTCCAGCCTGTTGAAGAAACAAGAAGAAAATTCCCTTCACCCAAAAAACTGGGTGCTTCGGGAGGCTTCCAACCTCAGTGCTCTGCAGGAGGCAGGTACCTTCAGGTGAGGACAGCAGCACTGCCTTGTGACCTGCAGCCTCCCAGGAGGAGTCTGCAAGTGGCACCTGTGCAGCACAGACAGCAGCTTTGTGTGATCTGAGCATTTGCAGTGTCAGTCTCCAGTCTGTGCTGGAAACTCTCTGAAGGCAGTTTTAGCCTCTCCTGGGGAGGGGTGAATTAGAGCTGGAGGGGCTGTGCTGGGACAGGAATGCACAAGTGCTTGAGTGGGATTACAGGTGAGCCAGGAGTGAGAGAAGTGCAGGGTTTTTGTTGGTGGTATTTTTCCCATGAAGGCAGCATTAGGATTCTGTCACATGCACGTGTCAGCAGTTATTCAGGACAGGCACCTCCTGTTTTGCTGATGTTGCTGCTCACATTCTTTCTGGGTTTCTCCATCTCTTTCTCCCCAAAGGCACACCCTGTGGAAGCGAGTGCAGAAGGTGGTCACTCCCTCCTGGCCCTCCTGATCACTGTCATAGACAGGAATGGCAATCTGGAGCTGCTGGCCAGGCCAGGTGCAAAGTGGGTGACAGACCTGTGGATGTTCATCTTCAGTGACACCAAATTCCTGAGTGTCCCTCCTGGTGTGGGGAAGAACAGGTGAGGAGCAGCAGGAGGGCTGGGCTGGGCTGGGCTGGGCTGGGCTGGGCTGGGCTGGGCTGGCAGCTCTGGGAGCAGCACTGGGAGCACCCATCAGCACTGGGAGCAGCCCAGCAGCTCTGGGAGCAGCACTAGGAGCAGCCCAGCAGTTCTGGAGCAGCACTGGGAGCAGCACTGGGAGCAGCACTGGGAGCACCCATCAGCACTGGGAGCAGCCCAGCAGCTCTGGGAGCACTGGGAGCAGCCCAGCCCTGGCTCTAACCCCCCAGGCAGAGGCCTGGTGTTTGTTGGCTGCTCTGTGAGGGCAGCAGGGCACTGCTCACAGTTCAGTCTGCTCTCCCTGCCTGGCCCCAAGTGCTCCTGGGCTTTTCTCCCTGGCCCTTGGCATGTTCCCCTCCTTGCCCAGCACAGCTGCCCAGCTCCACAGCTGCCAGTCTGTATCAGAGTCCTGCAGTTTCCTTCTCTCTCCCCTCCTAGGGCTCAGCTGCTTCCTGCAGCCTCTTGCCTCTGTTGTCTGCACTGTGAATCCCAGACAAAGCCAGGTGTGTTAATGACCTTTTATCCCCCAGCTCTCAGCCAGAGATAATCCTGGTGCAGAACAACATGATGGTATCTGCTGATGCTGGGAATGAGATGCCCTTCAGCTGGAGGATAAAGGAGTACCTGGAAGAGATGTGGTTGGAGGCTCAGTACATCCAAAACACTGAAGGTGAGGGCCTGGCTTCAGCATCCACTGCCCTTTGAGCTCTGGAGTCACCTTCAGTCCCTCTGTGCTCCTGTGAGCCAGCAGAGTTCTGTGCAGGCAGCTTTTCTTTGTGCTTCTCACCATTCATCTTCCTCACCTATTCTGTGCCCTTGCATTCAAAATGCTGTGGAGCAGCCAAGAGTTAATGACAAGGTTGAGATTCCAGAAATAAGACACCAGTGCTGGGCTGACAAGGCCTGGCCTGAGTCCCTTCTCATTGCCCTGGATGAGGGGAGTGCTGGATGCATCAGTGATTAATGAGGTGTCAGTGTCTCTAGGACAGATGCTGTGTCAAAGCCAGCTTCCTCCCAATATCCAGCTTTTCTCTGCATCCTCATTTTCCAGGCCACGCTGAGAAGTTTGTGGAATACTTCCAGAAAACTGCCCTGGGAAAATTCATCTCTGCTCTGACTGAGGAAGAAAGGCAGATGCTCTTCCAGTGCTACATCACAGACTTTATTGTCTTGACCATTGGTGTGTCCTCCCAGGAGGAGCTGCAGGTCAGTGTGTGGGCAGGGGCTGGAAACGCTTTGGTGGGGAGAAGAGTGTGATGCCTGTGAATGTGTCCTTCTGAATCAGCCCTGCCTTGGGGAAAGTGCCCCTCTGAGCCAGCCCAACAGCAGGGGAACCCCAGGGCAGACTGCTGGACACTGAGTGGCTGCTGAGGTTGCTCAGAAAGGCAGCACCTGTATAAATTAACACATTTAAGGCTGTCTCTTTGTAGGGAAGTGATTCTCATCTTTCTGAGAATTTTGCCAGGATTACCAGTGCAAATTATAAAAGTACTTTGTCACCTCTGGTTTTCTGTTTCCCACCCCTGCAGTGTCTGCAGGTGGCATTCATGTCCTGTGTTGAGGAGTGGATGGCAGAGTCCCCCTGGAGAGAGGAGCTGGTGCCTGCCCTGCCCTGGGTCCACCTGGCACACAACCAGTTCAAGAGCCGCCTGCAGAACTTCTCCAGGATCCTGGCTGTGCACCCCCGAGTGACTGGCTACCTCCTGCAGCAGCCAGCACACAGAACTGCCTGCTCAGAGATGGTAAATCCACTGAGTGCTCCTCAGCCTGCCAGGGAGCTCTGACTGCACTCAGCTGCTGTTCTGTCTCCTTTGGATTTCAGTGACAGCAGGTGGGAAGCACAGCCTCAGGTTCCTCAGAATTGGGAATGATCTGCTGTGTTGTTATTGCTACAAACAGGTTTTAAATAGCTTGCTCTGCTTTTGCAATAGTTAACAGGACATGCTATGAGCCAAGCCACAAACATGAGAATTGCAGAGCTTAAGACAATCAAGTAGAACATTATTCAGTAGAACACTTGTAGCAAACCACACTGAGAGCCCAAGGTCCATAAACTCTGAGATGCAGCTGTTGTGGAAGCCTTGGCCCTGTGTGTGTGCAGGTTCTGGACGTGCTGGCTGCTGTGGTGTGTGCAGAGGAGCTGGAGAAGCACGTGCAGACAGCCCCCCCTGAGCTCTGGCTGCAGAAGGTGAAGAACCTCCACATGCCCATTGAGTTCCTGTGCCAGGAGGAGGGTGCCCAGCGCCGGGGGAGCCAGTGCCATCAGCTGCTCAGGGAGCTCAGGTAGGCACCAAGCTCTGCTCACAGCCCTGCTCCTTGCCTGGTGCTTCACTGGGCCATTGGAGCAGCCTGAAGCTGTTCTGGTGCTGCTTTTCTCAGGCTGTGCAAACCTTTCCAGGTTCCTGCTGGGCTCAATTACATACCAAGCAGCAAGAACCACATTTTTTCCCCTCATCTCCTGCAGATTCTCTCTAAATCTGGCAGTATCATCTGGTGCACTCCATCTGGGTTCAGGGGTTATTTAAAACTCTCCTCAGGTTCCTGTTAACCAGCAGTGTCTCCCCACTTCATCCTCTGTGCATAAGGACTCAAGAGATGGGGGATTTCACTGCATCTTGTGTTTTGGAAGAAAGCCTAGAGCACTACACCAGTTTCTCACAGACCTTGTTTAGTTTATTAGAAGTGAAGAAAGTGCAGTTAATTGTGATTGGTATTATAAAATTTTTTTGGCATAGAAATTAGAGGTGTGAGAAGGTGTGTGCATGGTGCTGGTCGTGCTGCACTGCTGCCTCCAGGCCAGGCCCCTGCACCCTGAGCCCCCTGGATAAAGTGCTGGAATGTGTTCTGCCCTTGACAAAAGCCCCTCTGGAAAGGCAAACAAGTGAGAAGTGCAGGAACACTGTGGAGGGGAGCAGGAGCAGCAGTGGGGTCTGTGGCTGCCCTGGCTGCCCTCCTGCTCTCAGCTGCCCTGTTTGGTGCCATGTGCTGTCCCCCAGAGCCTGCTGGAGCCGTGTGTTTGCCATGGCACTCTTTGTGGAGCACGTCCTGTTTGGGATCCGCGCCGTGATGCCAGAGTTCCAGGACTTGGTGAGAAAATACACTTTGCTTCTTGCCAAGGTGAGCAAAGCTGTGATTTCACCTCTTCCCTCTTCTGTTGGTCAGGGGAATTGTGGTCTCAGGTGTTGTAGCTGAGTCACTGGGCTCTGTCCTTTCCCTCTGCAGTGTTTCCAGCACCATTCAGACATGAAGTCTCATCCAACCTTTGCTGCAGTGATGACAGTGCTGTGCCAGTGCAAGAACGAGGTCAGCAGCAGGCTCTGCAGGTACTGACACTCGGGCAGGCTGCGGGGGCCAGCAGGGACATGGCCTGTGTTGCCCTGCCAGCACACTTCTGGCTCTGCTGCATGGGGTGTGGTGACAGGCAAAGGAGGAGCAATGGCCCTGCCAGTCTTGCATTGTCTGCTCTTGGTCCAGCTGCAGCTGAACATCTTGTTCATGGTTTTGGGGAGGCAGCATGGAAGCAGTTGTGTTCATTGCTGTGTCTGGATTGCAGGCATGGTCTGGAGCCGTGTCCCATCTGCCTGGGAGAGCCAAAGGACCCCGTCTGTCTGCCCTGCAACCACGTGTTCTGCCACAAGTGCATCAGCCAGTGGCTGGTGCCAGCACAGATGCACTGTCCCTACTGCAGGGTTGCTGTGGAGGATGTGGAGTTAACTGTCTCTGAGGAGCTCAGGTACTGCAGCCACCCTCTCCAAGGTGGGGAGGCTTTGTGAGGAAATTCTCAGCTCTGAGCAGAGTGGGGAGTGAGCTCTGCTTCATCCCTCTGGAACTGGACAGGTCCTGTCTGTTCTGTTTTTAAAAAAAGGGGAAAGCTGCCTTGGCCTCTGTAAAACCATGCATGTCATAGAATGGTTTGGGTTGGAAGGGACCTTAAGGATCATCTCGTTGAGGAGGTGGAACTGTATCTCTCTTTGGTGACTTTTGCCTGTGTGTGCTCGATTCCTCCTTGGTTTAGAGGTTCTGTGTTTGCTTCTGCCCTTCCCAGAGCTGCCATAGCAAAGAACGCCCTGTTCCGGCAGAGGTGCAACAGTTTCTTCATCGATGCAGTCACCACCATGTGCTTCAGGGACAACGAGCCCCCCGAGGCAGAGGTGATCCAGAGCCTCCTCAACCTGCTCTTTGTTCACAGGAGCCTCGTGAAAGACTCAGGTGAGTTCCCTGACACACTCTGACTTACAGAGCTGGATCTGTCACCCCTGCTCTCAGCTGCCAAAGCCATCCCTTCCCTTGTCTCCACAGATCACCCTGCTGTCTACACTAAATTCCTGTCCCCCTTTAATGATGAGGTGGATGAAACTCCCATCATCCGCTCTGTGATGCTGAAGCTGCTCCTGAAGTACAGGTGAGCACATTCAGCTGAGGGAGGTCAGGCCAGGGCCAGGCCCAGCTCTGTTCCTCATCAAACCCATCTGATTGTTCTCCTCACCTCCATGAGTTTCTCTGAATTTGAATACTTTGCATCAGTCATGCAGCTTAGCTGGCTTGCATGGAGCTCATGGTGCAGTGTGAGCAGCCTGTGCAAGGTTTACCTGGCTGTCCCTCACTAACCCTGTGCTGAGGGTGGATGCCTGGGTGCTGCAAGGTGGCTAAGTAGTTGCTCTGATCTAGGTCAGCAAAGTAAAACTCCTTTAGTCAGGACTGATCCTGTGTCTGCTCCCAGAGCCCTCCCAGCCTCCCTTTGCAGGCAGAGCACAAAAGCCCTGTCTCATGTGTGACCAGCTCCTGAATGAGATCCCTCTTGCCCTGGAAGTGCTCATTGAGCACTGCTGATCAAAGCCTGGCTCAGGCTGTGAAGCCAAATTTCACCTGCAGAAAATGGCACAATGGCTTTTCAATTTTACTGGATCCAGAGTGACCCCACCTGTCACACTCTGGGGCCATCTCTGGGAGCTGTGCTGTGATTTTGAGCAGGGCAGTCCTGTCAGCATGGCTGCTGTGTAAGGGGGTGTCTCTCTCTCCTGTAGCTTCAATGAAGTGAAAGATGATGTGCAGCGTTACCTGTCCCAGGTGGAGCACAACGAGCTCCTAGAGAAAAATGACAAAAAAGAGCTCTACTTGCTTTTTGTCAACTGCTTGGAGGTAAGAGCTGGGCCATGAAACTGTTGCAGTTTCATGAGCAAGAAAAGTCAAGAACAGAAATTCTGCAATTTCTGTGTGTTTCTAGAAAGCCCAAAAGGAGTTGATATGAAATCACGTGGTCAGAATTTGCTCTCAGGAATGAGCTTTGCTTTTCAAGGAAATGCTTGTGTATCTTTGCAGGGTTACATAAATTCTTTTCCTTGGTCTGGGTGTTAAAACTCAAACTCCAGCACAGGAGTGCAGCAAGCAGGGCCTTTCATATGTTAGTAGCCCACTGCTGAACTGCCTTCTTGTCTCCATGGACACTTAAATTGCTGTGCACAACTTAAATTATTGTGCCTTTCCTCTCCTTGCATAACTTTCAGGGCTTTGGTCAACTTAAAACAAATTTGACAGCAGGGGAGAGGTTCATTACTTAGAGTTTTGGTTTTTTAAATGACTTTGTGGTTAAAATCACCATTTGTGTTCTTGCTAAGGGACAGACAGGTAGAGCTTGGCATCTTGGAACATGGAATGTGTGTTATTCACAGTCTGCTCATGCTCTTGCTCAGCTCCAAGCTTGGGGCATGTGGGACAGCTGGGGCACATCCTAAAAATGGTGTTTGGTGACATGGCAGAGGTTTAGGCTGGGGGGTGGAGGGTGCAGGGATGGTTTGGAGGGGCAGGGATGATTTGCTGTGCTCATGGCAGGGATGGTTTGGAGGGGTAGGGATGGTTTGGAGGGGGAGGGATGGTTTGCTGTGCTCATGGCAGAGATGGTTTGGAGGAGCAGGGATGGTTTGCTGTGCTCATGGCAGGGATGGTTTAGAGGAGCAGGGATGGTTTGGAGGGGCAGGGATGGTTTGCTGTGCTCATGGCAGGGATGGTTTGGAGGGGCAGGGATGGTTTGGAGGGGCAGGGATGATTTGCTGTGCTCATGGCAGGTGGCTGCCCTGGGGCACAGGGGTGGCTGAGTGAGGTGGCTCTGTGTTCTGGCTTCTCTCTAGGATTCCATGTGTGAAAAGTCAGAGGACAGCCTGGGCCATGGAAACCTGGCTGAGGACAGAGCCTTTCCAGAGAACTACCTGCCAGGCAGCAGAGGGGCTCCTCAGGAAGCCTCTGTGCAGTACCTGCAGGCCGTGGCCCAGGTGCGCCTGGGCCTGAGCAGGGCTGCAGAGCTGATCTTCGACCTGCAGCAGCACTCCCGTGAGTCTGATGTCCTGCTGGCTGCAGGGCAGGGGCTGGACACACTCAGTGCCCTGTGCTCTGCTAGGACCCGTTGTGGTGCATGGCCTGGGCAGGAGCAGCAGCTCCCTTTGTCCTTGGGGGTCTCAGTCTGTCTGTCCCCTGTATCACGTGTTACAAGTGCTCTCTAACTGGTAGCAAGGCTGTGCTGGTGACCCCAGTGTAGTTACATGGCTGTAACAGGTAGTTACACCTGTGGAAGGAGATTTATTTTATCCTCCTGATGCTAACAATGAGATCTATTTAGAGCCCACTAAATTGAACTTTAAAGTATAGATGCTGCTTCAGAGCCAGGACTGCTGTAAGGGTTATTGTTTTATATGAATGAGGGCTCTGCACAGCTAGAAGGGATTAAGAGTTTATATTGACAAGTTTATATCTTCTCTGTCAAAGAAATGAATCATTGTCTGAAATCTGGCTGAGGAAATGCTCCAGACAGCACAGAGGAAGGGAAGGCTCTGAAGTTCTTCTGTATAATTACACTGTACTAATAAAGGCACTTGGTGCTACAGCTGGGAGCAGACAGAGAAGTTTTACAAGGTGGGATGTGCTTTTGCCCCTTTGTTTTAATCTCTTTTTATCCTCCAGAGCCAGAGCAGATGAAGGAGAAGCAGTATTACCTGAAGAGGGTGGAGAGGTTCTGCAGCCTGGCCAGGAACGACTGGCACCGTGTGTACCTGGTCAGGAGGATTGCCAGCCAGCACGGCATGGAGTTTGCTCAGAAGCTGCTCACAGAGCCACGGTTCAGCTGGGTGTTCCCAGCAGAAATTCTGCAACAGGTAGAGAAGAGGCATCTCCCAGTGATGGTTCTGGTCTCTTTGCTTTCACTTAGTGCTGCTTTGGGGTGCTCCTGCTGTTGCGTGGCCCTTGGGGCCAGGGCAGAGGGGCAGGGCTGGGAGTGCCTTGTCCTGGCTCTCTGGTGAAGGGAGTCTCTCCTAGCAGCACCTGTGGGTGCCCACATCTGCTGCTGGTGCTCTGGGGAGGCTGAAGTGCCCCAGTGCTTGGGGGGAGGAGGAGATGGTGCCCCCTGCAGCTGGGTTATTGTCCCAGTGCTCTGCAGGGCTGTTCCCTTGGCAGGTGCAGCACAGCCCGTGCCAGCAGATGGACAGGTACCTGGTGTGTGGGGAGCGCTACCGGGCCCTGCGCGACGCCGTGGGACGAGCCATGATGGAGGGCACGGCCCAGGGGCTGCTGGAGGCCCAGCAGGTACAGCCCAGTGCTGCTCAGCCCCCTTGTGTCCCTGGGGGCAGTGTCTGTCCTCAGGGAGGCTCCTGGGGGCCTTTGCTGGCAGGTCACTGGGCTTTGTGCCCAAGCACATTTTCTCTGCTTTCCCACCTGCACATCCCATCACTGTGGCTGGGGCAGCTCTGGCCTTTCCCCTGCGACATCCTCGGTTCTTCCCCAGGCCCCCAGCAACCCCCCAGCTCTGGAATGTGCCCACCTGCTCCTGGCCATCTTCCGAGAGGTCACTGCCCTGTACGGCGCTGGGGATCCGAGCCTGCATCCCAAGCAGCAGGTAGGACACTGCCCTGGGCAGCCTGTGACAGACCTGCCTCGAGGGTAAGGATGGAGGGCATCTCATCAGAGGGGCAGGAGCTTTTGTTCCTGTGCCCCAGCCAGGGTGATGGCCTGAGCTGAGCAGGCTGGGAGGTTTTTGGAGCAGGGTAACCCAGTGTGGGAAGCAGCTGCCCGTGCTCTTGGCTTGGGTGGGCAGTATCCTGATGGCTTTAACCCTTTCAAATCTGTGCTTTCAGCAAATAGAGGTGATGACTGAGTTCATCCAGAACTGCCAAGTGCTGAATTCACCCGAGCTGCAGCTCCTTGCAGTTGCCCTGGTGAGGAACACCGTGCCCAGGCTGGCTGTGGAGCCCTGGGGCTGCAGCCAGCAGGGAGCCCTGGTGGAGATGGCCGTGCACACGGCTGCTGTGCTGCTCTGTGGGCACAGCCCTGTCCTGCAGCCCCTCAGGAACCTGGCCTGCCAGCCACACAGCATGCAGGTGAGGACACAGAGCCCACAGCACTGCAGCACATCCCTGGAGCTGGTCTGTGTCTGCTGGACCTGTCTCAACAGCAGTGCTCCACCTCTCTCTTTGAGCTGGGAAGCACTGCAGGGTGATGACTGCAGTGCTGTTGGGGTTTATTAGCTCAACACCAAGCTCTGGCCTGGTGTCTTTTCAAGGCACCTCTCCTGAGCAGTATGAAGCAAAGGCTGAGAGCAGCTGGCAGCTCCCACTGTGCCTGCTCAGAGAGCACTGGCCCCTCAGTCAGGGGCAGGGAGCTGCTGCTCTGCTGCTCCTGGCTACCCAAGGTGCAAGGGAACACCCTGGTATGCACCAGGGTGCATGACAATGCAGTGCAGGGTGTCTGGAGGCTGCACATGCAAGTCTTAGCAATGCTGACAGCTCTAAGAGTGGCTTTTCAAAGGTGAACTTGAAAATCTACATCTGTGTCACCTGCCTGACTTCTGCTCTCAGGGTGTACCTTGTTCCCCAGTGTGAACAGAGCACCAAGGAGTGGCTGCTGCAGGACAGAGCTGGTTCACAGAGCCAGTTGTGACTGTTTTCCCTTTCCCTCCTCAGCACTCGTTTCTGCCCACAATGCCTGAGGACATGGTGGCTCAGGCGAGGACCTGGGAGGCAGTGGGTGGTCTGCGCTGGTATGGTGAGTGCTGCTGGCTGGCTGGGCAAGGAATTCCTTGGGTTTGGAGAATGAAACTGTTCCAAATGCGAGGACAAACACACTCCTCTGCATGAGTTCTCTATGGTAAATCCAGATTTGTAGTGACAGTTTGTGTGTGTGATGCACCAAAGGACACCCAGTGCTGTTTAGTCTTCAGTCTGCAGCTGTTGACAGGTGTGAGAGGAGAACTCTGCCACTTTCCTGGCCAGCTTTGTCTCTGCTTCTCACAGCTGGACCTTCCTGCAGCTGGAATGGGGGTGGGAGCATTCCTGCCCTTGGCACCAGAATCTGTCAGGCTTTAATTCCTTGTTTCTCAAGGAGAAACAGCTCTGAAAAATTCCTTAGCTTCTTGCTTGGGCCTGTCAGTCCTTTGGGCTTTGGGCTAGTCAGGGCTTTTGGTTAGATCTTGAAGCATAGTTCTTGCTCCAGGATGATGATCCTTAAGAAATGGAATAACAGGAGCTGTAGAATTCTGTCTTAGAATACTGTCCTGTTTGTTTCTCTCTTTACAGTGTGTCCCAACGGCCACCCCTGCACCGTGGGAGAGGTAAGAACTTGGCACTGGTGGGTACTTAAGCAGACAAAGTTTTCAACAATAAGCTGTTTAATTTTGTTTACTGGCTTTAATGTTCTGATGCTCAGAGTTCCACTTCTAAACTCAATATTATTGACAATTTTGTCATTGTAATGTAAAATTTAGAATACCCCTAGCATTATACCATAGATTTGGAAACATGAGGGTTTGAATTAACCACTTCCAGCTTGGATTTTTGTTTCATTCCCTTTCTCTGCTGGAGGAGCTGTTGCTCTGGAATTCAGTGTTCTCCTGTTGCTTTTCCCAGTGTGGGCTCCCCATGGAAACCGGCCGCTGTCCTGACTGCCAAATCCCCATTGGAGGCGTCAACCACAAGCCCCTGCAGGGCTTCCAGCAGTCCAGGTGTGCTTTGCTTCAGTGCCTTTGCAGCCTTAAATGATCTAGGACTTGCCTGTGGTGCCTTCCAAGGCCAGAGGTACCAACCATGTTGTGCTGCTCTGTGGAAGGAAGGGATGTCCAAGCAAGAGTAATCAGGCTGCAAAACCAAAGAAATTTGATTCTCTGTGCACAAAACTGACTAGAAGCCTTCACTCCCCTGTGGCACTTTGAATTGCAGCTTTTATGGCATTCAAAGACATTGTGGGTTAAAAAGGCATTGCTGGGTGTCAGAGATGTCTTGTGTGGGTTTTGTCAAGGCAAAAAAACCCCATATATGCCCTTTCCTGCAGGAGTCAAGAAGACAGGACTCAGACTGGCCACATCCTTGGGCATGTTGAGCACAGAAGGACACTGGGGATGTCTGACCGGGGCGTGCCCCCCGTGGTCTTTGTGCTGCTGCGACTGCTCACTCACCTGGCAATGCTGCTGGGAGCCTCCAGAGACCCTCAGGTACCCTCCAAAACCACTTCCAAGTGCTCACACAAAATGTACACTTTGTACACTGCTGGTCCTTTTCATCATATTGCCAAGTGACCAGTGCAGTCTGTCAGGATGCAAACCCAAATTCCCTCCCGTCCGTGCCCAGGAGGGATTTTGGTTAATTCCTGCACTTCCATCCAGCCCAGCCCTGATGGGCTCCAGGAATCCCACAGGTGGGGGTGCCTGGCAGGACTGAGCTCTATGTGCCTTGTGCTTCTCTGGATGTTTTTTGTGCTCAACTCTTTGCTTTTGTTGTCTTTAGTCCCTGGGAGGGATGATCAAGCCGGCCGTGCGTGATGTGGTGAGCTTCCTGCAGCAGCACATTCAGGAGGACTTGGCACAGCTGATCAGGATTTTGGGGAAGAGTGTGGATGACACAATCAACATCGTGCATCTCGTGCTCAGCAGCCTCCTGCAGCAGCAGCCAGGCCAGTGTAAGAAAAGCCACCTGCCCTGTCACACCTGGGGCTGTGTTTGAAGGGCTGTGGCCATGCAGCCACTTTGCTCATAAACCCCTTCCAACAGCAGCAGCTGAGCTGAAAACAGAGTTTGAAGCTTGTTTCTTACTGTAGGGAGAGAAGAATTTTTGAGTGTTTGCTTCTTTCAGTTGAATACATGGGGTTTGCAAGGTTTGGTGCAGTCAATAACTCTGAAAATGAATTATTGACAAAATAACCACATGACAGATGGGCAGAGCTTGCTGCTCTCCCTGTTCAGCAGCTCGTGCTGTGTGCAGTCCCTGTTCTGTGCTGCCTCTCAGTGACTCCCAGAAGTTCTCTGGGAGGAGGGATGGCAGAGTGGGGTTCATGGTAGGATCTGGAGTCACTGTGGCACAGAGGCATTTCTGTGTAAATAGCCCAGATTTGGAGTGTGGGAGAGCACCCGTCAGCATTCCAAGCTTCAGTCTGTCATTGATCATGGTCTGACCTTGGACGACCTGTTCAATATTTCTGGGGTTATGAAGGAGTTGTACAAATGTCCCCAGCACTCACATGAATGACTGGCTGAAGCTCCTGGAAACCTGGATCAGTGTGTGATGTTTGGGTGTCACTCTCCAGCTGAGCCAAGATACTCAGTTAACTTCTAGGTCCTGTGAATCTGTGCTTTCTTTTCACTGAAATATTGCAGATGTAAGGTAAAATATTTCTGTTGCAGGGCTGGTGCAGTTTGATGGTGTTCTCTCCACCAAGGAGAAGAGAAACAATTGGGAACAAATTGTTGCAAACACAATTATTGTTCCTGAATTGAAGGTGAGAAATCTCAGTACAGATTCAGTAGCTGAGCAGTTCAAAATCCACTGGCAATCTGATGTGCTGTAATATCTGTGCTACTCTTTTCACGGCTGTTCCTAAAGCCAACCCATCCACGGCACAGCTGCAGGTTAATCCTTAACCACCTTTATTCTACCTGGGGAAATGGGAGTTTGAGACTGGAGTTGTTCTGGGATGAATTTGTATAGCTGGAAAAGCAGAAATGGCTTAGCTCAGCTGAAGGTATTTCACAATATCCAGTAATCTTTTTTTTTTTTAATGCAGGATTTGGATAAAAAGCTTCTGAAGTTAAACCAACAGATACAAGAGGATGAGAGACTCTCTTCCAACCCCATAGTGAAAATAGTGTATGGGGACCCAGCTGCATTCCTGTCCCAGCTGCCAGGGGACAGCCACATCCACCACTCCAAGATGTGGAGCTGCCGCAGGAGGGTCTCCGTGGAGAACCTGGGCCACGTGGTGCAGCAGAAGAATGCCAAGGACACTGTTCCTCTCCTGTGGAAGTTCCTGCAGAAGGTGGGGGTGGCTCAGGGATGGCAGCCTGGGATTGCCAAAACCACATTTGGATTACCCAGTGTCTTTATTCTCAGTACTTGCTATGATCTTGAGAATGAACATGGAATATATTGTCTTTTAAACATTTAAGAAGTAATTCCATAAAAGTATTCCCAACTGCTTTGTCCAAGCACAGCCTTACCCACAGGTTCCCTTTCCTCTTCCAGGAGACAGAGCTGAGGCTGGTGAAATTCCTCCCAGAGATTCTGGCTCTGCAGAGAGATTTGGTGAGGCAATTCCAGAACACAGCAGAGATCAAACACTGCTCCATCAGGGAATTCCTCAGGGAACCCCACTCAGGTGAGGAGACTGCCAAAATTGTCATTAATGAAACACAAAGTGCTGGATTGTTGAAAGTGAAGGGGAAAACTCACCTTTTCCTTTTAACTCTCAACTGAATAAACTGCAGACCTGGGTAGAGTTGGAAAAGTTACTAGGTGACTTCACAGGGAATTAAGTACAGGAGATTTTTTATGAGGGGTGGGAGCTCTGTGCAGTGCAGCAGTGGTTCTGTTGGCATTTTAAGCTCAGCCCTAGAGCAGGGGAGTGGAATAAACATCTTTCTCTTCCTTTCATGAAGTTTGTGGCAACTCCTTCAGTTGTATTTAGGTACAATTATTTTAAGTACTTATGGAAAGGTACATAAAGGTCCTGGAGAATCAGACCAAGGACCAATCCATGCTTGTGGCCTGGGCCAGGGGCAGACAATAATGGAAAAATAAACTGAGCAAATGACTCCATTTGATACCTTTAGAAAGGTGTTTGGTGTCTGTTCAGTCTCTTGGGCAGTTGGAGCAGTTGCCTGGAGTTCAGTGCTGTGATCTGAAGATCCCTGTATTGGAGAGTTCACCAGGAAAAGGTGTTTCATGGATTTATCTTTGTTGTTTCTCAGATGTGATGAGGAACCTGCTAGAGAGGAGAGTGAATGTGTTTCTGTCTGTCTGGAACAAGCTGAGGAGCTCCCTGGACACCAATGGTGAGCAGCTTCTTCCCAGCCCTGCTCCTGCACTGCTCCCTCTGAGTTCAGGTTCCTCCCATCACTGATGCTGAGGCATACCCTCAAAACTAAGCTTGGCCATTGAATTTTAAGAACCTAGGTGCAAGGGGAAGAATTTGTTTCCCTGTTGTAGGATTCTCACCTGAACTTGTTCCCTTTCGTGCTTTTCCCTGGTGCCGAGAGCACGGCTTTTCTCAGGCTCGCTCCCTCCTCCTGCCCTGGCTCTGGCTCTGGCTCTGGGCCTCCTCAAACACTGCTGTCTGTATTTCAGGGGAAATCAAGCTGCCCAAAGGCTACTGTGATGCTGATCTGAGCGTGGACAGCAGGCTGGAGGTGCTGCTGCCGCGGCGCCAGGGGCTGGGGCTGTGCTCCACGGCGCTGGCCAGTTACCTCATCGGGCTGCACAACGACTTCGTGCACTCTGTCAACAGGCACACCAAGGAGGATGACAGGTGTGCTGCTCCCCCACTCCTTGGGCTCTGCTGCATTTCCTGCTCCACAGAGGCCTCTCTCTCTGAGCAGAGGCCCTTTGCTCCCTGCAGGTACCTGATCAACGCCTCGGAAGTGGCCGACCTGCACCTGATCAGTTACGAGGTGGAGAGGGACCTGATCCCCCTGATCCTGTCCAACTGCCAGTACAGCATGGAGAAGGGAGGGGAGACCTTGCAGGACTTTGATCTGGAGAGGATCCAGCAGCAAGTGATCAGCAAGCTCCTGCAGGGGAAGCCACTGATCACGCTGACGGTAGGACAGGCAGGGGCTGTGCAGCCAGGAGGGCACTGGCAGCAGTGCTCCAGAGCTGCACATCCATGGGCTTCTCTCCTGACAGGGAATCCCCACCCTGGTGTACAGACACGACAGGAACTATGAGCAGCTGTTCAGTGATGTCAGGAGTAAGCTGGAGCAGGTGGGTTTCTGCACTGCAGGAAGCAGGGCAAGCACGAAATCCCTGCTTTTCCAAGGCTTTTCTGTCCCTTGCCTTGTCCTTCCAAAGGCTTGCTGCTCATTTCTCAGTGTGCAATCTGGCCTTGTGCTGTCAGTCAGCATTTACAAAAAAAAGGGAGATAGTTCAGCATCTCAGTTTCCTAAATCTGGGGCTCTGCTGTCTTCCATGACTTGAGCAGTTTGAACAGGAAAAGAAATGGCTCTAAAATTATATTAACTGTGATTTTGTGGTTTTCAGAGTGCTCTGCCCAGTTCTGTGATGAACATGATCAGTGGGGAGCTGCAGTCCTACAGTGACGTGTGTGATGCTCTGTCCCTCACTGAGATCACCCTGGGCTTCCTGGCCATGGCTGGTGAGAATGCTGAGATGCTGCTGACTGAGTACATTGAGCAAGTCCTGCAGATGGGGGATCAGACAAACCCTCACGTGCTGCAGGTGAGTCCTGAGGGCAAAGCCCAGATTCCTATAGGATAAAACCTGCCCTGGTTTCTGCTAAATCCAGCCTGTGTGACAGAGCCTTCACACTCTGCTTGTTGTGATATCAAAAACTGGATTATTGAGGGAGCTGGTGAAGGGTGAGAGGACACATGCTCCCCACCCAGGCTCAGGGGCTGGATGAGCTCTGTGCTGAGCTCTCTGTGGGCAGGGCAGGCTGGGGACAGGCTCCAAGGACATCCCTCACATCCACAGCTGTCCTTCTCTTCCAGGCCCTCAGACGGTGCCAGCTCAAGCACAGCCTGGCCCTGTGGCAGCTCCTGTGTGCCCACAAATCTGAGCAGCTGCTGCGCCTGGGCAGGGTATGGAGCCCCACACCTCTGCTGACCTCCTCTGCTCTGTCTGCAGCTGCTCAAATGGGTGTTTTTCTCCCCTTGCTGCATTTTTAGGATCCTTTTGCAGACATCAATCCGGACTACAAAGAAGAGCTCACCCCAGAGCTTGCCAAGCTCCTGCACACCTTCCTGGTCCACTCCAGGCTGGAAACCTTCCTGCAGGAGCTCCATGAAATGATCATCCTGAAGCTGAGACGTGTCCAAGCTGTGGAGGAATTCAAACCCAAGTGGAGGTAGGAGTTACACACCCACAACCACCACAGTTATTACTGAAGCTTCTCTGCCTCTGGGCATGCACACAATGAGAACATGCCCTTGGCACATGTGTGTCCTGAGGGGCACAGCCCAACCAGCAGCAGGAGGAGCATCCATGCTCATTTCTAGCAGGTGTCACTTCCATCTCACACTCACTCTCTTGGGGACACTGCTGGAACACTCCAGGAGCTGCTGGCCAGGGCACAAACACAAGCACTTCTGCAGGCACTTGGAAAAAGAACAGAATCACAAACTCATTAAGGCTGGAAAAAGCCTTCAGGGCCAGGTACACTGAGCTCTGCACAGGCACAGCTCTGCCCCAGAGCTCAGCTCTGCCTGCAGCCTCCCCTTGCTGGGCTCTGTGCCTCCATCTGGCTCTTTAACCCTTCTCACTGCACATACACATGTAAAATGGTGGATATTGAGTGTTTTGGGTGGTGCAGTGCACTCATGCTGTGGCTCTTGTGCTTTGCTGTACCCCAGCTGTTAATGCTATTCTGCTCTGTCTTCCAGCCTGAAGGAATCACTTGTGCCTTACCTTGATGCCAAAGACCCTGAATTAGCTCTGGAGCTGGAATACACATTCCCAGATGAGATTCTCCTGTCTCATGTCACCGGTACCTGGAAAGCAGCTGCTGTCTTCAAGCGGGAGCACAGGGAGAGCTAGGACAGCAGCCTGCCAGGGACTTCTGGAACTTTGGGCATTTCTTTGGGGCTTGTTGCTTGTTCTTTGGGTTTGGGGTTGTTGTTTTTACACCTGATGTGAAGAGGAGGAGGGTGAAGTAGACCCAGCAACTCCGTGTGAACCCTGGATCATCACAGCCCCAGAGCCACTGGAGGAATATGAAGGACTTTTTTTTACAAATCATGCAGGTGCTCCTGTGCTGGGACAGGGTTTATGTTTTCCAGCCTGCCTTTCTGCCGCCAGGGGCTGTCAGCACTGCCTGCAGCCCCGGCTCGGGCCCAGCTCCTCCCGCTGCGGCGGCACCGGGCCGAGGATGGCAGCGCTGAGGGCCCGGGCTCCTTCCCTGCCTCAGCCCGCCCCGGGCCGGGCAGTGGCAGCGCTGAGGGCGTGGGGCTCCTTCCCTGCCTCAGCCCGCCCCGGGCCGGGCAGTGGCAGCGCTGAGGGCCCGGGCTCCTTCCCTGCCTCAGCCCGCCCCGGGCCGGGGATGGCAGCGCTGAGGGCCCGGGCTCCTTCCCTGCCTCAGCCCGCCCCGGGCCGGGGATGGCAGCGCTGAGGGCCCGGGCTCCTTCCCTGCCTCAGCCCGCCCCGGGCCGGGGATGGCAGCGCTGAGGGCCCGGGCTCCTTCCCTGCCTCAGCCCGCCCCGGGCCGGGCAATGGCAGCGCTGAGGGCCGGGCACCTTCCCTGCCTCAGCCCGCCCCGGGCCGGGGATAGCAGCGCTGTGGGCCCGGGCTCCTTCCCTGCCTCAGCCCGCCCCGGGCCGGGCAATGGCAGCGCTGAGGGCGCGGGGCTCCTTCCCTGCCTCAGCCCACCCCGGGCCGGGCAATGGCAGCGCTGAGAGCTGGGCTTCTTCCCTGCCTCAGCCCACTCCGGGCCGCTTCTCCCCCGCTCCTTCTTAATAAACTCGTTCAGTTCCCGCTGCCGTTCCTGGCTTCTTCTGCGATCGGGGCCGTGCCCGGTGCCGGGATCGGGGCCGGAACGGTGGCGCTCGGCCGCGCTTTCCGGGGGACGGCGGCGCTGCGGCGCTGCCATGGCCGCGTCCCCTGCCCGGCGGCGCCGCTGGGAACGGTAACGGGGGCTCGGGCTGGGACAGGCCCTGTGGGGACTCGGGGTGGGACAGACCCTGGGGACCGCCCGGTGCCGCCGCTGGGAGCGGTAACGGGGCTCGGTACTCCCCGGCCCCGCGTCCCCATAAGGCACGGGCACCCTCAGAAGGGCCCCCGGCTCTCCGCCCCTCGGTTGGGCTCTGGGGGCGCCTCAGGGAGCGGCCGGGGTGGGTTGCTGCGGGCAGGACGGGCTCTCCGCGGGTTCCTGAGGGCAGGACGGGCTCTCCGCGGGTTCCTGAGGGCAGGACGGGCTCTCTGGGGGTTCCTGCGGGCAGGGCGGGCTCTCCGCGGGTTCCTGCGGGCAGGACGGGCTCTTCGCGGGTCCCTGCGGGCAGGACGGGCTCTCGGCGGGTCGGTGCGGGCAGGACGGGCTCTCCGCGGGTTCCTGCGGGCAGGACGGGCTCTCCGCGGGTTCCAGCCGGGCAGGATGGGCTCTCGGCCGGTCGGTGCGGGCAGGACGGGCTCTCCGCGGGTCGGTGTGGGCAGGACGGGCTCTTCGCGGGTCCCTGCGGGCAGGACGGGCTCTCGGCCGGTCGGTGCGGGCAGGACGGGCTCTCCGCGGGTCCCTGCCGGACAGGACGGGCTCTCCGCGGGTTCCTGAGGGCAGGACGGGCTTTGGGCGGGTTCATGCCGGGCAGGACGGGCTCTCGGCGGGTTCCTGCGGGCAGGACGGGCTCTCCGCGGGTCGGTGAGGACGGGCTCTCCGCGGGTTCCTGCGGGCAGGACGGGCTCTCCGCGGGTTCCTGCGGGCAGGACGGGCTCTCCGGAGCCGCTCTGACCGCGGCGGTTCGCAGGGAGCAGGCCCGGCTGAAGGCCAGCGTGGTGGAGGAGGACACCGAGCAGTGGCAGAAGGATCCGCATTTCTCCGGGCTGCAGAGAGTGGGAGGTGTGGATTTATCCTACATCAAGGGGGACGAGAGCCGTGCCTGCGCCTCCCTGGTCGTGCTCAGCTTCCCGGCTCTCGAGGTAGCGCCTCAGGCACGGGGCTGCGGGGCAGCGGGAGGTGGGATAACAAGGAATTGTTCCCTGGCAGGTGGCACAGGGTGCCCAGAGAAGCTGTGGCTGCTAATAAAGATTTTTGGTCTCTTCCCCAGCTTTCAAAATGACATAAAAATTAACTGTAAAAGCTCTAACAAGCAGAGAAATAAAGTTTGATGCTGTCTGCTGGGATTTTAATGAACTGGATCTCGAGTCCTGCTGTGATCTGCAGGGCAAGGCAGGAATCTCTGTGTTGTGCTGCCTTACACCGTTTCCCTTGCCCTGTCCCTGGGTTTAAAAGGATGAGCAGAGGGCAGAAGAGGAGCCTCTGGAGCACGCAGGGGCTCTCTGGCAGCACGGGGGGTGTGTGTGTGTGCGCTGCCCCAGGTGCTGTACCAGGATTGCCGCATGGTGCCCGTCACTGCCCCGTATGTGGCCGGGTTCCTGGCCTTCCGAGAGGTGCCTGTCCTGGTGGAGGCTGTCCAGAGACTTCAGCAGGAGGAGCCCCAGCTCCAGCCTCAGGTGCGGTGTGTTTTCTTTGTGCTGAGTTGGGGTGTCCTGGCTGCAGGATCCTGGGGAAGGTGTTCTCCCTCTGGAGCCTGAGCTGGTGGGGCAGGAGGGGCATGGTCAGAGCTGTGCTGGGGCATCCATTCCCCTCCTTGGGGAGCAGGGATGTGGGGCTGAGAGCAGTGGGAGCCCCTGGTGTGTGCAGGGCACTGCCAGTCCCACACTGCTGCTGCTTTAGGGGCAGACACAGGCACAGGGAGAACTGAGGCATCAAGAGAGACTCCTCCTTCCCCCAGAGCCAGCATCCCTGGTTGTTCCTTGGAGTGTTCTCAGTGCCAAGGAAATAACATTTCTGCTTTGGCTTTTTCAGGTGCTTCTGGTAGATGGGAATGGCCTGCTCCATCCCAGAGGTAGGCTGTTGCTGGGGAGCCCTGCTCTCCTGCTCCCTGTGCTGCTCCTTGGTGTTCCTGTTCCCTGGTGTCCTGCAGCTGCAGTGGCCCCTTGTTGGCAGGATTTGGCACAGCCTGTCACCTCGGAGTCCTGACGGACCTGCCGTGCATTGGCGTGGCCAAGAACCTCCTGCACGTGGATGGCTTGGTCAGGGATGAGCTGCACAGGGAGCAGGTTAGGCCAAGCTGGGGTTTGTTTCTGCTTTTTCATGTCCCATGGGAATTTGGACAGCCACATGCAATTACATGCCCATGAGCTGACCTTGTGTGTGTTCATCCCTAGGTTCGCTCCCTGCAGAGGTCAGGAGAGACATTCCCACTGACTGGAGCCTCGGGGAAGGTCCTGGGCATGGTAAGCTGTCACTTGGCCACTTGGCACTCTGCACAGTGGGGCTGGCTCAGTGACCCCCTTCAGGAGGGCAGGTGTGAGCAGGTGACCCGTGACACTGCTGGCCCCTTCCTCAGAGCTCAGGTGGCTGCAGGGAGCTGGCAGCTCAAGTGCTGGGAGCATTCACGTCCGTGGCTGTGGCACCTGAGGTGCTCCAGCACCCTGGATGGGGAGCTGCAGGCTGGGAGAGGTGCCAGTTCCCTGGCAGCTTCCCAGGATCAGTCTGGGAGCGTCTGCTTCAGAGCAGAGCAGGAACAGCAGCTGTGAGACACTTCCTGTGTGTGCTGTCAGCCTGGATGGCACAGCTCCCTGCATCCCAGAGCAGCCTCAGGCGTTTGGGGAAGGGCCACGGGGGACAAACAGTGGGATGGAGATGTCCTGGAGGGCTGGGAGCTGCAAACACAGAGCCACCACCCCACCCAAGGGTCTGGCTGGCTCCTCATTCCACTGCCCCCTGGCTGTGTTCAGGTGAGCCTCCTCAGGGCCTGTTCTCTCTGCCTGCCAGGTGCTGAGGAGCTGCAGCAGCAGCTCCAGGCCCCTGTACGTGTCCGTGGGCCACCGGGTGAGTCTGGGCACGGCCGTGCGCCTGGTCAGGGCCTGCTGCCGCTTCCGGGTGCCAGAGCCCATCCGCCAGGTGGGCATGGCCAGGGGTGGGACTGGGCAGGGGTGGGACTGGGCAGGGGTGGGAGCATGGGGCAGATGTGTGAGCACTGGGACAGGTGTGGGAGCATGGGGCAGGGGTGGGACTGGGCAGGGATGGGACATGGGGCAGGGGTGGGACTGGGCAGGGGTGGGACATGGGGCAGGGGTGGGACTGGGCAGGTGTGGGAGCATGGGGCAGGGGTGGGACATGGGCAGGGTGTGGGACATGGGCAGGGGGTGGGACATGGGGCAGGGGTGGGCATGGGCAGGGGTGGGACATGGGCAGGGGTGGGACTGGGGCAGGGGTGGGACTGGGCAGGGGTGGGACATGGGGGCAGGGGTGGGAGCATGGGGCAGGGGGTGGGACATGGGGCAGGGGTGGGAGCATGGGGGCAGGGGTGGACAGTGGGGCATGGGGTGGACAGCAGTGGGGACATGGGGAGTGGGGGACATGGGGGCATGGGGTGGACATGGGGCAGGGGTGGGGACATGGGGGCAGGGGTGGGAGCATGGGGGCAGGGGTGGGAGCATGGGGCAGGGGTGGGGACTGGGGCAGGGGTGGGACATGGGGCAGGGGCAGGGGCATGTGGACATGTGTGGAGCACTGGGACAGGTGTGGGAGCATGGGGCAGGTGTGGGACATGGGCAGATGTGTGAGCACTGGGACAGGTGTGGGAGCATGGGGCAGGGGTGGGAGCACGGGGCAGGGAGCACAGCTGGGGCAGGTGTGGGAGCACAGCTGGGACAGGCAGCACAGCTGGGGCAGGCAGCTGGGGGTGTTTGCTGGTTCCTGGGGCATCCAGAGCCTGGCTTTGCCCCTCCTGTGCTGCTCCCCCAGCCCAGGTTGCTGCTCACTGATCCTTCCCAGCCCGTTCTGCTGCAGTGCCCGGCAGCATTCCCAGCCCAGCCTGATTCCCTGCTCGCTCTCTGCAGGCAGCTCTGCTGCTGTTCATCCCCAGGAGCTGGGAGTGCAGTTTTCCCAGGCACTTGGAGGCCAGCACAGCCTGCAGTGCTGCTGCTCTGGGCCTTTCCTGCTGCCTCATGGAGCCAGCAGGTGACAGCACTGCATCACTGTCACCGAGCTGCAGCTGCCACCGGGGCTCAGCCTTGGCTGATTTTAAATCACGGCAGAACTTGGGGAAAGGCTCTGGAGAATCTCAAAGTCTCTGGGACTTCTGGCCTGACAAGTGCTTCCCTTCTCCCTGAGGTCACTGTACTGTTAGTGGCTCCACAGCCCAGAGCTAGGAGTGACCCCAGGGCTGCCTGGGTGTCCCTGTCCCTGACAATGCCCTGGGACAGCCTTGGCATGGCTGCTGTGCCAGGCTGGTGGGGTCAGGGGTGTGCCCACCTGAGCAGCCCCCGGGGCAGTGCTGAGGGACCCCTCTGCACCCCAGAGCTGCAGTGTTCCTGGAACTGAGACTACTTACAAACTGCCACAAAATCTGAACTGCTTGGAGCAAAACAAGCCTTGGGGTGTCCATAGCAGAGCTGCAGTTCCCATCTCAGCCCCAGTACCTGCCAGACTGGAGGAGGCTGGTGGAGCTCCTTATGTAACCTGCTCCAGCCAGGGACAGATGCCTCTGCAGAGCTCTGAGCCAGCTCTGCAGCTCTGCTGTTCAAAGGGAAGGGAGAAGCATTCCCTTTGGAAGCAAAAAGGTGTCTTGGAGCTTGTCATCACCCTCAATTTGCTTCCACCCATCTCCAGGATTTGGTCATGTTCAAAGAGTCTTCCAGTTCCCTGTGACCTTATTCTTAGAGTGATGGGATGAATTATTATCACTTTTCTTAGAGAGGAAAAGTCCAACAGGGGAGTGTGTTTACTCCAGAGGGATGGCAGGAGCTGAGGACACTCAAACCTCCCCATGGGACTTGTCCCTGCTGCATTTCCTCTGAGTGGTGACTGCCACAGCTCTTGGCACAGGCAGAGCTGAAAGCCTCAGCTCTTGAGCACCTGCAGCTGCAGTTAGGAAGTGGGAGGCTGTGAAGAATCCTGCCACGGGTGGCTGACGTGGCCTTTTTGCCGTGGCATGTCTCCAGAAGTGGTTACAGATTTCCCAGTGTCAGGAAGGACCTGTGGATCATCAGGTCCTGCTCTGGGAGTTCTGGCAGCCTGGAACTGACATGCCCACAGCTCCTGAGGTGTGTGTGAGGGCAGCACGTGCAGTGCAGCTGCAGTGGGAGCTCAGGCCTCTGCTTTAGGGGCTGTGGTGCTTCCCAGGAGTGCAGCCTTACCCCGGCAGGGACCAGGAAGGGTTCCATTTGCATTCAGCCCACGGCGTGGCTGTGCTGCCAAGGAACTGGCTGTGGTGCAGATGAGAGAAGTGAGATCTCAGAGGAAGCAGAGGGATGAACTTCCCTTGTCACCTGCAATCAGTGTTTACATCCTTGTGGCATGTGCCAGTGCCAGGCCCAGCCAGGGGAGCTGTGCTCACTGCTGAGGTCCTTCAGAGCAGGATTTGGGGTAGGCAGGAGCTGCCATCCCAGAATAATCAGCACAGCACTCATCCTGGAGCACGGCATTCCTCCTGGAACAGTCCCAGGCCCTGCTGAGAGCTGCCCTGAGCTGCTGACAGAGCTCAGACCCTCCCTGGTGCTTGCCCACGCTCTGCCTGCTCATTCTGGGATGCCTGTGCCCAGCAGGGAGGCAGGAGCTGCTGCCACTCTGCAGCTGCACCAGCAGCCTGCTCTGCCCTGGCTGGCTCAGGTTCCTGCCTGGCTGCTCACCCAGCTCCTGCTCACTTGCTGCCCCCATCAGCTACCCCTGACCCTGAGCCAGGGGGCTGGGCTGGCTCAGGAGGGGCTGCTGGCACAGCCTGGGGCTGCTCCAGCCCCCCAGGAAGGGCAGGCCTGCAGTCACCCTCTGTGAAACCCTGAACACTTGCCCTCAGAAGAATGAGACAAGGCAGCAGCCTCTCCTCTGGGGCTGCACATCAGTCTCTGCTCCTGTCACCCCCTCCAAGCTTGCTGTGCACAGGGACCACCCTGGCCCCTCAGGTAACAGGCAAAGCAGCATTTCCACAGCCAGCACTCATCCCCTCTGAAAATAGCCCAGATCTGTGAGGATTATTGCAGGACAGTGATCCATCTTATTGATTAGCCCGTGGTTAATCACCGCCTTAAGCTGTGGTAGGAGTGAGCCCTGCCTGGGAACTGCCACCTCATCAAGCCTTAGCTGATGTTCTCAGCAGAACGTGGTTGGGGTTTTTCTTCCCTGGAAGAATAGTTGGTAGCTGTGCCTCCTGCTCCCTGGTGTCCCCGTGGGGACTATTGAGCAGCCTGCTTCCCTGGTTATAAAATCCAGCACGTAATCGCTTATCCTGAAGAGTGATCAAAGTTATTTGTCAGTTCGGTTATGAAACTGTCCAATTATAGAGAGAAGGGAAAAAAATCTCCCAAACAAACCACCCCTTATGTAACTCTCTCCTTCTCAGCTGGCAGGAGGCTCTGCAGTTGTGGAGCAGATTCCAGCAGCAGGCACAGCCTCCACCAGGGCTCGGCTGAGGGGCCTGGGGGCTGCAGGAGCTCCTGGGGAGCAGCACAGGGTGGGGAGCAGCAAAGGCTTCAAGGACAGTCCCCAGGGATGTGTTAACCCAATTTCTGAGCTCGTCACCAGACACTGTGAAGCTTTTCCAGCTGGGAAGGTCACATCCTGCTTTGTAGGTGGGGAGAGACACTCTCCCTTTGAGGTGGGCACAGCAGCTGCTCGGAAGTGGCACAGCAGTGTGCTTGGGGAAGAAGTTTCTAAAGGAGAAAGACTTTGAAGGACTGTAAAAATCAGCTGCCAGTCCTCACAGTTGTCCAAGAGCCCGGGATGTGCTGTGATGGCACCAAGGGTCTGCTGCTGGTGTCGTGCAGCACTGGAGGGCTGAGCAAAGCTCAGGGTGGGGGCAGGAACGCCCAGTAAGTGCCCAGCAACACTCTCACAGTTCTGGCATGTGCTTGGTGCTGTCCTTGCCCCAGGCTGAGGCAGCCTGTGTTCTGGTGGGATGTGCTGGCAGCAGGGTGGATGGGGCACACTGGGGGCACCAGGCAGGCTGCTCAGTGCTCACTCCTGTCCCTCTCTGCTTCCAGGCTGACATCAGGTCCCGGGAGTACCTTCGGAAGCAGCCCTGTGCTCCTCTGGGGGTGCTGGAGGCTGCCCCTGCCAGCCCAGAGAGGTGGGTGTGTGGGCAAGGGGATCTTGCTCATGCTGTGCCATGAGCAGATACATAATGCAGTAATGGCATTAAAGGTCCAGGCAGGGTGACAAGGTGAGCTCAGTGAGGAGCTCAGGACATGTGCTGCCTCCAGGTGATTTCTGCTCCGTGTGGCCACGCTGCTTCTGCCAGCACCTGAGCTGTCCTGAGTGTCCTGAGTGTCCTGAGCTGGGAAGGGCAGCAGGGATTTGGTCTTTTTTCAGCACTGGCCATAAGCAAAGCCCTAACGCCCACAGGTGTGAGCTGAGGCTGAGCAGAAATACCTGCAGGGAGCTGGGTTTGGGCCCCAGCTCCTGGGGAGGGCCAGAGTCCCCCACCCTTACATAAGGTGGGAGCTGGGTGTTAGTTCAGGGCTCAGTCTGTGGCAGCTCCCTGAGGTGCAGGAGCTCAAGCTCACCAAGTGCCTGTTGTTTGTGCCTGTTGCCTTCTACTTGTTTTAAAACCACTTCCTTCTTTCTCATTTTTGTTCCAGCAGCAAAAAGGAGGCTGAACTGGAGGATTAGTCTGGTGCCAGCAGAACATCCAAGCTCCTCTTCACTGGCTCCTCTCCTGCCCCAAGGCTGGGTCCTGCTGGGTGCAGGAGCCCAGTGCCACCCTGGGGGACAGGGACAGCTGTGCCAGGCTGTGTCCCACAGGGCAGCACCAGCCACAGCTCAGGGAGAGCCCTTGCTGTGAATTTCTCAGGGTTTGTTTCAAGTACTGTTAAAACCTGTGTGTAAGCAAAGGCTCACAGGTAACTCTGCCTGTGGGGTGAGGGAAAATCAGGTTAAAAAAAAAAAACCAGCATATAAAATGGCTCTGCATCACTGCCCCAGCTTCCCTCTGCGTGAGGCTCTGAGCTCCCCTGGTTCCAAGTCCAGGTGGACTCAGATGATTCTGGATGAAGTCACCTGGGGAGGCTCTGGGAGGAGGATGGTGCTGCAGTGTCCTGCTGGAGCCAGAGCTCTGTGCTGCTGCCTTTGGGGTTTGCCTGTGCCCTGGGATGCTGCACCAGCTGCCCAAACTCGGGTGCTTAAAGGAAGGGACTAATCTCTGTGTTTGGTGTCTGCTTGTGGCTCTTTGGACACAATATGGGATTAACTTGGTCTTTATCTAATTGGTTTATAACCCTGGGAAGGGAAAATCACTTTGTAATGCTTGAAACCTCTTAACAGAAACTCAGAGACTGGAGCTGGAGTGTCCTTTGAAATGAACTCGTCCATGGCTTGTCTTTTTTAACTCTGTTACTGGAAACTGGCTTTTTTTTGGGTGTAAAGTAATTTGGGATCAGAGGAAAGTATTTATTGCTGACTGGTTGTAAACCCTGTTATCACCAGGGGGTTTTCTCTTCACTGTTTCCGTCTGGGACTGGTTGGGAGTCTGGAGGTGTCTCAGGGCTTGGTCACCCCCAGCACTGCTGGGGAATGAGCAGTGGGGCTGGGGCAGGGGTGTGCTGCCAGTGCTGGTTCCTGGGTGACAGCCTGGGGCACAATTGCTTTGGGGTTGGCTCTCCTGACTGCCAGGGTCTAATGGCTCTGCTGCAGGTTCTCTGGAGCTGCTCCCTCTGTTTTATTTGGACACCTGGAGATCAGAAAGGAGGAGGGAGGGGAGATGCTTTGGGATGCAAATCTGTTTGTTCTGAGGAAGTCTGGGTGAGCAGCTCCATCCCAGGTGTCTGAGGCTGGGTGGGATGAGTTCCCACCTCCGTGTCTGGAGCTTGTGGCAGTGTAGGTGCTGCCTGTGCAGTTCCAGCTCCTGTGACTCAGGGTTTGTATTTTGGGACACTCCTGCCGAGGATGGGGGAAGCATTTCATTGGGATTTCCCCTCTCCCTGCCCCCAGTTCTCATTCCTCTCCCCTTTGGCTTGGCTGGGTGGGTTTAGGAGGGGCTGTTCCTGCTGATTCCCCGGAGCAGGGCCAGCTGCAGGTCTGAGCCATGGTCTGGGTGTGGAGCTGAGCCCCCCCTCCCCTCCCCGTTCCCAGTTTGGTGTTTGTGGGGCTGGCTGAGGCGGCTGTGTCCCTTGGATCCCAGAGCATTCCCCAGCTTTGGGCCGCAGCTCTGGCTCTAAAAGGGCATTTTTAGTGTCGGTCCCTCCCGTGCAGCTGAGCCTCTTGGATGTGGTGGCTCCTGGGCAGAGGGAGCTGGGGAACGTCATGGCTCCCTTGCAGGGCTTTTTGTTCTTGTTTTTTGTCCTTTTGTCCTTTTTTTAATTTTTCCCTTCCTTTTGTCCTATAAATAGTTCTCCACCCCAACTGCTCTTCCCGGTGTTGGTTGATCCTCCCTGATCCTCTCACCACAGCCCCGCCAGCCCCTTCCCCCCGGCTTTATTTTAAGGCCCCATTAATTAAAACCAAATGAGTGGAATTTCTCTTGACAAGCAAATTAATAGCAAATGAGGTGATTATGAGCTGTGTCATTAGGGTGATGGAGCAGCTTGTGCAGGGCTCAGCCCTAAAGCAAGGCAGCAAAGCCGTGGGGCAGCAATCTCTCCTTTTGGGGGTCTGGGGATGTGTCCCCCCGGGGGTGGGGACATGGAAGGTGCTCCCTTCCCCTCTTGGGCTACTGGCTGGAGTTTTGGTAGCCAAGGAGCCACCATGAGAGCCCGGGCTGGAGGAGGGGGCAGAGCAGAGGTGCCGGGGTGGCTGCAGCCCCCAGCCCCAGCCGCGGACGCTCGGGGGGTCCCACACGAGCGGGTCCTTCCAGGGGGACGCGCCGGGTGTGCCTTGTCCCCACCCCGGCAGCCCGAGCGGCTTTAAACCCACGAGCCAGGGCTCGCGTTAATTCCTGGGCTGGCTCCCACCTCGGGGGCTCGGTGCGGGATGTTTCCTTAGGAACAGGCGTTTTCCTGCTTTTCTTGGCCGGGCTGCTCGGCCCGGCTGGTCTCGGCTCCGGCGGGATCCGGGGCCCGGGCGGGCGCGGAGCGGGGGCGGTGCTGCCGGCGGCTCCCGGCTCGTGTTGTGGCTGGAGCTCTGCGCAGGAACAGCGCCCAGGAGGAGGAGGAGGAGGAGATCAGCCGGGCCAGGGATGCGGGGAAGGACGGGCAGAGGAGGAGAGGCGGTGCCAGGGGCCGGCTCTGTCCCTGTGCCATCGCTCGAGGGACAAATATTCGGTGTTTTCCCGAGGAGCAGCGCTGCCTGCTAATAAAGCACCCAGCGGTTCTTGGGACCGTGTTTAGAGTCTGCGATAAATCCGGCGGCTTTGTAACTTGCTGGAGGGATGGTGGGCAGCTCCGTGATTAAAGCGCTCTGATTAACACACAAACCTTGTTTGTAATGAGTGGGATTGGGAGGGTGTGGAAATCCAGCTGGCGTGTAATGAGGTTACTCCGACAAATTACTCGGATATCAATTACTCCGCTAGGTAAATGTCGCCTGCCTTCTCTTTGTTTGCAGTAAACCGAGATCCAATTAGCTCGGAGTGGCTCTTGGCCGTGCCTGAGCTGCTGCAGCCCCGAGGCAGGGCAGGGCAGCAGCCGGGCTCTGTGGGGCACCATCGGGGCCAGGGACACCCCAGCCCCTTGGGGACAACATCCCTCCTCTCCTGGCGCTCCCTCCGAGCCTGAGGGCGAAGCCCCCGGTCACGCAGCGCTGTGTGGTCCCCGTGCCTCCGGCTGCAGGTGGATAAATTCCATTTTGCTGGAAACTGGCTCCGTTCCCCCGGCGCTGTTCCCCATCCTCCTGCCCGGGAGCGAGGGAAGGGAGCTGCTCCCAAAACCGCAGCAGGAGCGCGTCGGGGATGGTGCCCCGTTCCAGCCCTCGGGAAGGGCTCTGCATGTCGGGAGTGCGAGGCAGACGGGGCCGGGTGATCCACCCGGGCTCCTCTACCAGCCCTGGATGCTTGCACAGAGCTCATGAATATTGATGGACCAACATATGGGGGCTGGGGAGGGAGCAGAAGGAGCCGAAAGCGCTGCCAATTGTGGAGCACAGCCCATCCCAAATCAAGGCCGGTCCCCGGGCAGGGGGAGGCTTTGAGGGGGCTGGTGTGAGCAGGGGCTGGGCACCTGGAATAAATCAGCACCGCAGTGTCCCCGGGGGGTTTCCGCCCCGCCAGGTGCTGGGGGGCAGGTCCCAGGTGTGTGGGGGTGTTGGGGGTTCTGTCATTCCCGCTTCCACGAGCGCTGGCTCAGCAGCCGCGGGAGCTCCGCTCGTCCCTGCGGGCAGGGGGGATCGCGCTGCTCCGGGCTCTGCCGCCCTGCCCTGCCCGGCCCGGGGGTGGCCGCCGGGGCTGCCCTCGGCCCCTCGCCCTGCGCTCGGCAGGATGAGCCGGCAGCGTGTGCTGCGGGCGATCGCTGACCTCATTTCCAGCAGCGCTCTGGAGTTTGGCATCTGTTGCTGACAGGGAGGGAAGGGGGGCCTGGGGACCCCCCAAATGTGCCGCCCCGGTACCCCCAGTCCTGGACAGCGCCGGGGGGACTGGGGGCGCCCGGGCAGCACAGGGTGGGCTCTGACCCCGCTGCACCACCCACTCCTCCCCGTGTGCCACTTCCTGTGCCCGCTCTGCTCCAAAAATGCTAATTAATCAGCATAATTAGTGCGATGCTGCATCTATTTTTAATCAGCTTTGGAAGACAGAGTCTTCCTCTGCTCCGTGCTCGCCCACAGGCTGTCCCAGGGCTTACTGGGGGACCCTCCGGTGGGACACGGGTTGCTATTCCCCTGCGCCCCCGGGAGGTCAGGAGCCCTCATGGGACCCCCAGGCGGAGGAGGATCCGCCCAGAGCTCCTCGGTGGAGCCTGAGATGCAGCCCCTCCATAATCCATGGGGATGGATAGGAGGGATGGAGGAAGCAGCTGCCAAGGTGACGTTTGACAGCAGCTGGGAAAATCGCAGGAGGAGGAGCCCGGGAAAAGGCTGTGAAAAGATTCTGAGAAGGCAAAAAAGGGGGGGGCGGGCCCCTGTTCCAGCAGCTCCCAGCCCCCCGGGGGAGGGATGGGGTCTCCCTGCCGCTGGGAGCTGCCTGGGGAGGCGGCGGGCTGGGAAAGCGGCGCTTTCTCGGGAATTGCCGGTTCCGTGCGGCCCGGCCCGGTCCTGGTTGGGCTGTCCGGAGGGAGGGAGGGAGGGCTCGAGGAAGCCTCTCCTGTGCTGGCCAGGACGGCCGGGCAGTGCCTCGGGCTCAGGAACCGGCGCTGTGCCAGCAGAGGCTCGCGAGTGGCATCAGGGCTCAGTCCAGCCCGTGAGTCGCGGCAGCGGCCGCAGCGCTCCGCCGGCCTTGGCTCCGTGCCCGGGCCGCTGTCCCGCTGCCCTCCCGCGCTGGGATCCCCCGATCCTCCTCCTCCCCTCCCGTGCCAGCCTGAGGGCGGCCTCTCGGTGTCCCTGGGGAGCCTCGGGTGGCAGCCGGGACCCCCCGAGCCCCTCGGCCGCTGCTCGGGGAGCTCAGGTTGAGCCGCTGCCTGAGCCCCGAGCATCCTTGGGGTCTCTGCTGCTCCCAGCGCTGCCTGGGCTCCTGCTGGGCAGGCGGGGAGGGATGTGCGAGCCCCGCCCGGCAGTGCAGGCGCGGCGGTTCCCGCAGCCTGTGCCCGGCGCTGCTGTGCTTTCCCCGGCACAGCCCTGCCCTCCCTGCTCGGGGGCTCTTCCCTGTCCCGCCTCATGCATATTTAATCCGGGTCTCCTGGAGCCATGTGCTCCCGCAGCCGGCGCGGCATGACACATTCCCTGCTAATTAATCCAACCACGGCGTTTATTAAGTGCCTGGCCCGCCTCGGGCGCTGCGTGCTGATGATGCTGTGGGACCTGCCGGTCCCAGTGCCGCAGGCAGCTCCGCTCGCAGGCGGCCCCGGGCGCTCCCGTGCACGCAGGGATGTGGGAAAGGCCACGTCAGGACACGCTGTCTCCGTTTTTCGGGGGTGTTTCGCTGTAAAACACAGCATATTTCATTTTTATCTCCCCATCACTTCCTCTCACCGCCCCGGAGCCCTCGGAGGAGCTGTCCCGAGCGGTGGGAGGGGGAGGCCCCGGGATGCGAAGCGCCCGGCGAGGCTTTCCCTGCCATGTGCGCCTCGGGAGGAGCCGGATCAGAGCTACAAATCCCGGCTGTGTCCTGCCCTTAAGGACTCTCCCTCGCCCGCGTGGGTATTTCTGAGCCATCTCCCGCGTCCTGGGGCCTGTCCTCACGCAGCCCAAGATCTCCATCTGCTCTGCTGCTCTAAAAGCTCCTGGATTTAGCGCGCTGGGGCGGGATGGCGCTCCCTGATCCCGCTGGCTGCCACCGCGCAGCGCTGGTGCCGCGGGAGGTGTCAGGACACTGCGGGATTGATGGGATGGGCTGGGCTGCTCCTCACCTCTGCCGGGATCCTCCCTCCTTCCCGCAGGAGCTGCCAGCGCTGGGACACGCGGGTGGTGCCTGGAGTGCGGCAGCGCCGAGCTGGAACACGGACAGGAGCAGGGACAGGAGCAGGGACAAGGACAGACAGGGACAGGAGCAGGGACAGGGACAGGAGCAGGGACAGGGACAGGAGGAGGGACAGGGGTGGCCCTGGCTGGGGCTGCCCTGCCTCTCTTCTCTCTGCCTGAGCTGACTGCGCCCATCTACACCCACAGGTTTTGAGGGGCCTTGGGGTGAAGGACAGCCCCACTTCCACCACAGCAGCGTTCACCAGACACCCCAGAATAAAACCAAACCCTCCTGTTCGTGTCACTTTGTTATTGTAGCTCAGATTGTGGAGCAGCACAGCCTCTGCCTGGGGGAGCCATCGTTCCCTGCCCTGCAGTACAGGCTGGGCTCTGGGGTCTCACCCTGGCTCTGGGGTCTCATCCTGGCTCTGGGGTCTCACCCTGGCTCTGGGGTCTCACCCTGGCCCTGGGGTCTCACCCTGGCTCTGGGGTCTCACCTTGGCACGGGGAGGGCTGGGGGTTTGGGCTCTGTGTAGGGCTGGGGGCTGAGAGCGAGGCAGGAGCTGCCACCCGTTCCCTGGGTATAAATAGCCTCCCCTGGTGAGGATGTGGGCTGTTCCCAGTGACATGGAGCCCGACAGCCTGTCCTTGGAGCAGCTGGTTTTTGGGGGCGGTGGGGGACGACAGAATCTGTGTCACCAGCGAGGGCTGAGCTGCTCTGAGGGCTGGGGGGCAGCAGGGCCCAGGGAGGGGCTGGGGGGGCTGCCAGGGCTCTGCCTTGTGAGCCTGGGGAGATGCTGCTCTGGATCCCTTCTGTTTGGGGGGATCTGGGGAACTGGTGCTTGCACCATTCTCCTCAACACCCCCTCAGTGCCCCCTGTGCCCTGGCAGTGCCCTGGCAGTGCCCTGGCTCCTCTCTGACTGGGTGGTGGATGGGTGGCACATCACACTCACCTGTCCCTGTGGGGCCCAGTGAACCACCCTGACACAGTTCTGAGTCTCACCTTCCCTCTTGCCCCCAGCAGATTCCTGATGCCAGCTGTGCCCTCCCCACGGTGCCCAGCACTTGTCACTCTGCTCCTGGCCGTGGCTTTTGGTGTGAAACCCAGGCCTGCTTCCCAGCCCTGCAGTTTGGCTCGAGGCATCTCCCTCCCCTTGTGCTCCATAGCTGTGGCTTGGGGCAGCCTGGAGGGGACGTGGAGCAGCCACAGGAGCAAACGCTCCCCGCTGCAGGAGAAGGGGCTTTGTGGGGGCTGCAGGGGCCGGGGGAAGGACGGGACCTGGCCTGGCTGTTGGCAGCTGGGGTGTGGGAGGTGGCAGGTGACCAGTCTGGGACACCTTGACCAGAGGCTGCAGCAGCTGGAGAAGTTCTTGGGGAGATGCAGCACAAGCAGCTGCAGGACCCTCGCTGCCCCTCCCTGTGGCCATCGCCAGCCCCTGGGAGCTGAGACTCGCTGAGCAGAGCCCTGGCAGCAGCGAGAGCCCTGCTGAGCTCTGTCCCTCGGGGCTGTCACAGAAGGAAGGGGTGCTGCTGTCCCCATGTCCCTCAGGGCTGTCACAGAAGGAAGGGGTGCTGCTGTCCCCGTGTCCCTCGGGGCTGTCCCAGGGAGAAGGGGTGCTGCTGTCCCCGTGGCCCTCGGGGCTGTCACAGAAGGAAGGGGTGCTGCTGTCCCCGTGTCCCTCAGGGCTGTCACAGAAGGAAGGGGTGCTGCTGTCCCCATGCCTCTCGGGCTGTCAAAGGGAGGACAGGAGTGCTGCTGTCCCCGTGTCCCTCGGGGCTGTCACAGGAGGACAGGAGTGCTGCTGTCCCCGTGTCCCTCGGGGCTGTCACAGGAGGACAGGAGTGCTGCTGTCCCCGTGTCCCTCGGGACTGTCACAGGAGGAAGGGGGTGCTGCTGTCCCCGTGTCCCTCGGGACTGTCACAGGGAGAAGGGGTGCTGCTGTCCCCTACCCGTGCCCGAGGCAGCAGCTCTGGGCTGGATCCCCAGCTGCAGGGGATGGGGGCGTTCTGGGGGATCAGTTTGGGTTGGTTGCCAGGAATAAAGGATGATTTCCCCCTTGTATCGTGTGTCACAGCCGGTGAGGCTCAGGGGGAAGCTGCAGCGCTGGGGACACTGTGCTGGCTGTGGCACACGGGCGGCCTCCAGCCCAAACACCCTCCCAGCCACAGGCTCAGATTCCCTCTGGCATCACCACCTTCCAGGAACAGCAGCTGGAGCCCAGCCCAGCTCCCGAGGGAGCAGAGACAGCCAGCCCTGGGTTTGTCACACCGGGAGCAGCCCCTGCAGAGCCCCAGCAGTGCCCCTGTCCCCTGCAGCAGCCTGGCAGCGCCCAGAGCGAGTGGAAAGCACACATCACTTTGTGTGGGGTGTTACATAAAGCAGGGACAGACGTGGTTTAAGGGTAGGGGAGAAGGAGCCAGCCTGGCAGAGAGCGCCTGAGCCAGCTCCAAGAGGAACTGGGCAGAAATTCCTGCTTCATGCAGGCACAAAACCTTCCTGTGGAAAAAGACAAGCTGCTGAGCACTGGCTGCTCAGGGAACAGAGCAGTGAGAGAAGCCAGTGTCTTTCTTCACGCTTTATTGTGTAAAAATAAAGTCAACAATTCATGTAATCCCAGCAATAACATGGAAAAAGCATGAGAATCCGTAGAAACAGTGCATTGTCAGAACTGCCGATGCACGGGGCGTCAGAACCCTTCAAACCCCAAAGGAGACAGCCAGGAGGAGGAAAAATGTACAGCTTTGGTTAGCAAAATAATGACAAATTAAGATACATTGATTCTCTCCCCTACTGTACACTATGTACACTGCGTTGACATCACACCCTTTCGTGGTTTTTTGGCAAATCCAACGCACCTGGGGCTGGAGTTAAACCTGTGCCATGGTCTCGTTGTTCTCAGCAGGCTGTGCCTGTGCTCGCCGATGTGAACGGGGGCTGGGAGGAACTCGAATCGAATCTCGGTGCTTCGGGGTGATTTTTCTCGCACCAGGGCAGGGCTGAGGAGGCGCCGCCCGGAGCCGTGCGCGGGTCTGGCTCGGGGGCGCTGCTGCCTGTGCCGGGCCCGGGGGGAGCTCTGGCCCCGGCCGGGGGAGCCCCCGGCCCGCCCGGACCCCTCCGCTCCGCCCGTCGCTGCCGCATCTCTGGAGTTGGCCGTGAGGCTCTGGAGCCCCGGGTGAATTCTCTGCCTCATCCTCCACTGCCGCCCTGCGTGGGGGGGCAGGAGGGGGGCTGGGGAGTGATTTCTGCAATCTGTAGTACAAACCAGGAGTTTAGAAAAGGAAACCATACAAAATGCATCTGTTATCTCAAAATACGCTTCTTTATCTCTTTTTATCCTGCAGAATCTCAAAGCACGTTATTTTGTTTTCCTCAGGGAGCGCTGATAATTCTATATATTTTTTTATCTTCATAAAAATACCTTTTTTTTTTTTAAATTGGTAATAAACTTCCCTTTACAGTAAGAGAAACAAGAGAGTGTATTATCAAAAGCAGAAAGGCTTCAGACCTGTCAGTGGGAGCTGCACTGGAGGGGACGGTAAAGGCTATTTTGTCACCAGCTACGGCGCGTAGGAGGCCTCGGGGGGCTGCAGGCGGCGGGGCCGGGGGTACCTGAGTGCGGCAGGTCGGGGAGCGGGGCCGGGGTCCCGCGGGGGTCCCGCCGCAGCCCGGGGCTATGGCTGTGGTGCTGGGGCAGCCGGCCGGGCGGGGGCGCTGGGGCTCGCCCGGGGAATGGGGGCGGCTCCTCCCGGGCTGGGAGCCGGAGGGTCGCAACCCCGGTTTTGGGGAGGGGGGGTGGTGTCGCATCTTTCCCCCAGCTCTGGGGATTACCACCCGGGGGGTCAGGCTGGGTAAGGAGGAGCCCCGAGGGGGCTCGGGCCGGGTCCCGCTGCCTTTGCGGGCGCCCGTGCCCGAGGAAAGCGGCGGGGCGGCGGGGGCCGGGCCGGGGGGCGGCGGGGGCCGGGCCGGGGGGCGGCGGGGGCCGGGCCGGGGGGCGGCGGGGCCGGGCCGGGGGGCGGCGGGGCCGGGCCGGGGGGCGGCGGGGGGCGCAGCCGCCAGGCCAAGGCAACGCAGGCGTTCGAGGGACGTTGGCAAGACAGAAACCCGGAGGGTCGTGGGGGCTCCGCGGGCGAGCGGCCGCTGCCGGGGCATCCCTGCTCCCGGGGACGAGTCGGGTGGCTTCGTTCTCGGTTGTTTTTGCGCAAAAAAAAAGGAGGATAAATAAATAAATAAAAAGAACCCGCTGAGGAGGTTTCTCTCGCTTGTCCGTGGCCCTAGTTGAGCTGGCGACAGGCCTCGAAAGTCCACTTGGTGGCCCCGCCGTAGATGTCGATGTTGGCCTCGGCCCAGGCGATGACGTTGCCGGCGAGCGCCTTGGAGCTGCAGGTGGCCAGCGCGTACACCTCCCCCGGGCTCAGCTTGCGGTCCCACACGTTGAAGTGGGCCAGCTCCCCCACGAAGGCCTGCGTGGCATCGAAGCCTCCGCCCAGCGTGTCCTGCGGGGGAGCCGCCGTCAGCCCGGCCCGGGGCGCCGTCCGTCCCCTCGGGGAGCGAGCAGGGCCCCCGCAGCCGCGCTGACCCAACCCTTACCTGCTCCTGGCCCAGCACCAGCACGCCCTGCGGCTTGATGGGGTGGTAGGGGGCCAGGTTCTCGCCGTTGCCCGTCTGGGTGCCGTCCTGGTACGCTTCCCACACGCCGTCCCGCGTGGTCCAGGTGACACAGATGTGGTGCCACTTGCCGTCGTTGATGGCGAAGGGCAGCTTGGCCACCTGCGGGCAGCGGGTCAGGGCGGTGCCCACGGGGGTCCCCGCGCTGCCCCCCAGCCCAGCGCCCTCCCCCGCCCCGGGTGTACCTTGTCATTGATGAGGATCTCCATGGGGTTGTTGCCCCACTCGATGAGCACCAGCTCGTTGGCCTGGCCGGGCACGGCGTAGGAGAAGGGGGTGCCCATGCCGGGGGAGGCGCTGGATTTGATCCACATGCAGATGCTGAAGGCGTACATCTCGGGCAGGCTCTTCTTCACCTTGGCGTACATGTAGTTGGTGCGCAGGGGGAAGGTGAGCTGGAACCTGTCCGGGGGCCGGTTGTCCTTCTGGCCTGCGGGAGCGCAGGGGCGGTGGGCTCCGCCGGGGCCCCTTTCTGCCCCTTTGGGGGTTCCCCCCTCCCCACCCCGTTATGTAACGGGCCTTGAGATGGCAGCGAGGAGCAAATCCCTCCGGCGCCGCGCGGCTCCCTAATCCCCGCGGCGGGCAGCGCCCGGAGCATCCCCGGCGGCGGAGCCCGCGGGCAGCGGCTGCTCAGGAGCCACCGAGCAAGGGCTGGGAGGGACCTCAGCGATCGGCCAGGTCCAGCCCCTGCCGCGGGGAACGCCGAGCTCGGGGAGAGGGATCGCTGCCGGGGCAGCGCCCGGTGCCCAGGGCGGGGGAGCTCCGGGGGCCGGCCCGGGGGTCCCGCGGGCGGGGGCGGGCAGCGCCCGGTACCTTTCTCCAGGTCGCTGATGCGCTGGTGCAGCGAGGTGAGCGTGCTCTCGATCTTGCCGCGCTCCTCGGACTCGTTGCGGGGGCTGAGCTTGCCCTCCTCCAGGCTGTTCACCCGCGACAGCACCTGCTTCTCCAGGTCATCGATCTTGTTCTGCAGGATGTCCTTCAGGTTGTTGGTCTGGCTGGAGGAGTTCATCCTGCTGAACTGCTGCAGGGGGCGAGCAGAGGAGCGGGCTGTGAGCCCCGGGCAGCGGCTCCCGGTGCCCGCGCCGGCTGCCCCGGCTGCCCGCGGCTCCCGGTGCCCGGCGGTGCGGCTCCGCAGCTCTCCTCGCGTACCTCCAGGTTCTCCAGCCGGGTTTTCAGGGACTGCAGCGTCTGCCCCAGCTGGCTGAGGGTCTCGGCGGCGGCCGGCCGCGACAGGTCGCCCATGGTGTTCTTGGAAAAGCCCTTCCTGCCCTTTCCCTCGCCGGGCAGCTCCAGCACGCTCTGGCTCTCGCAGCGGCCCAGCTTGGCCGTGAGCTCGCGGATCGTCTCCTTCTGGTTCATGATGGTTTCCTTCTGCTGCAGCACCGTCTCCCGCAGCTGCAGCACGGTGCCCTTCAGCTCCTCGGCCGAGCCGGTGCCCAGCGCCGAGGCCGCGCACACGTCCCCGTCCAGCGGCACCGAGGTGCAGACGAAGCGCGTCTGGCCCAAGCCCTGGGCGAGCGCCGGCCGCAGCGGCAGCGCCCCGAGCAGCAGGAGCAGCAACGGCGGCAGCGGCGGCGGGAGGAGGCGGCTGCCGGGCGGCCCCGCGGCCATGGCTCCGCTCGGCTCCGCTCGCTCCGGGCCGGCTCCGGCTCCGCTGCGGCGCCGCCGCTTTTATCGCGGCCGGGCGGGGCCGCGCGGGGCGTCACGGAGCGGAATCCCGGCCCGGGAGGGGAGGGGGGCCCCGCGTGGGAGCGCGGCGTGAGCGACAGCGACAGCGAGAGCGTGCGGGGGTGATACTGTGAGCGTGAGTGTGTCTGCGTGTCCGTGTGTCCGTGTGTGTGTCTGTGTGTGTGTGTGTGTGTGTCTGCGTGTGTGTGTGTGTCTGCGTGTCCGTGTGTCCGTGTGTGTCTGTTATGTCCGTGTGTCTGTGTGTCCGTGTGTCCGTGTGTCTGCGTGTGTCCGTGTGTCCGTGTGTGTCCGTGTGTCCATGTGTGTGTCCATGTGTCCGTGTATCCATAGGTCCATGTGTATCTATGTGTCCGTGTGTCTGTCCGTGTGTCTGTGTGCAGGGACAGGCTGTGCAGGTACAGGTGTGTGCAGGCTGTGACTGTACAGGTGTGTGAGGGCTGTGCAGGTACAGGTACAGGTGTGCGCAGTGTGTGCACGTATAGGTGTGAGCAGGCTGTGCAGGTACAGGTGTGTGCGGGCAGGTTCCCGGGTCCGCGGGGAGGAGCCGGCCCGAGACGAGCCGCTGGAGCTCGGACGGGCCCGGAGGAGCCGCTGGAGCTCGGGCGGGTCCGGAGGAGCCGCTGGAGCTCGGACGGGACCGGGAGGAGCCGCTGGAGCTCGGACGGGTCCGGAGGAGCCGCTGGAGCTCGGACGGGACCGGGAGGAGCCGCTGGAGCTCGGGCGGGACCGGGAGGAGCCGCTGGAGCTCGGGCGGGACCGGGAGGAGCCGCTGGAGCTCGGACGGGACCGGGAGGAGCCGCTGGAGCTCGGGCGGGCCCCGGGAGGAGCCGCTGTAGCTCGGGCGGGCCCCGGGCGCTCGCTGCGTGTCCCTGTGCCTGGCCCAGCCCCACTCGGGGAGCAGCTGCTGCTTTGCTCCTCCATTTACCAGCCAAAGAACCTCTCAGGTAATTCCCGGAGCTGTCCCTGGTGGGAACAGCTCGTGTGTTGGAGCTGTCACTTTTCTCACCTCCAGCACTTCAGCCGTGGCTCCTTCATTCCAGGAGCAGAAGCCAGCAGTGTCCCCTGGCCCTGCTCCCCACAAGCAGAGCTGTCCCAGCCCCCTGAGCCTCTGCCCTCTGTCCCTGTCCTCTCCCTGGGGTGTTGTGTGTGGCAGGAACCTCCTGGCCCAGAGAGCACTTCAGCCCGGGGGAGTGTGGCCCCCTCAGCTCAGCCCAGCACTGCAGCAGCACATATGGCTGCAGTATTTACATAATGCCAAGTTATCCTGTGAAATATGAAGCAATTAATTTTGATTAGTGAAGTGGGTCAATAAAATACAAAGGCTTTCAGTCTGTGGATCTGCAAAAGATAAAACACAGCCATCCCATGGTCCTTCCCCCTGTGATGTGCCTGGAGCAGGCCTGAGGAGCCCTGGCTGGGGCTGGAGCTCCCTGAGCTGCTCCCAGTGGCACCTGTGGCTGCTTTGGTGCCTTTCATGGAGCAGGTCATTACCCAGCCCTGGAGCTTTGTGACACACTGATGTGGCAGGGAGTGTTTCCTCCTCAAAGGCAGCTCAGCTGCCTTGGGAGCCTCTTTCCTGTCCAGCCTGCTCTGGTGCAGTGAAAACCACATTTCCTGGCCAAGGCCAGGGCCTGGGGCTGTCAGCAGGAGCAGGCTGGCAAACCCTCTGATGTTCTGCTGTCCATTTATGCCAGCCTGGGGAGGCCAGGGCAGGGCTGACAGCAGTGGCTGAGAGTTCAGGAGCTGTGCCAGGATGCTCAGCACCTCTGGGGCACCTTCATGGGCATCCTGTAGTGCTGTCATCACTGTCCATCCAACCTGTCCCACTGCTCGTGGGGACTGAAGAGCCCTGGGTGTCCTTTGGGGCCTTCCTGGGGCTCCTGGGTCCCACTGCTGATCTCTGTGCAGTTCAGAGCCTCCTCTGGGGCTGCCCACACCTCTGATGCTCTTCCCCTTTGGGGTATTGGGCTTTGCTGCAGGAAATTCTTGGGGGAAATCTGCATTTCCAGCAGGCTCTTCCTTCAGGCTTTATCTCCCTGCTTGGTGTCCCTGCTGCTGCTCTCTGTGCTGAGCAGTGTTTCAGTGCAAGGAGCAGGGCAGGAGGGGGATCAGGAGGGGACAGACCCCACGGGGTTCACTGGGCAGAGCAGTGTCCCTTCTCTGCTGCCTGGGTTGGGGTTTTTGGCCAAAGGAAAAGCTGACAAGGCTGCAGGTCTAATCCTTCTGCCACAGGCAGGAGCACAACCCAAAAATAATGTTCCTGCAGGCAATAGGATGAGCCCAGGGCAGAGCAGTGTGAGAGGCAGCAGGCTGGGTCCCACTCCTGCTCACATCTGCACGGCACTGACAGAGCTGAGCTGTCACTGAACCCATTCCCTGGCAATCTTTTGTCATCCACAGCACATTAATGCGGAGATGAGACCAAGGTGACAAATGCAATAAAATAAACACTCGGATACTATGGTGATGGAGAGCAGGAAATGCCTGGATGGGAAAAAACAACAAAGCTGTGCTAAGGGAGATAAGCAAAATAACCCCTGTGGCTCCTGATGCGAAGAAAGGAGCGGAAAACACGATCAGGATTTCAGCTTTCCCAGAATCACTGAATCATGCAGGAGGATCTGTTATTGCTTCTGTAGATTTAGGAGCTGTGTGGCTGTAATGGAGTAATGGAGCCCCTGGTTTTAACTCTTCCCTTGCCTCCCCCCGGGGCTGGGCAGCAGCTGATTTACGGCTGTGCAGCTGGAAAGAGCTGAGCACAGCTCTCAAGGACCCTGGCAGATGATGCAGCTCTTAGCAGGAGCCAGCAGGCACATTTGTGCTGGGATGGAGGGGGATGGCTCAGGGCAGCCCAGGCGGCTCCCGTGCAGAGGTGAGGGGTGGAAATCTCCACTAACCCACGTGTGGCAGCAGCAGCACCGATGCAGACAGCAGAGTTTTTGAAAGTGGACAGATCTCTCTAATCCCAGGAGCTGGAGCCCCAGGGAGCAGGCAGTGGAAGCTTCCTCTCCTGCCTGTGCAGCCTGCTGTACATAAACTATCTCCTGTGGGGTGCTGCTGATTCCACATTTAAGTCTCCTCTGCGGGCTGGGAACGATGAGATCCATTATGGGGTGGAGGCAGCTTTAAATGGGAGCAGCAGTGGCTGCACTTGCAGAGCTCAGCCCCCTTTGTCTGTGCGTGGAGCTGCTGGCTGTGCCCCTGCTGGCACCGAGGTTCCTGAGGGATTGTCCCCTCCAGCCTCATCCCCAGCGGGCTCAAAGCAGGACAGGCAGAGACTGCCAGGTTGTTTCATCTTTCCTTTAATTGAAACACTTGTTCTTAGGGAAACTGCAGCAAGGACAGGCCCTGTGGGCTCTGTGGGCTCTGTGGGCCCTGTGGGCCCTGTGGGCTCTGTGGGCTCTGTGGGCTCTGTGGTCACAGCACCTCTGGCTCTGCAGAGCCCAGATGTGGAGAGGCAAGATCATCTCCAGAGCCTTTTCCTTCTGCAGCTGGGCCAGCCCCCAGCCACTCCATGGTTCTGTTCAGAGTGCTGGATATACAAAATGTGGTTTTTGGGTACAGCTGTCACTAGAGCAGCTCAGGCACGGGGTGCAGGCAGTGCACATACGGTGTGTGAGGTGGAGAATTCCCCTCTGTGACAGACACACTCTGGACAGGAGTTGGGAATTTTGCTGCATTTTGCTGCAGTCTTTCTTTGCAGATCTCTCCCTCTCTCTCTCTCTCCCTGTCTCACACATTCACCCTCTTCCCTTTTTCCCTTCCCTTGCTTTCATTGTTCCCATCTCACAAGCCAGTTTCCTCCTAAATTGTCTGACATTTACACTCAGTGAGACTGGGGAGTGTGGTCTCTGTACCAGTAGGTCTCTGTGATGCTATAGGGACACAGATCCTTTCATTACAAATAATTAATTTAGCTCTATATTGCATAACATCCTAAAAAGCTTTCTAGGGCAGTCTCATGCTAGCTGGATGCACAGCTCCTATCAATATTGCATTACATTTGGGTACAACAGTTATGAAGTTTCATTAAAAATTTAATTTGTGGTTTAAAACTGCAGCATCCCCTTCTAAGTGTAGCAGAGAAACCATTCGGGCTTCTGGAGGGCTGAGCTGGCATCAGCCAAAATTGCAGGGAGAGCTGCAGAAGGGGCCTGGGCTGGGTGAGAAATTCCCCGCCCAGGAATCCAGGGGTGGCTGGAGCCGGGAGCTGGGCTCGGCACGGGGCTCCTTCTCCCCTTGGAGAAGGGAGGGAAGGTTCAAGCCGTGCCTGAGCCCGAGCCCAGCCTCGCTGTGCCCATCTGGGCTGGGCTTTGGGAACAGCGGGGTGCGTGCCCGGGCTGTGCGGGACGAGCAGAGCCCTGGGCAGGAGGAGGAGGAGGAGGAGGAGGAGGAGCTGCTGTGCCCGTGGCAGGCGTCGCTGCCGTCCCGCCGGTGAACCGGAGCCGTGTCTCCCCCGGTAACGCGGCTGTGACGCGCTCCCGCACCCCGCACCCCGCACCCCGCTGCCCCGGGATGGATGAGCGCAGGAATCCCTGCCCGCACGCACCGCAGCCGCGGCTCTGCCTCCCAGCCCGTCCCCCGGGCGCTGTCGGCGCTGCGCGGATTCTCTGCGGCCGCAGAAGGCGAGGCGCAGCTGTGGGACGGATGCGGCGGCGATGGAGCCCAGCCCAGCGCTCCCAGCCCTGCCGGCTGCTGGGACTGGCCCCGCTGTCTCCAGCCCGGGGGTGCTCTGGGTGCGGGGTCTCACGGCGCTCGGCCCCTCTGCGCTGACACAAGCGACAGACGGGGTGTCACAACCTCCCCTTGCACCTTTCCCTCTGTCCAGCAAACGAGGGGGAGTTTGCAGCCAGGGTGGGGTTCCAGAGGTCAGCACGGTTCTGGTGTTTGCTGTAGGGCTGCAGAGATCACCTCCCCTCCCCCAGTGAGGATAATAATGGGGAGTGGGTTCCTAAATCCCTTAAGCTTCTTTGATAGCTTCAATATTTATCTGTAATCCTTCTGGTGCTTCTGAACAGACACAGCTCTGTGTCCCTGTTACTCTGGAGCTTTTTCCCACCTTGCAGTGTTCCCTTTCCGTGGGAGAAGAGGCAGGGCAGGATGAGAAGGAAACATCAAAAGCCAGTGACACTGCTGTGCCCTAGATTTTCCATGATTATTTATTGTTTTCAGTCTCTTGCTCCTTTTCTCCCACGCCCTCTGTTGTGTTCTGTTAATGGGCTGCGCTGGGGCGACCCAGGCTGCACACCGGGCGCCCCCAGGGCTCTGTCCTCAGCGGAGGGGAGAGAAAATGGAGCAAAAGGCTCCTGGGGCAAGGGGAGAAATCCCTCAGCAATCATGGGGAAATTAGTTTATTATCAATCAAATCAGATTGGTGGGATAATGAGAAATAAAAAAAAAAATATTAAAACAGCTTCCCCTCAGCCCTCCCTTCTCCCCAGCATCATCTTCACTCCTGAATCCTCTCCCTCCTCCCCTGCAGAGGGTGAGAAGCAGGGGCTGTGGTCACTTCATGCCGTGGTGGCTCTGCTGCTCCTTCCCCGTGCTGCAGCCTGGGCTCCCCACGGGGCACAGCAGCCACCCCTGAGCCCCCCCCCTGCATTAACCTTGCCACACAAACCCAAACACACCTCTGGAGACTGGGATTGCTTCCCTGCCCAGCTCTGGGATGGAGGGATGGATGTGTGGAGGAGTTCCAGGGGCACAGGGATCCCAGCCAGGGCTGGAGAGGTGGGTGTGCAGGGACAGGGACAGGGGACAGGGGACAGGGGACAGGGGACAGGGGACAGGGGACAGGGATCAGGGATCAGGGATCAGGGACCAAGGACAGGGACAGGGACAGGGATCAGGGATCAGGGGGTAGCTGGAGCAGGGACAGTGAGGTTTGGAGGGGCAGAGGTGCCCAGAGCTCAGGTGGGGGATCTGATGTGCCAGAGTCAATTTGTGTTTGGGGTTAAAACTCGGAAGGTTTTAGAGCCAGGATGGAGAAAACCACTCCAAGGGAACAGGGATTTCCTGGCTTGCTGCTGTGAGGGCTGACCCCGAGCTCCAGGGCAGCTTTTAGAGGAGAAAGGGCTCTCAGATGCTGAGATTCTCTGCCGAGGCTGCATTAGGGCTGGGGGACATCGATTCCTGCACAAGGTCGGGGCTGCAGGAGCTGCAGAGAGGCTGAGGGTAACTGGAAAAGCCCCGGAGCTGCTTCCAGGCACTGAGTGAAGCTGTGGCTGCTGTGAGCAGCTGGCAGAGCTGGAGATGCAGGGATGGCAGGGGCCCAGCCGGCTCTGACCCCCTGGGATGGCAGGAGGAGCCTCAGCACGGCTCCTCCTGGGCTCAGACATGGTCTAGCACAACTCTGGGCTGCTGCACACCTGGCAGGAGCACGTTTGGTTCATGGCTGTCCACACTGGAATTGCAGCTCCATCCCTGCTGCTGGGGGCTGGCACTGCCCAGCTGTGCAGGGGTGATGCTGTTGGGGTGCTCTGGGAGGGAATTTTCTCCTGCTGTGCCTTCTTAGGGGTCCTCTGCTTGGGAAATGCAAAATAAATGAGTGGAGAATGCAGAAGCCACTGGCTGTGCTGCAGTTTCCAGGGACAGAAACTCCTGACATGGGCTGGGGCAGTGCAGCACTCCTGGTGTGTCTCAGCCTCACTGCTCCATCAGCCTCCAGCCCTCATTCTGCTGGAAATCCAAACCCAGATTTACACAGAGCATATTTGGCCATGAGAAACCTTCAGTCCCCTGCTGGGTGGATCCCCCCCGGGGCAGGTGGCACAAGTGACAGAAGTTTGTGTGGAAGTTCATTGCACTGCCATTAGCTGGTCCCCCTGTGCCCTACAAACCCGCTGGATTTCAGCAGCAAACCCACGAGCCGTGAGACCCCCCAGCACTCAGGGAAGAGATGTTGGTCAGGGTCTCTGCACCAGGAATCTGGGTTTGGAATATCCTAGGTTTGAGGAAGAGGTTCCAGCTGATGTACTTCATGGGAATGGTCAATTCGTGCTGATTCCATGGGTAATTGCATTTCCCAAACGTAGGAAGAGATTTTTGGGTTCCTCTCCCAAAAACAACGTTACTGGTTAACAGTGCATAGGTTGGATTTCTCCATTCCGGGATTCTTTTGGTGGCACCCCAATCTCTTGGTGGTTTATCACAGATCATCAAACCAAACCAGCTCCGATTCCAGAGCAATCTCTGCATCATCGGGCTGACATTTCCAAAGGCAGATCCACGATTCCCAAGCCCCAGGTGAGGACAGGATGAGAAATCCCTGGAAAATGCTGAATTATTTCTTATCAGCCAAAGGGAAGTGTCAGGTCCTGCCTGTCCCATGGCAATGCGGGCTCGGGGATGCAAAAATGAGCCAGGATTTTTGGGCTGAAGCTTTTGCCATGGCCGGAGGAGCCCGCAAGCTCCCTGGCTGCTGCTCCCGGCTCACTGGGGAGGTTTCGTGGCGGAGTCGGGGCTGATACCGATCTACAGCAGCGACCTGGTGTTTAAGGAAACATTTCTGCACTTAATAACGAGAAAAGCAGAGCGTATCTGCCGAGCTGCCATCGATCACGTGCTGTTAAACACGCGTAGCCCCATCACCTCGCGGGCTGCCAGGAGCCAGCGGCGATGATGATAAGGGATGGCTGCGGAGATGGATGGCCGGGTGCTCGAGAACTCCATTAACAGCTCCTGCGAAGCCTCCGATCCATCGCATCCCCCAAGTATCGAGCGCAGCCCCGCTCCGGCTCTGCGAGACAAACAGCTCCATTAAGCAGCCGATTTCTGTCGGGTCGCCCGAGTCTCCCCGGTGCCGCAGGGAGCGCAGAAATCTTTACATTCGTGGTGAACTCGAGTCTCCTCCGGGGTCAAACGCGGCCGCTGCTTCACGGTCTAAATGACTTCGAGCTTGTGTTCTACCTGGAATCCGAGGGTGTCAAATGCACTCATTAACGAAACTCTACAGCTTCTGATTCATCCGGAAACTCGCCCTTTTATAGTTCACTGGAGGCAAAGCGAGAAGATAAAACTCCCAAATTTTCTGCTTCCAAGACTGCATCACCTTTCCTTTCTCCCTGTCTTTTCTTCCTTGGTGAAAAATTTCCCCTGATGCCAAAGAGTTTCTCCCACTAAAAGAGTAAGGAGAGATTTTTGACCTAGTATTTATTGTGGCCTTTTCAACGTGAGAAGAGAACGCGAACCCCTGTCATATTCCCAATGGGTGCTGCTGACTAAGACGCCACTTTACACCTTTTTTTTTATGTCTCCCATGTTTTTAAGGCGGTTTGACTGTGCTCAAAAGAGCACATCCCATCACATCGGGGGCTGGGGCACTGCAGAACAGCTGGCGTGGGAAGAGGAGCTCAGCGGGCACCTTGTCACTCCCTAAAACTCCCGGGAATAGATGGGAATAGCCGGGAATGGTCGGGAATAGCGCGGAAATAGGCGGGAATAGGCTGGGAATAGTCGGGAATGGTCGGGAATAGTTGGGAATAGCTGGGAATAGCAGGGAATAGGCTGGGAATAGATGAGAATAGGCTGGGAATAGCCGGGAATAGTCGGGAATAACTGGGAATAGCCGGGAATAGATGGGAATAGCCGGGAATAGTCGGGAATAACTGGGAATAGCCGGGAATAGATGGGAATGGGTCGGGAATAACGGGGAATAGCCGGGGATAGTTTGGAATAGGCTGGGAATAGCTGAGAATAGCTGGGAATAGCCGGGAATAGATGGGAATAGCCAGGAATGGGTCGGGAATAACCGGGAATAGCCGGGAATAGCTGGAAATAGTCGGGAATAGGCTGGGAATAGTCGGAAATAGATGGGAATAGATGGGAATAGCCGGGAATAGTCGGGAATAACAGGGAATAGCCTGGAATGGCCGGGAATAGATGGGAATAGCCGGGAATAGGCTGGGAATAGGCCGGGAATAGCTGGGAATAGCCGGGAATGGGTCGGGAATAACAGGGAATAGCTGGGAATAGCTGGGAATAGATGGGAATAGATGGGAATAGCTGGGAATAGCTGGGAATAGCTGGGAATAGATGGGAATAGATGGGAATAGCTGGGAATAGATGGGAATAGGCTGGGAATAGTCGGGAATAGGGGCAATAGCTGGAAATAGTCGGCATTGGCCAGAAATAGCCTGGAATGACCGGGAATAGCCGGGAATGAGTTGGGAATAGCCGGGAACAGCCGGGAATAGCGGCGTCTGCTCCGTCTCGCAGGGGAGGTCACTGCCAGGCTCCAGCAGGCGGGACTCCGTGCCCGAATCGCGTTTTGACGCGGGTGGGGTTTGGCACAGAGCAGCGCCCGCCCCCTTCTCACCCAGCCCCAATCCCCGGCTCACATCGGCCGTGGAACAAGGAAGGAAGGAAGTCTGTGTGCTGCACATGCATAAATAATACAGCTGAAATCAGGCTTGGTTAAAAATAGATATTCTTCCTAATAAATATTTTACCTACTGTCTTTAGGCTGTAAAGCTCCCCCGACTGAGGTGTTGGAACAAACCTTGTTGTTGGCCCCTAAATGGCTGAGCCAGCCCCGGCTGTGGCTGTGCAAACTGTGCTGCCCTGGGGAAGGAACGGGGCCACCTGCACAAACCTCCCCTTCGAGCCCCGGGAAAGGTGGCCTGGTGGCCTTTGGGCTCTGAGAGCAGAGCTGTGCATCCCACTGACTCACACGGTGACCTGTGAGTTTGACTAATGAAACTGAAAGATAAGATCTCTCATGATATTTATGAGTAACATTCTTCTTCCCAATCCTTTATTTCTTCCTGCCCAAAAGTGGAATTAGAATTAGATGGCTGAATAAGGCAAAACAAAGGACATTGACAGAGGCTGAGATAGGAGGATTTTTCATTAAAAAGAGTGACAGGTGGAGGTTGTGTCCAAGTGTGTTTCTGGAAGATAATCCTGTATTTTGGGTTTAGGGCATCACTCACTGTGCTTTACCTGATTTGATGTTCCCACTCCTCGGATTCCCTGGGAACAAGGGGGTAATTTAGGCTGTGATTCTGTCCAGAGCCTGCAGGGTTGGTTTTGCAGGGAAAGGGGGCTCCTGAGGGCAGCACTGGCACATCTGCCCTGGCACAGAGCCCTGGCAGCAGAGAATCCAGCCAGCAGTGCTGGGAAATAGGAGAGGGTGAATCCCACGGGAGCTGCAGGGTGGAGAGGCCAGACTGAGCTGCTTGGAAGTGCTGTCTGTGCCCTGGGAGCAGGGCAGGGCCGATGGTGCCATCCCACACTGCTGAGCCAGCCCTGCCCACCCCTGCCCTGTGAGCCCAGCAGAGGGGCTGGCTGGGCTGGAGGCACTGGGGGCACCCAGAGGGGCAGGGCAGTGTCTGAGACACCCCTGGAGGGATGGGCAGGACGAGCTGAGGGCACGGTGGTGCCTGAAGAGGCTGCCTGGAGCAGAGGCTGGGAAGATAAAGGAATAAAGCAGGGATTTGTTAAAATCCTTCCAGGGATTCACCTTGGGCAATGCAAGAGCCTGGTCAGGCCTACACCCAAGATGGACTCAGAGTCAGGAGTTTCACCCTTTGATCAGTTTGGGTCCGTTTCCACATTGGGCCTCACTGCCCAATCCCAGCTCCAGGCTCTGCAGTCCCACCCTCCCAGATTCTCTCCTCCATTCTCTCTGCTTGCACTTTTTGGGGCTGGAGCTGCAGCGTGTCCTTGGTCCTGGGGCTGGACAAGGATTGTTGTGTGTGCCTGAGCTGGGGAGAACTTGTGACACTTTGTGTGGAGCTGAGTTCCATCCTAATGCAGGGCAGAAAATGGGAAATATAAAAACTAAACCTTAAGGCATCGGGGTGGAACACAGAGCCCTGCAGGCCTGGCTGGGGACGGGCAGGGGCTGGCCCAGATGTGCTGTGCCCGCTGCCAGCTGTGCCCTTCAAGGGGATTTCTGGTGGCACGTTTGGGCAGGGCTGGTGCCAGGCCTGGCACACGCTGCCCACAGCTGCAGCAGGGGATTAGGGCCCATCTGTGCAGCCCTGCACACTCCAGGCACTGGGATTTGCTCAGGTGGAGCGTTGGGATTGCTTCTGCTGACTCCCCCCGTGGCAGGAGGTTGGATGTTTTATTAAAACATCTTTAAAGCCCTTTCCCACCCAAAGCATTCCAGAATTCTGTAATTCTCTGCTTTTGTGTGGCTGCTGCTGAGGAATTCATGAAAGGTTAGCAGAACCACAGCCATAAGCATTTCCTGCAGCCTGGCAGTTCCTTCTGATAACAATCATGCAGTTCTGATCAGCACAAAGCACCGTGAGGCAATGAATCAGCTGCTCAGCAAAGGGAAGGAGAAAAGCAAACCTTGGCCACCCCAAGAAACATCACTTGCCAGTCAGTCTTCCAGTCCCTTGTAAAGAAAGGTCTTTGCATCTGAAATATTCCATGAGTGTAAACAAACTATTTATGTATTTGTGTGAAAGTATTTATGAAATTAGTTGTTCTGTAAATCAAATCACGAGTGCATTCTTTCATTTCTACTTTGAAATAATTTTTGCATGTTCAGGTATTAGAAATATGAATGTGGTGGGGCTTGACTACTGCCAAGGAGCAAACACTGAGGAACTTCCTTAGGAGCAATATTTGATATTAATTAACCTTCAGTTTTACAGCAAGGAGGATCTGTGCCTGAAACTGTTCACCTGCCTTTCCTCATCGTGGAGTGAGCACCAGGCACATCTGGGGGCTGTGCCCACTCTCACCATGCCCTGCTCTTTTCCTCTAGAATAAATAAATGACCACACAATAAGAGCAAAGCCCAAGCACAGGCACGGCCGGGGCTCGTGTGCCTGGGAGTGTTGGAAGAGCAGGACACGCTGGTGTGAGGCTGTCCCTGCTGAGACAGCAGCTCACATCAGGGACTGATGTCCAGCTTTGATCAGGGGGAATCTCAGCGGGTCTGGGCAGTGTGTGGGGCTGGGAACAGGGAGCAGAGAGCAGGGAATAGGGACAGGGAACAGGAACAGGGAACAGGGAACAGGAGCAGGAGCAGGGAACAGGGAACAGGAGCAGGGAACAGGGAACAGGAGCAGGGACAGGGAACAGGAGCAGGGACATGGAACAGGGAGCAGGGACAGGGACAGGGAAGAGGGACAGGGAAGAGGGACAGGGAAGAGGGACAGGGAACAGGAACAGGGAACAGGGACAGGGACAGGGACAGGGAACAGGGACAGGGAACAGGGACAGGGAACAGGAGCAGGGACAGGGAACAGGAAGAGGGAGCAGGGAACAGGAACAGGGAACAGGGAACAGGGAACAGGGAACAGGGAACAGGGAACAGGGACAGGGGACAGGGGACAGGGGAACAGGAAGAGGGACAGGGAAGAGGGACAGGGAGAGGGACAGGGAACAGGGACAGGGACAGGGAACAGGGAACAGGAGCAGGGACAGGGAACAGGGACAGGGAACAGGGAACAGGAACGAGGGAACAGGAACAGGGAACAGGGACAGGGAACAGGGACAGGGAACAGGGAACAGGGAACAGGGAACAGGAACAGGGACAGGGAACAGGGAGCAGGGAACAGGGAACAGGAACAGGGAGCAGGGAACAGGGACAGGGACAGGGAACAGGAACAGGGAGCAGGGAACAGGGACAGGGAACAGGGAGCAGGGAACAGGGAACAGGAACAGGGAGCAGGGAACAGGGACAGGGACAGGGAACAGGAACAGGGAGCAGGGAACAGGGACAGGGAACAGGGACAGGGAGCGGAACAGGGAGCAGGGACAGGGAGCAGGGACAGGGAGCAGGGAACAGGAACAGGGAGCAGGGACAGGGAACAGGGACAGGGAACAGGGAACAGGGAGCAGGGAACAGGGAACAGGAACAGGGACAGGGAACAGGAACAGGGAGCAGGGGAACAGGGACAGGGAACAGGGACAGGGAGCGGAACAGGGAGCAGGGACGGGAGCAGGGACAGGGAGCAGGGAACAGGAACGGGGAACAGGAACAGGGAACAGGGACAGGGAACAGGGACGGGAACGGGAACGGGGAACGGGGAACAGGGAACAGGAACAGGGGAACAGGAACAGGGACAGGGAACAGGGAGCAGGGGAACAGGGAGCGGGGAACAGGAACAGGGAGCAGGGGAACAGGGACAGGGACAGGGAACAGGAACAGGGAGCAGGGAACAGGGACAGGGGAACAGGGAGCAGGGAACAGGGAACAGGGAGCAGGGAACAGGGACAGGGACAGGGAACAGGAACAGGGAGCAGGGAACAGGGACGGGGAACAGGGACGGGGAGCGGAACAGGGAGCAGGGACAGGGAGCAGGGACAGGGAGCAGGGAACAGGAACAGGGAGCAGGGACAGGGAACAGGGACAGGGAACAGGGACAGGGAACGGGAACAGGGAACAGGGAACAGGAACAGGGACAGGGAACAGGAACAGGGAGCAGGGAACAGGGACAGGGAACAGGGACAGGGGAGCGGAACAGGGAGCAGGGACAGGGAGCAGGGACAGGGAGCAGGGAACAGGAACAGGGAGCAGGGACAGGGAACAGGGACAGGGAACAGGGAGCAGGGAACAGGGAGCAGGGAACAGGGAGAGGGACAGGGTGGGCTTGAGCTGAGCCACACAAGGACAGCGGGAGGAATTTCCCCATGGGAATTCCCAGGGAGGTTTGGGGTGCCCATCCCTGGGGGTGGTACTGAGAGATCTGGGATGGGAGGGGATGGGGCACAGCTGGGTCTGGGTGCTCTGGGAGGGCTTTTCCAGCCTCGGGGATTTTGGGATTCTGGGATTCCCGCGCCGTCCCCATGGCAACGCGCAGTCACCGCGGCGGAGCGCGCGGCGCGGCGCGTCCCTCGCGGCGGCCCGTACCGCGGGGCATTGTGGGCCGGGCAAGATGGCCGCCCCCGTGCCGCGGTGCTGAGCCCAGCCGCGCTCGCCGTGGCCCCGGGACGCGCGTCCCGCCCGCCGCCCGCCCGCCCCCGGAGCGCAGCTCGCCGAGCCGCCCTCGGCCCCACGGTGTGCGAGGGAGCCGCGATGGGCCGGCCGCGGTGCCCGCCGCAGGGAGCGCGGGGCCCGCGGGGGTAGAGGCGCGAGGGAGGCCCCGGGCCCGCTCCCCGCCGCCCCTCGGTGCTCCGAGCCCGGCCGGGGCCGCTGCCCGCGCCAGGGGAAGGCGCTGCGTGCCCCGGGCCCGTCCTTCCCCTGCTCCGCGCTCCGGGGAACGCCGCCCCTGCCCCGCGCTCCGGCCGGAGGGACCCGGCCCCCTGGGCCCGGCTGCACATCGCTGTCTCCCTGGGGCCCGGCTGCACATCGCTGTCCCGGCTTCACATCGCTGTCCCGGCTGTTCCCGCTGCACATCGCTATCCCGGCTTCACATCGCTGTCCCGGCTGTTCCCGCTGCACATCGCTGTCCCGCTGCACATCGCTGTCCCGCTGCACATCGCTGTCCCGGCTGTTCCCGCTGCACATCGCTGTCCCGGCTGTTCCCGCTGCACATCGCTGTCCCGCTGCACATCGCTGTCCCGCTGCACATCGCTGTCCCCCTGGGCCAGGCTGCACATCGCTGTCCCCTTTGGCCCGGCTGCACATCGCTGCCCCCCTGCACATCGCTGTCCCGCCCATGGAGTCCGAGCTGCTGCAGTCCCCCCTCCTGGGGCTCGGGGAGGAGGATGAGTCCGACCTGACGGACTGGAACTTGCCCCTGGCCTTCATGAAGAAGAGACACTGCGAGAAGATCGAAGGCTCCAAGTCTTTGGCTCAGAGCTGGAGGATGAAGGACCGGGTAACGCCGCGGGGCAGGAGGGGGTGGGAGGAGGAGCAGTCGGGGCACAGGAGGAAAAGGAGTCAGAGCTGCTGTCAGAGGAAACGCTGCCTGTGGATCTGGTAGTTCGTGTCCCAGGCGTGTGGAATTAGGGGAGCAAAGCTGCAGGTGGGTCAGAAGCCCTGGTTCGATGCTCACAGCACTGGGCTCTGGGAGCAGCTCCCTCATTTCAGCTCTGGGTGCTGGGTGTGCTCTGGCTAGGACAGAGCAGAGCTCAGGAGCAGTCCTGGGGCTTCCCCTGCACCTGCTGGGCCCCAGGGCAGGGCTGCTGGAATTGCAGCAGCTGCAGCTGCAGAGGAGCTGCTGGGTTTGGAGCGTGTGTGTGCAGTGTAGGGGGAGGGTGTCCTTGCTCCTGGAGAAACACATCGTGGGGTTTTGGAGGCAGGAGGCCGATTTCAGGTGAAACTCTTGTTGTGTTGCAGCAGGAGCTCCTGGTGTGTTTGGGGAGGTGTGGTGTGTTAAGCACAGTGACAGGAGCGTCCCAGCTGGGAGTCTGGGGTCCTCTGTGTGCCACCTGAGCTGTCCTGGGCCATCATCTCCTCTCCTTTGTCCTTGGGACCTGCTTTGTGTTCCATCTTCCCTGGCTCTCACAGTTCCTGTACCCATAACTTGGTGTTCATGGATATTTTTGGGTTTTCCTGGCCAGCCTTCCATTATGTTTATGATCCTCTTCTAATAGGATGGAATAACTTGTGGAAGCTCCAGGCTGTAATTTCTTTGCAGAGGCTGTCCCTGAGTCTCAGTGTTCCCAGCCTGGTGATGACACTTCTCACAAGTTCTGAGCCATGAGGAGAGCCACGTGCTGAAATGGGACTCGGCAGATCCGTGCTGGGCTGCAGGGAACGTTCTGGGTGTGATTTAGAGGCAGCACAGACACCGCGTTGGGTGCTCTGCTCCGAAGGGCTCTGGCACAGAGGGGACTCTCTCCAGGAGGCTGTGGAGGTGTGATGAGCTTGCTGCTCTATTTTGGGTGCCTCTGCCTCCCTGGGACGCTTCCTGCTCCCTCATTTCCTGATCTGCAGAGTTGCCTGTTTCTAATTCGGGAATGACTTTGCCTTGCCTGGGCTGATCAATAGGGTGTGCAGCAGCAGCACGGGTTCAGGGGGGGCTCAGGGGCTCTCTGGTGTGAAACGTTTCATTCAGGGGGGGTGCTCAGGGGCTCTGGTCAGTGTGAAATGTTTCATTCAGGGGGTGCTCAGGGGCTCTGGTCAGTGTGAAATGTTTCATTGGGGGGCGGGGGCTCAGGGGCTCCTGGTTGTGTGAAATGTTTCATTCGGGGGGGGTGCTCAGGGGCTCTCTGGTGTGAAATGTTTCATTCGGGGGGTGCTCAGGGGCTCTGCTGGTGTGAAATGTTTCATTCAGGGGGGGCTCAGGGGCTCTCTGGTGTGAAATATTTCATTCAGGGGGGTGCTCAGGGGCTCTGCTGGTGTGAAATGTTTCATTCAGGGGGGGCTCAGGGGCTCTCTGGTGTGAAATGTTTCATTCAGGGGGGGCTCAGGGGCTCTGGTTGTGTGAAATGTTTCATTCAGGGGGGCTCAGGGGCTCTGGTTGTGTGAAATGTTTCATTCAGGGGGTGCTCAGGGGCTCCTGGTGTGAAATGTTTCATTCAGGGGGGCCTCAGGGGCTCTCTGGTGTGAAATGTTTCATTCAGGGGGGCTCAGGGGCTCTCTGGTGTGAAATGTTTCATTCAGGGGGGTGCTCAGGGGCTCTCTGGTGTGAAATGTTTCATTCAGGGGGGGCTCAGGGGGCTCTGCTGGTGTGAAATGTTTCATTCAGGGGGGGCTCAGGGGCTCTGCTGGTGTGAAATGTTTCATTCAGGGGGGTGCTCAGGGGCTCTCTGGTGTGAAATGTTTCATTCGGGGGGTGCTCAGGGGCTCTCTGGTGTGAAATGTTTCATCTGGGGGGGCTCAGGGCCTCTGGCATGAAATATTCAGGGGGTGCTCAGGGGCTCTGGTTGTGTGAAATGTTTCATTCAGGGGGTGCTCAGGGGCTCTCTGGTGTGAAATGTTTCATTCAGGGGGTGCTCAGGGGCTGTCTGGTTGGTGTGGAATGTTTCACACCATCAGTGACATCCCAGCCCAGCTCCCACTGCCTGACTCCTCCTCCTCTGGGTCTCTCCCCTGCCAGAAACATCGTGGTTGTTGCTGCTGCTGCTCTCTGGGGATGAGCTCAGTGGGGCTGGCCCCTGGCTCACTCTCCAAAATACTGAACGTGACTCTTGAGAAAGAAGAAAACAGAAGTAAATATTGGATTTTCTGCTTTCTCAGCTGGTGCCAGATAACTCCACAGCAGGGCCAGTGGTGCAGCTCAGGCAGTTGGACCAGGGATCATTGGGACAAACTTGCTGTTGTGTATAATTACTTTTTGTTTAAGAACAGGTGCATAGGAAGATACCGAAAGCAGGTAAAGACACCTGAGGGAGGAAGAACAGCTGATTCAAGAATGCTCAACCTCATTACTTTTAATTCTCAGCAGCTATTTTTTGTGTCTTGTATTTTATTCCCCATTTTCGCTGTCATTGGCTCTCCTGAGTGCTTAATGTGAGGTAGCAGAGGCAGAAGCTCAGCTGGGGAGGGAAGGGATGAGGATGGGCTTGGAATGCTGCAGGGATGATGGCTGGTAAATATTTCCAGCCAGTGAGCTGGAGTTCAGCTAATCCTGCAGAACAGTTCATGGAATCTAATCTGCTCTGACCTGGTGTCCGTGGCAGGAGGGGAGGGCAGCTCCCTGGTGCTGCTGCCTCCCCAAGGCCCTGCTGCAGGGGCAGCCGGGGTGTGACAGCTTTGTCCCGGGAGGGGAGCCCCTGCAGAGCACCCAGGAGCTTTGTGGGGTGTTCTGGGCTGGTGTGAGGGCAGCCTGTGCATCAGGGTGAAAGCTGATGGGCTGTTGGTTTTTCCCTTTTTGTTCCTGAACTGCTTTGTTTTTCTTCTGGCATCATAAATTAATTACTCCTTGTTTTAGCTGTTTTCAGGAAGTTTCTTCTCTTTCTCTTTCCTTGCCTCCCAGCACTGTCCCCCAGTGCTGCTGCAGCCCTGGCAGTGCCCACAGCCCCTGGGGCCCCCTGCTCCTCCAGCCCAGCCCCTTCCTTCCCTGCAGCCCCACTGGGAGGCTCTGGCCCCCTCCCCACTTCTCTGCAGCTGCTTTTGTCTGCTGGCTGGCTTTCCCACGAGCAGGGCTGATGGGTTTGAGGCATGCTCTTGTCTTTGGGCTGCTGCAGGGGATGTGTGGAGAACATTCCAGTACCTGCAGTTTGATGATGAACTGCACAGCCCAGCCTGGGGACCATTGTGTCACTAAACAGCCCAGCCTGTCTCCTGAGTGAAGGAGTGCTCAGAGGTGAGCCCAGCCAGGCTCTGGCAGTCCCAGTGCAGGTGGAGCTGTGGCATTTCCCCGTGAATCACGACAGCCCCAGGCAGCGGCAGATTTTGCCTTATTCACCGAGGAGTCATGGGGAGTGATCCCAGCTCTGCTACAGTGAGGGGAAGTGATTCACAGATTTGGGAGTGCAGTGACTCTTCTTCTCATCTGCTTTGCTGCTCTGAAAACCCCAGAGTTTATGTGAAGTTGAAGGTTCTTTAGAAGGCAGAGCTCTGATAAGGGGAGAATCAAATCAGAGTAATGAAAGGTAAATGTAGAGAAAATAAGTGAGAATTCACTGGTGTCCCCCGCCCCTTCCTCCACAGGGCTGCTCTGAAAACATTTAATCCTTCCTCTCCCCCTCCCATGGACTGCATATGCCATCAAAGTGACACTGCTTTGATCTATTATTTATTTAAAGAATATTTTTAACACGAGAGGGTTGGAATTATGCTTTGTGTATTGAATTAAATCTCCCAGCCTTGGTAGCAACCAAAGCATATAACTTGATTTAAAGAAAAAGACTCCAAGTACACCAGGTTTTACTGACAAGTTGCTATTAAGTTCAGAATATTTAAATTAAGATTTGCTGTATTTATATTGATTTCTATGATAAGCAGAGAGCAACAAAGCTGATTGTAATAGTTTTACCTCAACATTTTTTTTCCTGCTGCCTCATAACTTGCTGAGTGAGAATTAAATCCTGTTTTTATGAGAAGAAGAATCCACAATTAGGTGTCTCTGGAAATGCAGATTAAAGCAGGACTGCATACAAATGTGCTTAATTCAGATGAGCAGGGTTTACCTGGGAACAGAGAACCCATGGAAGTGTGCAAGGCCCGTGGGTGGGTGGCTTTTTTGGGGAGCTGGGCTGGGATTTCTGTCAGAGCTGCTGTGGGTTTTTGTCAGAGCTGGGCTGTGGGTTTTTGTCAGAGCTGGGCTGTGGGTTTTTGTCAGAGCTGCTGTGGGTTTGTCTCAGTCATGGCTGTGGGTTTGTCTCAGTCATGGCTGTGGGTTTGTCTCACATCATGGCTGTGGGTTTGTCTCAGTCATGGCTGTGGGTTTGTCTCACATCATGGCTGTGGGTTTGTCTCACATCATGGCTGTGGGTTTCTCTCAGTCATGGCTGTGGGTTTCTCTCAGTCATGGCTGTGGGTTTGTCTCACATCATGGCTGTGGGTTTCTCTCACATCATGGCTGTGGGTTTGTCTCACATCATGGCTGTGGGTTTGTCTCAGTCATGGCTGTGGGTTTGTCTCACATCATGGCTGTGGGTTTGTCTCACATCATGGCTGTGGGTTTGTCTCACATCATGGCTGTGGGTTTTGTCTCACATCATGGCTGTGGGTTTGTCTCACATCATGGCTGTGGGTTTGTCTCACATCATGGCTGTGGGTTTTGTCTCACATCATGGCTGTGGGTTTGTCTCACATCATGGCTGTGGGTTTCTCTCAGTCATGGCTGTGGGTTTCTCTCACATCATGGCTGTGGGTTTCTCTCACATCATGGCTGTGGGTTTCTCTCAGTCATGGCTGTGGGTTTGTCTCACATCATGGCTGTGGGTTTCTCTCACATCATGGCTGTGGGTTTCTCTCACATCATGGCTGTGGGTTTCTCTCACATCATGGCTGTGGGTTTCTCTCACATCATGGCTGTGGGTTTCTCTCACATCATGGCTGTGGGTTTCTCTCAGGGCTGTGTTCACTGGCTCACTGCTGTGCTGACCTTCTCCCCTGGGCTGCCCAGAGGTGACTGAGGGGTTATTGATCCCTCTGGAGCTTTCAGTGGCACTGCCAGGTCTGATAAACCCACTGGATGTTTGTCTTTTCCCCTGTTGTTCTCTAGAGAACTCTGTAGATCTCACAGTGCATTATCCAGTGAACTGGAGCCCAGGTTTGTGTCAGTGGCACCCCTCAGTGCCAGGCTGTGCCAGGCTGTGCCAGGGGTGCCAGGCTCAGGGGTTGGAGGATTCCTTTGCCTCTCCTTGTCCCACAGGCTCTGCCAGCAGCACCCTCACCAGCATTTTTATTTCTGTGTTTGTATTTATTGATCAGTCCTTGCTGAGCTGGCCAGGGTGACCTCCAGCTCTTGCTGGGTAGGGGTGGAGCAGAGAGTAATTAGTGTGATTGGTGTAATTAGTGCAGTGCAGAGGGCAGGGCAGGGCCCAGAGGAGGAGGCTGTGCAGCAGGTGAGCCTGCAGCCCTGTGCTGGTGTTCTGCAGGCTTGGCTGCAGGCTGGCACAGCCCAGGAGCTCTGTGCCCTGTCCAGCCCGGGACAGAGCTGGAGCCCTGGGAGGGATGGGGGCTGAGCCTGGTGAGGCTGTGCCAGCACTCTGTGCCTTCCCCACAGCCTGGCATCCAGCTGAGCCCCTGGGCTTGTCCTGGTGGTTTCTCCTGCTCTGCTGCCGGCTGGGGAAGGCTCCTGGTGCAGGAGCTCAGGTGCATGTGCAGCACTTGGCCGTGGCTCAGGGATTCCTGCAGCTCCTGATCAAACACTCTGAGTGCATCCCGAGCTTGTGACTCCTGGAGGGTCTGGGGAGGCTGCCCAGGAATGGTTTGAAGAGCAGTTTGTGAGGAAGATGTGAAGCTGTCAGTCGGTGCCTGGGCAGACAGACACCTCCTAAAGGCAGTGCCAGGAAGGAGTGGGAATGCTGTGGAGCCATGAGGAGTCTGCAGGAATGCAAAGCAGAGGCCAGGAGGAAAACGCCTTGTCCAGGGAAATGGGGAATGACATCTGGAACTCGCCTCTTATCAGTTCTTTTGCAGGTTGTATAAAGAAAGCAAAGATCATAGGAATAAAATGTTTGCTTTCTGTTATTTTCATGGTTTTTAAGAAGTGATTGACAGGGAAGGAAGCCCCGTTTTGGCTCTAAGCACCCCAGAGTGGGTGGGAAGCAGTCTGGCAGCTGAGCTGTGGCAGACAGGACCAGCCTGCTCCAGTCTGGAGTTTTTAACCTGGAGCACAGGGGGTGACACCCGGGCTCACCCCGGATCTGTGATGGCCACAGCGAGTCTGAGGTGTCCCTGCTGTCCCTGGGGGGCTGGGGGTGCCTCTGGGTACCTGATGGCACCAGCAGCTCGGGAAGCGTTTGCAGTGTTAGAGGGCAGCAGCTCAGCTCAGGCTGGGCTCTGTGACACTGGAGCTGTGTGTAGGAGCTGCCTGCGTTGGGCACAGGAAAGCTCTGAAGGAAATTCAGAGCGTTAGTGCTGAATTCAGAGGTTAGAGGAGGAAGCCAAGCCCTCAGGAGGAGGTGATCGAGGAATCTGGAGCAGGCTGGCACACCAGGAACTCACTCTGGGCTGCAGATGGCTGGAGACAACCTGCAGAGCTGTTGAATTATTTATTTTAACTTGGAGGAGTTCTTTGCATTCTACTGCTTCTCTTGCTGTGGAGAAGCACATGGAGGCTTTTTTTTTCCCAAAACAATTTATTTATCTTAAACTTTACTTAAAAAAAAAAATCCTTGAAGCTGAAAGCTCTTTTTAAAAGATGCTTCACCCTGCACGTGGTCCAGGAGCTCTGTTCCCCTGGGTGGGAAGTCCCACATGGAATATTTGGCAATCAGTGCTTGTGTTGGTGTTGTGTGCAGTTGTGTGGTGCAGGGGAAGGTCAGGGCTTTGCTTGCCTGGTCAGTACCTTCAGCCTTTTCCCTGGCTGGTCTCAGAGCTGCATTCCTCAGGGGAAGGTGGTACCAGAGCCCGGGGGATGCTGCAGGACAGATGTCACCACTTGTCACTTCTCCGGGCTGGGAGCCCGAAGGGAGCTTGGCAAGGAGCGAACAGGAACTTGTGGTGTTGCAGAGGGAGCTGAACTCAAGAACAATGTTTCCTCCTGTTTAATGTCGCTGTTCCTGCTCTCTCTTGTTACCTGAGGAGCACCTGGCTGCTGGTGAAGAGATTTGTGTTAAATCTGAAATGGGTGTAGAGAAAAATGTGGAAAAAAGGCTTTGAGAAGGGAATGAATTTCCTGCACAAGGAGGAAATTGAGCCTCCTGGCCAGGGAGGGTTTTCAAATGAGGCTCATTTGAGGATTTGGAATTTGGAAATTTGTCCCAGTATCTGTGTTTAATGCTGATAACTTCATCCTCAACTCTGTAAAATAATGTAGCTGCATATATTTCATGTTTAATGCTGACTTAATCTTGTATTTGTATTAACTCCCAGAAGCAATTTGGACTCACTGGCATAAACCCAGGCAGGTTTCTAACACTTGAGTGTTCATCTGGGTAATGTTTAAGTGAAAGTTTTCAGTTTGCAAATTGCAGTGTAAAAATCAAATATTAATGGGGTCTAAAAAGTCCAGTCTGAAAATGCAAAGTTTCCCATAAATGCACGGACTTGTTCTTGGTATTACTTGAACTGGAATATCAAGCAGCTCTATGGCTCTGAGTTACAGACCTGTTCTCACTCAGGCTGACAGAAATGGGTGTTTTGGTTTCAGCCTGGCCTGGAGTCACTTCCAGGGATGCTCCAGTGGGCTCAGGTGAGCTCCCTGGGATGATAAAACTTCACGTTTTCAATCAAACCCAGAACATAATGGTTTCTTTCCTAGCTGAAAATACCTGCAGATATTGCACTGTGCTCACCTGCAGATCTGCTTGGCCTCTAAATGAAATAAGAGGTGAAACAGGAATATTTTAAAAGGTCTTTAGCATAAGATATAAATTTTAGTGTCAAATGCTTTAATAAGCAATTTCTCCTCTGAGCAGACCCAGAGCTCCCTCTGCTCCCTGAGTCCCATTTCCAGAGGCTTTGGGATGAGTTCTCTGCCATCACTTCTCAGGAAGAGCATTTTGACTGAGTGGGTTTTGCCATTTAAGTGTTGCAGGTTCTGACCCAGAGTTATTAAATCACTTGAAATCAGATGCAGTACAAGCTTGGGAGTTGTATCCCATTTTTTAACATACAAATGACACTCCAAAGTGCAGAGCCCACAGTAAGAGCTGCTGTGCTTTGATCTTGAGCCTTTGCTGACAGAGCATTTTGGATATTGGGTTTCTTACAAACTTGCCAAATGTTCTTCTGCTCCATTTTTTAATTCTAACAAAAATCCCTGGAAATGTATTCTGATGGATTCCTCCTGAAATGAGGAGAAGAAAATTTCCACTGTCCTAATGACAGATGAGAATGTCCTCGTGCTGCTTGTGTTAAGGACCTTTAAATATGCAGTGAAGTTTCTGGTGTGTTCCAAAAGAGTTTAGAAGTGAGAAATTATTGGGTTTTTTGGGCTTGTTTTTTTTTTTCTTTTCCTTTTGATCAGTCACATGCATTGTCCCCCAAATTCCCCCTGGGCTGGGCTGAGCCCCAGCAGGGGCAGCAGGGCAGGGCTGGGCATTGTGCCCCTGTGCCCCCAGGTGAGCCCCACCTGCAGAGCTGCCCCAGCACAGCAGCACCTGCAGCTGCTGCTCAGAGCCCAGAGGAGGCTCAGGATGGGCAGGGGATGGAGCAGCTCTGCTGGGAGGGAAGGCTGGCACAGCTGGGATTGCTCCCCTGGGCAGGAGAAGCTTTGGGGTGACCCCAGTGTGGCCTTGCAGGGCCTGAAAGAGCTGCAGGAAACATGGAGAGAGATTATTGACAAGGGATGGAGGGACAGGACAGAGGGAATGAATTCCCACTGCCAGAGAGCAGAGATGGATGGGATATTGAGAACAAAAAATCCTCCCTGTGAGGAGTGGTGAGAGGGGGTGAGCAGGACTCCCTGTTAGCAGAACAAATGGTGTGCAGGGCAAGGCTTTCCATCCTTGGGGGGAGGTGGCAGAGGGGAAATCACCCATTTGTCCCTGGGATCAATTCCTGTTCCTCTCAGGGGTTTGCTGTCAGTTTTCCAGGAGAAACACTTATTAAAAACCCCGAACCTGGGAATGGAAAATAAATATCAGCCTGTTCAGCATGAGCCACCAATCAGATATTACCAGCAAAATACTGAAAAATAAGTCAGTATTAGACTGCAAATGGGAAACAATAAATAAATGAGATGGAGAAGCTTGCTTGGCAGGATACTTTCTCTTGGAAGAATGATTAATGTGTTTCTGTGTCTAATAAGTCATTTTGTGTAGTTTTCTGTGTTTCCCTGGGCTGCTCAGTGTGTGTGGCAGCGTGGGATGGTTCTGGCAGTGGCTGTGCCCTTGCACACCCTGCAGCTCCTGCATCCCTGGCTTCTGAGGAGCTGTGTCCCCATGGGCAGGGCAGGGTTGTGCAGTGCTCAGATGTTTTGGGTGGGTTTTGCCTGGTTTTTGGGTGGTTTTGGCTGGTTTTGGGTGGTCCAGAGCACTCAGAGCTGCTCGGGGCACTGAAGGGTCTGCAGGACTGGCCCTGCTTGTACCACTGACTCTGTTTTTCCATGCATGTCCCTAACTCTGCCAAAGTGCTCTAAGGCAAATATCCTGAGTGCTGAACTGCAGCTCTGGGCTCTGCACCCATCCCTGGGCACTCCTGGGAATTTCACACCTGGGAAATCCTGGCCAGGGAGTTCCTGTTCAGGCTCCTGTTCTCCTCTCTGTGCTGCTTAGTCCTGGGTAATTCCTGCCATGGGGAATCCTACAGGATTAGCAGGAGCAGGGGTTGGGATAAAGCCACAAACCACAGTTCCTGCTGATTTTTATTCCATGTTCCCCATCATGGCCATGGGAGTGAGGAAATGCTGCAGGATTTCTGTCCTGCTGTACAGCCTGTGAATGGTGCCTGGCTGCTCCAGTTTCTGGATAAATTACACATTTATGTGGCTCTAGGGTTTTCCCGAAGTGTGAAATTTGGGATTTTTTTCCCCTTGCTGTTGTGGATTGCACAGAGCACCCTGGGGAGGTGGGTGGCCTTGCTGCAGGCAAGCCCTGAGTGCCTGGAATCACTGAGAGCCTCTCCCTGCTTCTGTTTTCCTCCTCTGGTTTAGGTGTTGGCATCAGAGAGTCTGGGAAAAAACCCATAAAGATGTGAAATGATAGTTTTCAAGCAGTATTTTTAGCTGGCCAAGGTGGTTTGTCATTGGTTTAAGGCAGTTTTGGGTCCCAGGTGAGGTTGGGTGGGTTTGGGTTGGGTACATTTGTGCTGGGCAGTGCCAGGGGGATGTGGAGCCAGGATTTCTCCTTGCAGGGCTCTCCAAGAAAACCCAACACGTGAAGAAAACAAAATAAAAAATGCACTAAATAGATTTGTTTTGGTGTGTTTGTTTGTTTAATTTTTTCATGGCTCTGTTTGTCACTTGGGAGTTTTTCCATTGTAATTCTTTTAGTTTCAGTGTTAGAGATCACACACTGCATTATAATTTTGGTCAGGGCCCCTGAATAGCATTGCCTCATGTTTTAATAATTTGTTTCAGTTGGACAATGGCTAATTTGAGTAGCAGAAGTTCACTGGACCCATTTCCATGCTCAGAAAGAGAAGAATGGGCTCTGGAAATAATAACAAAAATAGTAACATGGAGCCTAAGTACATTCTAATAAAAAATATGAAAAATTTCATCAGTCAGGCCTTGCTTAAAATAGTCCACGTGGAAGAGCAGGTGGGAGAGGTTGGGTAGAGGCTGCAGAGGTTCTGGGGGTGGAGGAGTTTGCTCTGCACTAAGGCTGTGCTCTTGCTGTCTTTGCAGATGAAGACTGTGAGTGTTGCCTTAGTTTTGTGCCTCAACGTGGGTGTGGATCCCCCAGACGTGGTGAAAACAACTCCCTGTGCCCGCCTGGAGTGCTGGATTGGTGAGTCCCCAGGGCTGCAGGGTCTGCTCCATCCAGAGCTGGGGCTGGCCTGAGAGGAAACCTGGGACCTGCTTTTCTCGGGGTTAATGAGGAGTCCACTCCAGCTGCTGCCATGGGTCATCTCTCCTGCTGGGCTCTGAAATGAGATCCCACAGAGAAAACCAGCTGCTAATGAGCTGCTTTGCTTTCTTGTAATTAATTTGGATTTGGAAATATCTAAAGGAAATCTCTGAGCAGAGACACATTCAGAGTGCTGGGATCTGCAGAGCTTCCAGTGCCCCTTGTCTGCCTCACCCAGCAGAGCAGGGAGGTTTGGCAGACACCTTGCTGTGTCTGGAGGTGGCTGCTCCAGGGCTGTTTTAATTGGAATCAGTCAGAAGAACTGGAATTATTCCCAAGGATGTCTTGCCAGTAGTTCCAACACCTGAGTTTGCTACTTTCATGCAGCATTGCACTAAATTCCTAGGGTTTTTTTGTGAAGAAATTAAAAGTTCCCTTGATTTTGTAGAAAAAAAAGTCTAATTATCAAGATGAGACCATTCTGAAGTAATATTAGAAGGAAATATCTTGTGTACAGAAGCTTTTTCAGAAAGATTTGGTTTTTATCTAGGAATTGGGAATGCTCAGCCTCCAGCACATCCCACGCTGGGCACTGTAATCCTCAGCTCAGGGCTTTGACAGGCCCCAGGAGCAAATTAATCACTGCACAAACAGAGTTCCTGTAAAAACTTTCAGCAGACTTTGTAACCTTGCCTTCCCTGCCTTGTGAATCACAGCATCTCAGGCCTTTAACCTGGAAGGGCTGAGGAGAGCCCTGGGCAGGCACAGGCAGCCCTGGTGTCTCACTGATACACAGCAGAGGAGCATTGCAGATCACTGAAATAAAGTCATTAGTGCCTGTCATTAGCAAAGAGAATTCTGAATGCAGTTTTGTAATGAAATTTTCAGTCTGTTTACGTACACAAGTGCTCCTTCCACTTCCAGCCAACTTGAAATTTCTGAACAGGGTAATTGGGGAAGTATCTGATGTTCTTGCTGCCATCAGCCTCAGGAGCAGGGAGGGGGTGCACTGATGTCTGTGCCACGTGTGCAGGGTCTGGGGTGCAGGTGCTGCTGCTCACACCTGAGCTGGGGTCACAGCTGGCCACCCCTGGTGACAAATGGCCCCTGAGCAGAGCCACGTGCAGGTCCTGCTGCACCTTCCAAGTGCTTTTATTCATTAAAGAAAAATAACTCTCCAAATCCTGCTTTCATCCTGCTTTATTACATTTTGTTTCTAACAAAAGGATATTTGCAAAAAACTGGGAAAAAAAACCCCCTTCATTGATCTGATTTAGTGCTTTTAAAATAATTGATATTAAATAGGAAAATATTAGCTTGTAGGGTTTTTTTCAAGAAAACTTGTTAATTGTTTAATTATATGTCCATGGTGTTTGAATAAAGCACATGGCCTGGAATTGTATTGCTATGTATGGATTGTGGTAATTATCTAGCAATAAAATTAACTTCTTAAATATTACAAATGGCACACAATCTCTGCAGCAGGAAGCAAAGAAAGTAAATGAAGCAGGATTTTGCATTCATCAACAGAAAATGTTTGTCATCAAATATTTAACCAATTTGAGTTCTTGTCATTATTTACAATAGAAACCTTATTTCATTATTAAAAGAAACAAGTGCAATGCCTCTCCTGTCTTTGGAAACAAAATTGTGTTCAGCACCTCGGTGAGAGAAATCTGCCCCATTTGTCAGTCTCTAATGGAACTGGATTCTTGTTGGACTGAAGAATTTGGGGATAATCTTTGGGTGCTGCCCCCAGGTAAATTCCCCCAGTACCAAGGTGTGAGCTGATAATGGCAGGAGCCATGGGAGCAGCCCTGATGAGCTGAGTGCTGCTGTGTGTTCTGTTCCAGATCCTCTGTCCATGGGGCCTCAGAAAGCTCTGGAGACCATCGGGGCCAACCTGCAGAAGCAGTATGAGAACTGGCAGCCCAGGGTGAGTGTGGGGTGTTCCTGGGGCTCCTTCCTGGGGGACTCAGCTCCAGGGCTGCAGCCTCTCCTGCACTGAGCCTGTGGCTTTTCCTGGGGTGTTCCTCGGGGAATTTATTTCTTGCAGCATTCATGGCAGATACTCGTGTACAGTTAAGAGAATTTCCTTCTGCGTTTTTCCTCGTGGCACACTGACAATTTTTAAATCTCCACAGCCCAAGAATTTAGCAGAAAATTCAAAGAGTGCCTGAAGTCAAACAGGAGAAAAAGCATCTTGGAGCAAAGGTGGAAAGAGCACCTTTCCTGTGCTGGTTCTGGGGGAGGAGGGGCAGCTCAGGAGCAGCAGGTTCCCTGCGTGGGCCTGGTGGAGGCAGTCCCAGAGCTGGGCTCATTCCCTGCTTCCTGCAGGAAACCACAGCCCCTGACACATTGCAAAGCCAAACACGTCCTGCTTTATTGCACTCCACAGGGCTCTGGAGCTTTCTGCAGTAATAAAGAGAAGTTGGTGTGCCATCTGCAATAAAACAATAGGAACATTATTGAATTTCCTACAGCTTTCATATAAATACTAATACATCCAGTTTTGTCTGTTTCTTGGGGGCTTGGAATGGTTGAGGAGTGGATGGAAGGAAGGCAATTTGGGGAAAACCAGTCTGGAAAAAAGAGCAAATGGTGACAATCTTTGAAACAGCCAATGGTGCCAGGCTGTCAGTGCCTTCCAGCAGGAGCTGCTGTCATCAGCACCTTGTTGGGAATGAAGTGGTGCTAATTGCTGGTGGCAGTGGTGACCACGGTGTCACCAGCCCTGTGCCAGCCTGTCCGTGGCTGCTTCTGCTCCAGCATCCCCTTTTTGCTCAGTACAAACAGCTTTTCTGAAAGAAAACTCTAAAAGGGGTAAAGCATGAAAATTCCTTGTTTCTGGAAGCTCCCAGGCTGCACAGCTGATGGATATTTCCTTCCAGGTCTTATTGAGCCCCTTTCTAAATAATTTATCAGCTTGCTGTTGCTTGAAGTATTTGTTCTGATTAAATTGAAGACTTTGCTTTATTGTTGTGTAGCTACATAAATTTGTGTGCTGCGGGAGTAAAATCCACTTCAGCTGTTGTTTCCTCTGCAAAATCCTGCCTTAACAATATTCAGTCATTTCATGCAGTTCTCAAATGAAGATTGTACTGGGAGAGAGAGTAGGAGATGACAGAGCTGTGAGCTCGATCTGTCTTGATAAAGAGTTCTCTGAACAAGTAAAGAGTTCTTGCAATTCAGTGCAGATATAATTGAAATGCTGGTGGAAAAGTGGAAGGAAAACCAAGACAGCTTTACACCAACACTCCCTTGGGTTTGGGGCTTAAGTTTTGCTGGGTGGGGAAGGGGTTAAACGTGAGGGTAATCTGGAAAGAGGCTCAATTACAGAGATCAGAGCTGAGAATGGAAGGAGAAAAGGGAGTGAAAGTGAAGAGCACAGGACCTGGTAATGCCTGACTGGAGGGGAAACCTTCCCTGGGAGGGGAAAACCTTCCTGGGACTGCTTCTCTGCCCTGGAATGTGCAGCAGTGGGGTGGGAATGGCTGGAGGAGCTGGGTGGAACTGGGGCTCACTGGTGCCTTTGGCTGAGACAGAACTGCCCAGAATAAAATCGCTGGATTTCTCAGGAGGTTGCTCGGTATTTGAGGTATTTAGATAAGGGATTGATGGTGTTGAACTGGGATTTCTCTGCTGCTGACCCCGTTCAGCACCCCCTGCAGAACTCTGCCTGTGTGAGGTGCAGCCAGAGCACGGCTTTGCTGTGCTGGCAGGGAGCAGCAAACACTTCCCTCTTGTTGGGGTGGAAATTCACATTTCTTGGCAGCACTGCACGTTGTGCCACTGCAAAGGCAGGGACTTGCCTTAGTTTAGGAGTCAGGAGCCTTTGAAAGCAGGGCTGATGGACTGGGAGCTGGGAGTGCTGCTGCAGGGGATGGTTTATGGAGATGCAGGAGCTCTGGGGAGTTTTATGAGCAGGAGTTACTGCTCTGCAAGTCCCAGCGAGTCCAGGAGCTGGGCCCTGTGCTGCAGCCCTGCAGAGCTGCCTGGGGATGGAGTTCTGCTGCCTGGGCTCTGCTTGCAGGGAGGAGGGAGGGAGTTTTGTGCACCCTGCAGCTGGAGGTGTCAGAGCTGGGTGTGCACTGATCCCTGCACAGAGCCTGTGGGATGAGCTCACAGTGGGACTGCTGCCTGCCTTCTCTGCAGGGTGCCAGGCTTGCTTCCCCCAGGTTCTCCTGCTGGAAGTGTCCTTCCCTGCTGCCAGCCCTGCCCAGTGCCCTGTGCCCCCTCCCGTGGGTGTGCAGTGCAGGAGGAGCTGTGCAGCCAAAGGCTGCCCTTGGCTGAGGCACACTTTACATAATCCAGGGCCTGGTATGAGGTAGTCTGGAGCATATGCCTATTAAATTTGCATGAAATTACAGATATTTTTTCCCCCTCTCTGTTAGCTCTGGCTTTTGCCCAGGTTCTCCCTGTAACTGCAGACTGACCAGAACACTCACAGGACTTTTTCCTCCTTCACTCAATCATTTTGAGGCTTCTTTTGGGATTGTACTGTGCACAGATCCCAGTGGCACTCCTGCAGCAGCTGCTTTTTGCAATCCTGTCCCTTATTCTCTATGAGCTTTATTATTCTTTATTCTCTGATGAGCTTCCCCAGCCCTGCCAGGAAGGCCAAAATGCACAGCTCATAACCCCTCCTAGGGGAGGTGAGGAGGGTGCAGACACTCAGCTCCTGCTGAGCTGCTTCCCTGGGATTTTCTGTAGAGATTTCCAGCTGGGGGGCAGTTCTGTGGGGTGTGGGGGTTTTACATCCTAACAGTGATTTGCCAGCAGCACTCCCCTCCTGCCCTTCCACAGCTCCAGCCAGGCCAAGGGACTGACCCATCACTCCCAGAGAACCCTCCCCCTCACACCCACTTGCCTACATAAAGTCAATTACACTATTGACTTTTTAATTCAAGTGCTACAATTTTGCCTCCCTTTTTCTTCTCTCAATTTCCTCCTTTTTTTGCTAAGAGAGTCATTTGGGCTGTTTTAATTCTCTCCTGGAATGAGTTGATTTCATTAGAGCTGAATGGATTATACCTGAACAGGCATCCCTGGGGTGAAGTGTGAGCCATGGAGGGGGATGAAAATCCTGGATGGGGAAATCCAGAAGACAAGATTAAATAAACTTTGAGGAAGCCTTTGGGAAGAGTGGATTGAAAGCAAGTAGTGGTGTGAGGGAATGCCTGCAGCTGGAGGGTGGCACAGGCACTGAGCAGGGCTGTTCTTTGGGCAGGGTGTAGAGAAAGGGCTTTCCCATTTCCCCCTGATCCAGTCTCACCTGTGGGAGGACACATCTCCCACAATAGGGATAAATTATCTCTTTTGTGGCAGCCCTCAAGGAAACAGTGATTTCCTGATCAAACAGGCTGCTTCTCCCTCTCTTTAGTCTGCTTCCCAACAGTTTTCTCCTGATTTCAAAGGAAGTAGGGCCAGGGTACTTGAAATGGATCATTGAAAGCCTCTCCCTTTCAGTGCATGTTGTCTGTTGTTGATGCTGTTGTTCCCTCATTAGAGATCTCTGGGCTTTGATTCGGTGTCTGAGGTTTCATTCCTTCATTGCTTTTTTCTGCCTAATTAATTGGGAAGTTGCTGCTGCACATCAAAGGGGGAGCATTTCCTAAAGAGTAACTACTTAAGCATGAAAACTAATTGAACACATGACCTAATTATTGGTCTCTCAGTGAGTCATACTTTTCCTTTATTTCTGTAGGGTTTTTCTTTTAAAACAACAGCAAATACTAACTGCTCCTGCAGAAGAAATACTGTAGAATTCCAAAGGGGAACATGGAAAATCTGGTAGGAGACCTACACTGCAGGTGTAGGAACATGTAAGAAAAAAAATTAATAAGAAGGAAAAAAAACAACAACAAGACAGTGTGACCTTGTTTAACAAAACCAGGTTTTCCTTAGAGGACTATGTTTGTTGGTTTTCATTTCCCAACAGCTTCTTGAATTTGGCAGCTATTTCAGGCTCTGCAAAATTCTGCTGTATCAATCCTTTGCTGTCTTGTTAAAGATCAACTGTCTTCAGCATAAACCAGCAGGGTTTTTTTTTAGAGGGGAAAAAAAATCTGCCATAGAAGTGGAGTCAACAAGTCTAATTGTGAAACTCAATTATTGCTGTTCTCTGTCTGAAAAGCTGTGGTGGTCAGAGTGTCACTGTCAGCCAGGGCTGGATACCCCTCTGGAAGCAGTGGCCATTGAAAAGCAGATTTCAGTGTGGTGAGGGATAAACCAACTCTTTAATGCATTGGGAATGTGGAGAAAATGAGGAGAAATGAGTCAGTGGTTGTAGTTTTGCCTTTGGAGGCTCTCCAGGTGATCTGCATCCCAGCCCTGCCTCAGCCATGGCCTGGGCAGAGCAGCCCCAAGACACCAGGGCAGGGCAGGGCAGGGCAGCTGCTCCTTTGTGTGGAAACCCTCAGCTGGGCACTCCTGCCTGCCCTGGCAGCTGCTGTACGTGGAAAGGCTCCTGGAGCAGCAGAACTGAGCATCTGGGAATTGGCTGTGCCGGGGGGGCTCCCTGCTGCAGCTCTGGGTACAACTGGTGTTTTGGTGCTTTGGATAGTGAGGAAAAGACCCCTGATGAATCTTTAACACACCCCTGAAAGTGGAAACTGTGAAATTGCAGCAGTAGTGTACTTAAGACTGGTTTCTCAGAGATTCTCCTGGAAAAATGAGTCACAAAAAGGAAAAAAATGGTTGCAGGCATGAACTGCTGTGGGGAAGTGTGTTCAGGAGCTGCAGGGACCAGGCAGTGGCACTGAGCTGTTCCTGCACTGCAGACAGCAGGTCTGGCATTCTGGAGCTGAGTCAACAACCTTGCAAAGTCAGTTTAGTGGGAAAATCCTGAAATCCTGTGGCTGCTGGCATCTGCTGCAAGGCTGGAGTGCAGTGGCAGGATGTGCTGGAGGGGAGGAGATCAGCCAGCAGCTGAACTCCTGCTCAAAGCCTTCCCTTCCACACTGCTGACAAGAGCTTCATTTCACATTTTCTGTTCTCCATGTCTGTTTTGGTTTGTGCTCTGCCATCAAAATGGGGCCAGGATTGGCAGGGAGCACAGTTTGTGGTTTTGAGGGTATTTTCCTGTGGCCATTGATGTTGGCTTGCCAGAGATGGGAAGACAGAGCTGATAGGAAAAGGCTCTTGGAGAGAAAAGCAGCTCTGCCTGGCAAAGCTGATTAACACATTTCTGTAATTACCAGCCAGCTCTGGGTGACCTATTTACAAAAACACCTTGGAGTGGTGAATCCCTGGGATGGGGGACAGGGAGGAGCCTCCTGCAGATCCATCCTGGGGCTCTGTGCCCAGTGAATAGCCCTGGATCCACTGGGGAGGGGTGCAGTGCTTGGAGCCTGGGACATGCCAAGGATGCTGCATTGGGAGCTCCTTGCTAACAGACACCACCACTTTGTGCAAAACTTAGGGATGAACTGAGGAAATTATTGACATTTTTATTTATATTCCTGCTCTTTCTAAGGCAGGATGAGAAAATCCTGAGATACTTTGGTTTACACTCCTTTCCTGTGGAGATTAGCAAAGCATAAACCTTGGAATGATTGGCTTTCCTTCTCCTGACTCCTTAAGGTGTTTTTAATCAGAAAATTGCTTCATTGAGCAATTACTTTGCAATCAGAGGAGAACTGAAATTACTAAACAATTATTCAGTATTGAGGAGATGAAGTTCTTGCCCTGCAGGGCCCCAGCCTTGCAGCTCCTCTCTGGAGTGCTCAGGCCAGGCTATGAAGACACCCAGCAGGAGAATTTCCCAGTTTGTACTCCTGCAGCCTAAACTGGGCTCCCAGTAAGATCCAAGTTTCTGTTGAAGAAACCAGAAGATCCATGAAGTTTAAAGAGCTCTTAAACTGAGGTTCTAGAGAAGGAATGGAGCTGAGCTGACACTGATGTTATGTTGTTTGACAAAGCAGGTTTGAGAGATGTGAGCTGGGGTGTTTTAAAATCCTGTTGGGGCACCTTGTGGTGTGACCCATCGAGCTGTCACCAGGCTGAGGGGCCATGAGAAGCAGGTTTGAGTCCTTTGGCCATTCCCTTTGTTTAAAAGTAAGCAATTATTCAGGCAGCCCTGTCAGAATGGTGATTTGAGCAGATTGGGAAGGATTTGTACCAAACACAGGAGGCTGGTGGGTGGAATTGCTGTGAACTTTGGCACAAGCCTGCAGTGTGAAGCAGCTTGGAACTGCTGAGGAGCACACCTGTCTGGTGGATGTATTGTAGCAGCAACTCAAGGTTGGTTGTCCTGATTTTTGTCTTCCCTGTCAACATCAGTTCTCATGAACAAACTGCTCAGAGGCATTTTTTTTTGGAAGTGTTATTGGATCCTGAGCCTGCACAGCCAGGATTAGTTACTTTGGAATTCATTTCACATTGGACTGGAAAGCAAGGTCAGAGTCTCTGCAGAGGGAAGGTAAAGTCCCCACTCTGCTGGCTGCAGGCACGGGAGGGGCTGTGCCATACCCAGAGCTGGCTCCAGCCACCATCCTGCCCTGGCAGCAGCACTCCAGAGCCTCGGGCTGCTCCAGAGGGAATTAGCAGGGGGAGGTGGAGAGGGGCTTGAAATGCACCCAGACACCTGCAGAGGACTTGCCTCAGAGTCTCCCTTTGGCTTAGTTTAGTATTTAAATTAAAGCATCTCTAAGTTATAGTTTGTCTTCACTGTAATTAATACTTTTCAAGTTAGCAATGACTAATAATTTTATCAGGAATGTTTTCTCCTGGCCTGTGTTAACCAGGTTAAGCTGCTGCCTGTAACGTCAATTTGGGATTTCCAGCACACTCCCTTGTACTTAAATATGCAGTTTTTATTATCTTGGCCTAATCCTCATGAATTTGCATCAGGGTAATTTCATGTGCCTACAGCCTAAAATTAAAACACCTAAAAGGAGGTGGTGGGGCTTTTTTAATATAAAATTAAGAAGCTTAAAGTCTGTGGATATGGTTCAGAATAATTTGTATTTGCATGATGTGTCCAACCCCAGAGTTATTGTGGCCATATCAGCGTGGGCTTGAGGTGATTGGGTTTGTGATTGATGGGGATGAGCTGCAGCCACTTCTTACAGTGCTGAGCTATCTCTGAGCTTATCACACACCAGACTGGCTGTGTCTGCTCCCTGAGTCTGCAGCTCACCTGGGCTGGGACAGCCCTGGCACTGCTGGGGTAGCCCTGGCACTGCTGTGTCCTGCACTGGGATAACCCTGGCACTGCTGGGGTAACCCTGGCACTGCTGGGGTAACCCTGGCACTGCTGGGATAACTCTGGCACTGCTGTGTCCTGGGCTGGGATAACCCTGGCACTGCTGTGTCCTGGGCTGGGATAACCCTGACACTGCTGGGATAACCCTGGCACTGCTGTGTCCTGGGCTGGGGTAACCCTGGCACTGCTGGGATAACCCTGGCACTGCTGGGGTAACCCTGGCACTGCTGTGTCCTGGGCTGGGATAACCCTGGCACTGCTGGGATAACCCTGGCACTGCTGGGGTAACCATGGCACTGCTGTGTCCTGGGCTGGGATAACCCTGGCACTGCTGGGGTAACCCTGGCACTGCTGGGGTAACCATGGCACTGCTGTGTCCTGGGCTGGGATAACCCTGGCACTGCTGGGGGTAACCCTGGCACTGCTGGGGTAACCCTGGCACTGCTGTGTCCTGGGCTGGGATAACCCTGGCACTGCTGGGATAACCCTGGCACTGCTGGGGTAACCCTGGCACTGCTGTGTCCTGGGCTGGGATAACCCTGGCACTGCTGTGTCCTGGGCTGGGATAACCCTGGCACTGCTGGGATAACCCTGGCACTGCTGGGGTAACCATGGCACTGCTGTGTCCTGGGCTGGGATAACCCTGGCACTGCTGGGATAACCCTGGCACTGCTGGGATAACTCTGGCACTGCTGTGTCCTGCACTGGGATAACTCTGGCACTGCTGGGATAACCCTGGTACTGCTGGGATAACTGGCACTGCTGTGTCCTGGGCTGGGACAGCTCTGGCACTGCTGGGATAACCCTGGCACTGCTGGGGTAACCCTGGCACTGCTGTGTCCTGGGCTGGGATGTTACTGTGGAATTGTGCAAACCCCAAAGTGTTCGTGTGCAGCTCTAAATGTGTCTGTCCTTTGATGTGTCTCCAAAGCCAGAGTAAATGCAGGATCCTAAATCTTCTTTGATGCAAGAAAAGAGCTGTGGTTTAGTCACTGTTAAAATGAAATCACAGTGAATTGCAGGCTTGGGTTATTAATCACCGTTTTGGCTGAACCAAAGAACAAAGTATTTTTGTTTGTGAGTGAAGTCTGTGGTTTTTCACTAGAACAGCTTCCCCCTCAGCAGGCCTGGAATCAGGCCAGCCTGGCATCACATGGAGGCAGAGCAGTGTGTAGTAGTGGAGGTAGGGAAGGAAATTGGTGAGTGCAGAGCTGGTGGCACTGAAAATCCTGCAGTGCCTCTGGGTCAGCCCCAGTGCTCTGCCCTCCCTCCCTGCCAGCAATGCTGGGAATGTGCTGGATGGCCAGGCTACAAAACATCCCCCTGGAGCTTCCCAGAGCCTTCCCTCCACGGCTGAAATTAGGGATCCTCCCCCACCTGCCTGTTTGATCAGCAGGTCTTTATAAAAGGACTTTCCTCCAAATCTGTGTTGAGATCTTGCTGAAGAGCCTCTGGGAATCCAAATGGGTTTATATCAAAAAGATACTTCCTCTCATCTCTGTGCTCTTTGATTTCTTTAGAAAGCTCTACAAGATAAGGGTTTGATTTGAAAAGTCTGGCTTCTCATTAGAGATGCTGAATGGGCCCTTCCCCAAAGTTTGTTCGTGGTTCTGTTTGTTATTATTTCACCAACGTGCCCAGCACAGAGCTCAGCCTGGATTTCCCCTGGATTCCTTTAGAAACTGATGTCATGCTTCCTGCTTTCCCCTCTCCTGCTACCCAGGTGGTTTCAGAGGGATTCTACAGGTGATGCTCAGTGATTCAATACTTGAGAAAATTCAGTTTTTACTTTTTGGTTCCTGGAGATGGGATGGGGTGTCGGGGCTGGGGAGTCTCACTGTGACCCCTACAGTGCTTCGGGGAGGCTGCACCAGCTCTGGGCTTCTCAGCTGCTGAAATTGCCTGATCCTATCTTGGATTTTCCTTTTTCTTTTTTTTCCTTTTTCTTTTTTTTGCCATGTTCCTGTTTGTTGCTTAGATGCTCCCATGTGTTCAGGAGATTTAAAAAGTAAAATATAATGGTGTTGCTTTGCTATGTGCACCACATGTTCATGCTAGCTGGGAATTTTTGACATATATGTGCCTGTTTTATGTGTCTGAGCCCCACTTTGTTCCAGACACTCTCAGGAACACGTTGCATCAAACTGGCAGCTGGAATATGAATTAATTCAATTTTATGCTGTTCACTTAAAAGAAAACTTAATCCAGGATTTTTAGTGTTCATCTTTAATAAGGCTTCAAGCATCTGAGAAGCATCTCAGGTTTTATCCTTTGCTGTGAGATATTTGCCTTAGTGTGGCTAAACTGGGTTGATCCAGGAGGGATCCCTGGGCTGCTGTGGAACCTGCCCACCCTGCCCTGGAAGCTGCTGGTGTCATTCCTCCTGGCTTTCTGTCACTTCTTTGGAGGGCTTCTTTTAGTTGAGTTTTTCCAATTTGGGCACGGTTCCAAAAACCCCTCTCTTGGAATAATTAGCTTGCTTTGATTCCTTTTAATTAAATCATGTGAAGTAGGCTGGCTGTGTGCATGGCAGAGTCACAGGTTTCCTGTCTTTGCTTTTGGAAACTGGGATGCAGATCTGCTCCAAGTGGCAGCTGCACCCTGGGCTGCTCCTTGGAACTTGGATTAGGAAAAAGCATTGCTGAGGATGAGGGAAAGCTGCAAATCAGAGTTTGGGATCCACCATGGGGAGGCTCTGCCATGGGCTGGGCAGCCCAGCATGGGGAGGTGATGGGTTCTGCACTGGGGTAACTGGGGTGGGACTGGTTCTCCAGGAAATCCCCCAGCCCTGCTCTCTGAGGTTCCACAGGGCAGGAAACCTTCCAGTCCTGGGGCTTGTCCATCCTGCAGATAGGGAATCCCCTTACAGACCCTCCAGTCCCAGCCCCTTGCACTCAACCAGGGGGCTCCAGCCTGGCCTTGGGCACTTCCAGGGATGGGGCAGCTCAGAGGCAACATTAAACCTCACTCACTGCAGCTCTATTGCCTCTATTTTATTTATTTTACCCAACACTGAAACCTCACACACTGCAGCTCTATTGCCTCTATCTTATTTATTTTACCCACCACAGTAACTCACCACATGCAGTGCCTTGTGTGTGCCATTTGCATTTGGGATTCTTTGTCACCCAGAAGCTGTTTAAAAAAAACCCAATCTCCAGCCAAATAAAGCTTTTATATCTCATTATAGATTCTGGGTAGGAGCATCCTTCTTCTGCAGGGAGGTGTAAAAGGCAGTTTCAGTATAAAATACTGAATGTTGGAGTAGTTTCTTCTGTGGATAAATTTGGAACACATTCAGTAAGGTATCTTAGGGATAAAAGGGGAGTGACTTCAGGATTTGTTCTGCTGAATGAGGAGAGGATGATGCTATAGCCTGTGAGGAGCAGAGCTCTGGATGCCAGCAGAGACATTTGTCATACATTTTTCATAGACTGTGTCCTCTGTGCTGGAGGTTGAGGTTCTGGCGTGGAATCACACACACACTGTGGCCTGAGTCTTGTGGAGTCTTTCTGCAACAAAGGCTGAGGTCTTGGGCTGCAGGAGAATCAAAGAGGAAGACTTGAATTTTATAGCTTTGATGAGAAAATAGGTTTATCCTCATATTTTCTTAAAGGGAAAAAAATCCATCTCCCTTGTGAAGGAGCTGTGGTGCTGCAGCAGTGCCTCAGCCTGCTGGGCTGGGCAGTGCCAGTGGTGATGGCAGCCTGGCCTGGCTTCCAGAGCTTTCCATTGCCACTGGAGCTGAGCAGCATCAGCAGCTTGTCCCCTGTTCTGTCACCTCTGGCACTCTGCATTGCTTCCTTTTCACAGGAGCTGATCCTGAGCTGAGTTTCCTGGACTCAGCAGCTGGCAGGGGGAGCAGAGCTGGGCTGGGAGGTGATGCTGAGCCAGTTCTGGTGTCTCAGGTGACAGCACAGCCTTTGGCACAGGCAGGGAGCTGCTGCAGCCCCAGCTCCTCAGGAGAGGGGCTGTGCCTGGGGCTCCTCCAGTGTCTCACCTGTGTCCTGGCCCATTAAAAATTAAAGGAAAACCTGTAATTAGGTGAAGTTTGCAAAGCAGAGCCATTGATTTAAGCTCAAAATCCAGAAGACTGTGGGAATTGCTGCAGCCAGTGCATCCTGACATTCCAGTGGGGTGGGAGTTGATGGATCCAGTGAAGGGATTTTCCCCTCTGGACAGACTAGTGTTGGAGAGGTCACTGCTGTGCCCTGCCTGGCAGTGAGCACCTGGTTGGTTTATTTTTCCTTTGGAAGAAGTAAATCCCTTTGCAATAATTTGGGAGGTGATTCTGTGGGGATGTCAGGGGATGGTTGGCACCATCTCACTTCCCATTTCAGCATTAAACTTGGGTTATGTCCCAGTAGAACCACTTGCTGCTACCCCCAAACTGGTTTATTTTCCTTTAGGTGCCAGAACTCCTCTCTGTTGAAACCCTCCTGTTTCCTGAAAATTTGTCAATACAGTGTTTTATCAGTCCTGAAGTTTCAACACTGAAAGGTGAAATGTCTTAAAAATTGACATCCTAAGTGTCACAAATTACCAGGGACAAGGCTGGATAAGCCAGTGAGTGTTTCACAGAACTGTGCCAATAAACAAGCACAACTTTTAACTTTGCCTGTGTGAGCAGAATAATGAGAACCTCCTGGATAAGGCCAGCACATTATTGCTTCTGACAGGAGCTTTTCAGCGAGGCAGGAGGTGATGAGGATCTCCCAGTGCCAGGGAGGAGCAGCTGCCATCCCCAGCAGGGCTGTGGCAGTGCCAGGCTGGGGTGTCCTGTCTGTGAGTGCACAGGGAGCACAGGCTCCTTCCAGGCACCAGGAAATGCCTGTCAGAGGCTCCTGATGGAAGGCAGGAGGGCAGTGTGGGGCTCAGGGCCAGGAGCTGGCCAATGGCTCATAAAAACAGGGAGAACAGCCCAAAGTCTGGGCTGTGTCTGTGGGACCGACAGGAGCTGCTGAGGTTGAGCCCCACAGGTTGGGCTCTGTTACCTTCTGCACTCATTAGTGCTGGAAAGCTCCTGCTGGGAGCTGGAGGGGAAGGAATAACGATGCAGGAAAGAAAAAGACAGAAAAGGCACCACCTGGGCTGGGGTGTTACTCACCTGCCTGGTCCTTGTCATATCTAAAACTCCCACCTGAGTCCTGAGCTGGCAGTAGGACTCAGACTGTGCTTATTCACAGGCTGCCCCCTCTTTCCATTCCCTCATCCTCTGTTTCTCCAGGCCCAAATGATCTGTTTGCAGTTTGGAAATTGAGATCTACAGACTTTAGTGTTGGAGTCTGAATCCACCTCCATTAACTGCAAGTTGTGTTTAATATTGATGCTCCAGGGACGTGAGGAGGGATGGAATGAGCCTGTTCTCCTGGGGGAAAAAAAAAGCTGAAATTCTCCAGCACTCTGGTTTGGGTGGCTGCTGAAGCTGCCAGCAGCCAGGCTGGGATTTAAGGGGCACATTTTTGCAAATCAGTGTCTTCATCACTGCTCTGAGTGGAGAGAGGAGGAGGTGGGGGCTCTGTGGGAAGATTAATGCAGCCTCTTGGCTTTCCTGAGTGCTGAGGTTCCCAGAAAGGATGAGGGTGTCACATCACTGCTTCTTGCTTCATATTTTTCCTCCTTTTGCTTGCTTTTCTTGGGTGTTGCCATCATTAAATGCTTCCATTCATTGTTCCCTCTCCCCTGCTGGAGACTCTGACTGTTAATTGAGCAGCACTGTATCTGCTCTTCAGGCTTCTCAGATAAACAATTTAAATCCTTCATCCTCTTTTACTGTGGCATTTTAAGACTTTCTCGTCTTTGGCTGTCACAGAGGAAAACCTGAAAAGCCCAGACTTTGGCCTTGGTTTGGTTTATAAACAGGCTCCCAATGGCAGCTTTTGGAGAGGTGTGTTTGTCTTAAACTTGGGTCTTTATTTCACTACATCAAGTTGAAGGTTTTTATTGTGATTCTGGGGTTTCAGGCTCTGCAGCTCTAGAGAAGAGAGAAAGAGCCAGGCTTTTGTCTTCCAAAGGACAGCTGAAAGACTTTCTGTTATTATTTGGCCTTACTTCAAAAAAATGCACTTTTGAGCGTGACAAACCAGCTCCTACCTGGGTGTCTTGGACTCAGCCAAGTTTAAAGGGGTTTGAGGCATTGGGGTTTTTGCCAGTTTGGTTTTTCCTGCATCCTTCAATGTGCCCTGTGCTTATAGGAACGGGGTGTCCACAGCCCCAGCTGGGGGAATGCATCAGCTTTGCCCAAGGCAAAGGGCAGTTGCCAAGGGCTCTCCATCACTTTTCCCCCTCTTTGCCCAGCTGTGTGAATGTCAGATTCCTGGGCCTTTTGTGTCCTTTTGTCTCAAGAATGGTGTCAACCTGTACAATTTTCTCTCTTCCAAATAGGGAATTTGTTCAGCTGGAGGTGTAGAGGGTCTGAATTGGAGGATTAAGTGAGGGGTTACTTTTGAGACTGGCTAAAGTTGAAACAGATTTCACCTTCCTAAGGCTTTTTGAATATTAATAATTGAAAAGTGAGTGAGCTGTGCTAAGCTCCCTTCAACCTGTGCTATTGGTGTATATGAGAGTCCCATACAGAACCACAGACAGACTTTGCTTATCCAGCCCCACTGCCAGTGTTTTGTGTTTCCTTTTCCCAAAGTTCCTGTCCACACTGGGATTGATGCCTTGGGAGGCTGCCTGGAGCAGAGTTAAAGGAATAAAGCAGGTATTTGTTAAAATCCTTCCAAGGATTCACCTTGGGCAGTGCAAGAGCCTGGTCAGAGCTCACCCAAGATGGACTCAGAGTCAGGAGTTTCACACTTTGATCAGTTTGGCTCCATTTCCATCCCGGGGCTCACTGCCCAATCCCAGCTCCAGGCTCTGCAGTCCCACCCTCCCAGATTCTCTCCTCCATTCTCTCTGCTTGCACTTTTTGGGGCTGGAGCTGCAGCGTGTCCTTGGTCCTGGGGCTGGACAAGGATTGTTGTGTGTGCCTGAGCTGGGGAGAACTTGTGACACTTTGTGTGGAGCTGAGTTCTATCCTAATGCAGGGCAAGTTTGAAAGCTGCAGTTGAAGGCCTCAGCAGCAGAGGCTGTGGCAGTGACTGTTGCCCTGCTGTGCCCAGGCCAGGTACAAGCAGAGCCTGGACCCCACGGTGGACGAGGTGAAGAAGCTGTGCACGTCGCTGCGCCGCAACGCCAAGGAGGAGCGCGTGCTGTTCCACTACAACGGGCACGGCGTGCCCCGGCCCACCGTCAACGGCGAGATCTGGGTCTTCAACAAGGTGGGTGTGGGCTCAGCACGGCCCTGAGTGTGCCCTCACAGCCTGGCTGGTGGAGCCTGAACCTCCCAGTGCCACCCTGCCGTGCCAGGGACACTTCCCGCTGTGCCAGCTGCTCCAAACCCGTGTCCAGCCTGGCCTGGGATGTCGGGGAGGGAACAGCAAAATCTTATAAGTGCCTAGCGAGTAGTTACAACAACAGATAAAATAGAGTTGGCAGTATTTGACATAGACACTGAAAATAGTTATGTTAAGGTTTGAGGCCTCTTCCTTTGTTTAGATGATACCAAAGAGCCAACAGACATCCTGTCCCAAGCCTGGCAGGAAAGGTCTGGAGATAAGGGTTACAGATGAGAAAGCCATAAAACATGGGAATTTAGTAATTCCTATAGGTTGCATGCAAATATTAGGAAATTAGTATATTGTATTAGATTGGTTATTGGAAATTAGAATATTCATCATAGAAGAATACTTATTGTATTGTAAATGGAAAATCCCTCTCTTACCTCTGATCTCTAACCTCTCTCTAACCTCTCTCTTACCCCCTTGCTCTTGCCACTCTCCATGCTCTACACTCTCTCTTACACCCACACCTTATGATAAAATACAAACCTGAAGAACAGAAAATAGTGAGCTCCTGAGTCTGTCCAACAACCCTCCCCCACACTGGGACACTGCCAGGGATCCAGGAGCAGCCCCAGCTTCTCTGAGCACCTGTGCCAGGGCCCCCACCCTCACCTGCAGTCATAAGCAGATGGGACTCAGTTTCTTCATGAAGAGCCCATTCTTCATTTACACAGTTCATATTTATAGGGAGTTGTAGAAGGTACCCTGTTAAACTTAATTGGTCAGCACTGCAATGAAACTCAGTTTATTGGTTGCTAAGGACTGTTGGATATCTCTGTCAAATTTTCTCTTTCTAGACATGTTTACCTATTTTCTTCACTGTTCTTATGGGATAGATTTCTTGTTTTTGCAGGTGTTACCAGAATAGATTACTGTGCTGACTTTCATTCTTGTGATTCTTTCACATGGCACTTACAAGTTAGTTCTTAGCTTAGCTGGAGTAGCAGGGCCTAACCCATATTTTATAAGGCTTTTCTTTTATAATATAATGCTACCTTTATGCAACACTCACTGGCAGGAATTTCTTCCCAATTTGTCCCCTGATTTTCCCCTCTCATTTTGAGCCCACTGTCCCATCCCTTTTCCAGGTTTAGGGTATGTTCAGGTGTTTGGTTCCTTGTTTTTTCCTTTGTGACCATACAGGCTGTTCCTGACTGTGGAACACGAGGGGGCTGCTCTCCAGTGCACCGAAACCATAAATTATCAGCACAGAGGTGGAAACTCAGAATTGTTCCTGCTCTGACTCCCTGCCTGGTGTGCAGGTACCCAGAGAGCTTCAGGGCAGGCCCTGGGAACTGGTTAATTTGCCATTTTCTGGCCCTTTGCCGCACGTTGAGGCTGCAATAACATTTTTCATGTATTTATTGGGAGTGCTGTTGTGTTAGTAAGGAGTAATGTTCTGATTTAGCTGCTGTTTCCTGAGCAAATCTCAACGTGGCTTCAAGAGGAGAAAAGTCAACATGGCCCAACTTCAGACATGTTTATTCTGATATTTTGAGGAGCTTCTCTGCAAATTATAAATATCTCTGAGTTCTTCACCAGACAATTGGGGATGAAATCTGTTCAGGAGCAGTTTCCAGTTGAGCTGTGGTTGTGTCATTCCCAAAAAGAGGCACGGAGGGATGGTGGGAGCAGTGCTGGAGCAGGGACTGACTTCTCTGTGCCCAAGCCCTGTGTCCAGCCCAGTGTGGCACCAGCATCAAAGCATCACCCTGAGCAGCTGCTCTGCAGAGCTCTGCTTTAACACCCCTTCTTGCTTCAAACCACCTCATTTACATATCATTAGCAAACTGGATGTTTTATGTGACCCCCACAGTAGAGTTGGAACATAAAATTCTTCTGGGTGGAAATACCACAGTATTAATCAGAGCTATAATCCCATCTTAGCTGGAGCAGGATGCACTGGAAATAGAAAGGTAAAACAATGCCTGCCCATAAAATGTCCTTGATGAGATGTGTCAGAGCAGGATTTTTATGTGGAGCTTCCTGGGGCTGCAATGTGCCTCACGTGAGTGGTGACCTTAAGAGAGGCTGTGCTGAGGACGGGCTCCCCATGCCTCATTCCTCCCTGCAGGGATTTGCAGAGCTCCAGCTCTCCAGAACTTCAGCTTTTATCAACAGTTTTCCCTATTAATTTTAATGAAACGTCCCAAACTGTTCTATCTGGGCAGAGCTGGCTTTGGAAATGCCTTACCCCTGCCTGCCTTATGTAACACATGGTTTATGATCCCTCCTGTCTTTATCGACGCTGATACGTGTCCTTGAAAATTTGATTTTTGTAAAAAGTTTACTGGTTTTATTACAGCTATTTTAAGTCTCTTGAATTTAAATGAGAATTATGATCCCATCCATCATCCTGCTGATGTTAATAGGAACATCACAGCTTTTCCTGAGGATTTTGGGCTGAGCTCAGGGTTGGAGGAACACCAGGTTGCCCTCTGCCTGCAGCTGAGAAGGATCCTGCTGGCAGCCACTGGCTATTTGGTGGTGACTCTTGGCAGGCAGGAATCTGTGGTTTGAATTTTCAGCTCACTTGGTTCAGGATTGGCTCCTCAGAGCTGGTTTTAAATGGCTGATTTTTATCCTCTTGCCTCCAGTTATTTGGGGGCGTTCGTTAAGATGGAAGACAAGGAACAAGATCCTTCTTATTTACAGAAAGGGAACTGTGGGCACTTCACTCTGTTGAAGGCAGCTTTGTTGGTTTTAATTTTAATGGATAATTTGAAAAGTTGCACAGAAGCTAAAGCTGTAATAAAATTATGAAGCATCTCGTTAGGCTCAGGCAGGGTAGCGCTGATGGGCTGCAGGGGCTTAATTATCCATCCTGATTTATTGATGGGGTTTTCAGTTTAAGATGTTTGATGTTAAATTAGAGACAGCTGGTTTGCATCCTTTATCAGTGTTGCAGAAATTTGGGATAAAATTGGACTATTAAATGCTGTTTGGAGTTGTTAGCACATATCAGAGCTCTAAATATCTGATACTGAAAACTCTTGGCAAAGTTTTGGGTTTTTTTTTTTTTAGAGTTGGGTGTTTCAAATAACACCACAATAAAATCTGCTTGTTGCTGGTGTTGGGTTCACATCCTCATTATTGGTAGATACTGACTGAGATTTGTATTCATTAATTTGTTCAACCTAGGTTTTATTTCGGGCTTTTGTGGGTGTATTTGATTAGCTCCTCCAGTTGTGTTGCTGGTGTTTGGAGTGGTGCTTTTCTCCCCAGAACTACACCCAGTACATCCCCCTGTCCATCTACGACCTGCAGACCTGGATGGGGAGCCCGTCCATCTTCGTCTACGACTGCTCCAACGCCGGCCTCATCGTCAAGTCCTTCAAGCAGTTTGCACTGCAGAGAGAGCAGGAGCTGGAGGTGAGAGCTCAGCCTGCAGGGCTCTGCTGAGCACGAGGGAAGTTGAAGCTTGCTTTGCTGTATACACAGAAAAATGTGTTTAAAACTGTGTTGGAAGGCAAATTAATTTGCAAATAACTTCGCCGCTCTGATCTTTCTGGTTCAGTTTGCTATGCCATTAAACTTGGAATGATTTTTAATACAAGCACTAATTAAATGTTAATGTTAATAGAATCAATTTGGGCCCTAATGGTCTTTTCTGCTGAGATGAATGCTGAGGTGAGCAAGACATCATTATTTTGGTTGCAAAACTCTGGTATCTGGGCTGGATTTCCATGCAGTTGTTGTTGAAGTGAATGTGAAAATGTGGAACAACAAAAACCTGATCCACACAGGGATTGGCCTGGTGGTTCCAGTTCTACAGAGTGTGGAATGTGTTCCCAATGAAAAGCTGTCCTGGGTTGCAAATGGAATTAGTAATGAATGTGTTGAAGCAAATCTGAAATGCAGAGTGGAAGGGAAGGAGTTGGAATGTTCTGTGCAGCCTCCCCCCTGCTGCTCACAGGGAAAGGACATTGCTAGAGATTCACTTCTTACACTTGTAGGACGCTGGATTACAAACCCCAAAACTCCAAGGAGTAGTAATTAATCAGGGACCTGAGTGTCACAAATAGAACCTCCAAACAGATGTTGTGTCACTGCCTGTCAGTCCTTTCCCTTGGAATTCCAAAGGAAATCTGGAAAAGGAAAGGTTTTGGAGGTGCTTTAGTGGGGGCTCTTTGGCAGGTGGAAATTCCATTGTACTGATCAGACAGTCTGATAGCCTGGGATATGCAGATCATTTCATTATTCCTTCTGTTCCATAAAATAATTCCATATTTTGTAACAAGAGGAAACTTCCCATAGTCTGTGGCTTGGGAGGAACATGAAACTGCCAGACAGGGATCAATAGAAGTGATAGTAGATGCCTTTTGAGAGAAAAGTGGTCTGAATATCCTTTCCCAAGTTTCCCTGTCAGCCTGGGACTCCCAATGGGATGTTTCTGGGGCCTGTCTCCTTTGTTTATACAGTGCTCTCTCCAGGATTTTGGTTTTGGTTTCTCATTCTGTTCCCAGCAGGTTGAGCAGGTCTGGCCTCCCCTTCCCTCTTTGTTCACCCATTTCCTTTTCCCCTTGGCTCATGCTGTGGGAGGGAGCAGCCCAGGGCAGCTCTGCTCAGGTGGAGCTTGTGCAGGAAAACCTCTGCAAGGAAGGGTGAGCACAAGGGATCAAGTCTTTATTTCAGCAAACATTCCATTCCATCTCCTCTGGTGAGGTTACATGGGACAGCTCTTGCAGCACAGGTTAACACTGCCATTCATTTGGGTATGGAAATGCTTCCAGGGTTATGTGTCAGCTTTTCATTCTGGCCTTGGCTTTCATTAACTCTTGGTGCCTGGGTGAGGTTCCTGCTCGTGGGGAATGGAAAGAGCCAGCACAGTGCTCACAGTCAGGAGAGCGTGGAGGGGAATTCATTTGGAAAATTATAAATTATCCAGTTGTTCAAATTCATGAAAAGGGAAGCAAAGCTGCAACTGGTGCTCCAGAGGGGCTGCCAGAGTGATCAGGATAATTGTTCCCCATTTCCCTGCAAGGAGATCAGAGGAATTTGCTCTTCCCTTAATCTGCCAGAGGGATTCTCACCTTCAGATTCCATAACTTGCCCTAATGAAAAAAAAATGCAAAATGTTGAAAAGAAACTTTGGTGGCTGAAGTTTACTTTGTTTACCTGGTCCAGAAAGGTGCTGGGAAGATTATTTAAGTTTTCACTCCCTGAATTATTAGTATCAAAGTTCATATTCTTAGTCAGAATCTTAAACAGGAGAATCCCTGTGTTTTTGGAAAATGGAAATGTAGGGCATTTTTACTTTACAGACTGAGGTTTGGACTGCAGGGTATTTCTGGACTTTGCAGCTTTATTTAGTGTGAGTTAAAGCTGTGGCTGGTGCTGCCACAGTCACCAGGAGCAGTGGCAGCTCTCCCTGGTTATTCCTGACTCCCCTCTGGGAATTCCCTTGTTCTCCATAGGTGGCTGCCATCAACCCCAACCACCCCCTTGCCCAGATGCCTCTGCCCCCCTCCATGAAGAACTGCATCCAGCTGGCAGCCTGTGAGGCCAACGAGCTGCTGCCCATGATCCCAGACCTGCCTGCAGACCTGTTCACCTCCTGCCTCACCACCCCCCATCAAGATCGCCCTGCGCTGGTGAGTGAGACCCCCTGCCCCCGTCCCCCTGTCCCCCTGTCCCTGTCCCTGCCCCTGCCCCCTGCCCCTGCCTCTGCCCCCTGCCCCTGCCCCCTGCCTCTGCCCCCTGCCCCCTGCCCCTGCCCCTGTCCCTGCCCCCTTCCCCTGCCTCTGCCTCTGCCTCTGCCCCTGCCCCCTTCCCCTGCCCCTGCCCCCTGTCCCTGCCCCCTTCCCTGCCCCTGCCCCTTCCCCCTTCCCCTTCCCCTGCCCCCTTCCCCTGCCTCTGCCCCCTGCCCCTTCCCCCTGCCTCTGCCCCCTGCCCCTTCCCCTGCCCCCTTCCCCCTGCCCCTGCCCCTGCCCCTGCCCCTGCCTCTGCCCCTGCCCCTTCCCCTGCCCCTTCCCCTGCCTCTGCCCCTGCCCCTGCCCCTGCCCCTGCCCCTGCCCCTTCCCCTTCCCCTGCCCCTTCCCTGCCTCTGCCCCTGCCCCTGCCCCTGCCCCCTGCCCCTGCCCCTGCCTTCCCTGCCCCTTCCCTGCCTCTGCTCCTGCCCCCTGTCCCCTGCCCCTGCCTCTGCCCCTGCCTGGGCTCAGGGGGGCTTTGGGAACCCAGACTCTGCTCCTGACCCAGCTGCCCTGCACTGCTGAACAGCAGCCTGTGAGCTGGCCACTGGGGACAGCAGCTCGTTAATGAGAGCTGGAAAGGTGAAAATATTGTTGTGTTCTACTTATTGTGTTTTAGTTTCCAGCTCAATATCTAGGTTTGCTCAGATTAAGGGATTTGCTGTTCTGGGAATTAGATATCTGCTTCCTCAGAGAGCTGCAATGGTACACAGTGCAATACAGCTTTCTGTAAACTGTCCTTTGCACAAATCACATTCCAAATATTGCAGTTGCTGTAAATAATGCAGTAGCTTTAAACAGTGCTGGAGTGAGAGGAAGGGAGTGATAAACCAGGGAAAGATGTTCTGGAATGACAGTCCAAGTTAATTAGGCAGAAGGTTGGAAAAGGCTGCTCCAGAGAGCAGGAGCTTTCCAAAACCAGTGTTTCACCCAGCACCAGGGACCTGAGTCTGGAGCCCCCAGAGCTCACAGCTCATTCCCAGAGGCTCTTCCAGCTGCTCCTCTCAAGTGGTGAAGTTTGTGCCTGGTCCAAAGTGGAGAAACTTCAGGGCCCTTTCTGGACAGGGTTTGAACAGCAGAAGCCCAGGGACACTGCAGGTGGTGGTGAGAAATTGTCACCACAGCTCCAAGCGTTACTCACTGCCCTTTGGAGGTATTTGTGATTGATTACAGTTCTTTAAACTCCTTCTGTTTCACATTAACAGCAAACTGAGCTAGTTCCTCTGGCCAGGCTCTGGTTTGGGTGTGTGAAGTTCTCTAGGAGAGGTTTTTTGGTGGGTTTTGTTCATTAGATATGCTAAGAAAGGTTTATTTTTTTTTTTGGATGCAGTGATCTGTTCAGGAATTTTCTGTTCCTCATCTCCATGGGAACGTGGCTGAGGGGGTGAGCAGGGCAGGTTCTGCACAGGCTACACCTGCAGGGGCATGAGAGATTCTCTGAGTTGTGTCTCAGGGTGTTTGACAGGAAAGGTGTTTGTAAAAGTGCTCAGGGAAGGGTTTAAACACCTCAGCTGGAAGCACATGGAAGGTGCCATGGGAGCTCCTGGACAGTGAAGAATTTCCTCCCACTTCAATGCAGTGATTCACTGCAGGTATTCACTGCACCCTCATTCTCTGATGAGGGCTGTGCTCCTTTTGTGTTCCCAGTCCACTGGCACTGTTGTAGCTGTGGTTTTGTCCATGCAATCCTGTAAATAATAGGTGCTGCTGTGGCTCATTGGTGTTTACTGATGTTAAACACAACAAATGCAAAACCAGACCCTCTGCTGCATTCTAAGAATTTGATCCAAGCTGTGATGATGTCCCAAAGCTGTTAACCAAAAATAAACCCTTTATCTTCTCTAATGTGGGAATATTAGCACCTTCCAGTCTGCCAAGCTCTGTCCTAGCTGGCCTGGGACACTCCCTTGCAGAGCTCTCCTGCTCCTTCCAGGCACCATCAGAAGGGTTGAGGTGTCCAGCCTCACCCCAGGGACCTGCCTCTGCCAGGCTGGGTCTGCCTGGGGCTGCTTAGGAGGGAATTGCCCTGCATGGTTCTGTAATGCACTGTTGTAAGGATTTTCTATTTCAGCAGATTGCACAGGGATCCCACTGCAGGTTCTTTATGGCCTCTGCTTCTGCTGGGTGATGCAGGAATCAGGAAAGCAGCCTGGGGACCATGAGCTGTCCAGAGCTGTCCAGTCCTGGGCTCCAGTGGGTGCCAGAGGAAAACTGGAGTGCTCCTCAGGGTCTCAGAAATGAGCCCTGCATGTCTTGTCTTTCATAAGTAGTTGTTCTCCCCTTTAGCTGTGAAAGCCCTTTTGGACACAGATAATGTGGCTGTGGGAGATGGGATTGCTGAGCCCTCGGTGTCCCCAGAGCTCTGCAGTGTCAGGGCAGGTGTCTGAGATGGCACTGGGGGGTAAATCCCTCCTCAAACAGCAGTGGGATTCCTGGGGCAGCAGGCTGGGGAGCAGCAGGCAGAGGAGCTCATTCCAAGCTGGAGTTGCTGTGTTTCCATCCCAGAGCTGCCCTGTGCTCAGGCAGGGCTGGAGGAGGCAGGCAGTGTTCCCCCTTCCCACACACTCCTGCTTTAGCAGCTTTGGGGATTTTCCAGGCACTGCTGACAGGACTCCAGGGCTGCTGTTCCTGGAGTAGTGGGATTTGTAAGGCTGAGGAAATGGAGTCAGCAGTTTTTTTAATTAAATAACGGAGGTGTCTGGACCTGACACGTTCCTCCCCTGCCTGCAGTGCCAGGTCTCGCAGGGAAGCCCAGGCAGGGCTGATCATTATTCCAGCAGCACAGCCCTCCTGCTCAGGCTGCTGCTCCCCAGAGGCTGTGCTGGAGGCTGGGAGCTTTTCCCCCACGGTGTGCTGGAACACTTGTCACCCTGACAGCTACAATGGCCCAGCTCTGACTGCTGACAGTGGAATCACCAACAGTCACAGGGTGACAGATGCTGGGGCCTCCTTTGGCTTCTCATGCTGTGCTCCAGTTTCCCACCCAAACAGCAGGTTAAAAGCAGCAGTGCAATAAAGAGCCCTCCTCCTGCATCCTCTCCCCAGCCTTGGCATTAAACACTCAGTTATGTGTTCTGTTTCCTGCCTCTCCCCAGGTTCTGCATGCAGAAGAGTGTCAGGCTGGTGCCAGGAGTCACGCTGGATTTAATAGAGAAGTAAGTCAAGTTTGATATGGATTGGTGTGTCCTGGGAGGGGTTAGGAGAGCAGAAGTGTGAATTCTTCCCAGGAAGGTGTTGCAGAGTCCCAGTGAGGTGTGCATGCTGTGGGGAACTGGAGCTGCCAAGGGCACCTTATCAGAAATGGGGTAAGATCACGTCAGCTCCAAGTTTCCTGGGCCATTTTTGCCTGTTTTCAATCAGCTGAGGCTCAAAAAGCCTCTCAGTGCTGCCAGCCCTTCCACACAGGTCTGTTTGGCTAGCCAGGTTCATCAGCACTGTTAAGGTTTTTTATTGTGCTAATTTTATAGGGGGAAAATCGATTATCTCCTCTCAGCTGGGGGGAGAGAGTGATAATTTGTATGAAGTTGTATTTCAGAGATACTCATTGGACCAAAATAAAAATAGAGTTTACAGCTGACAGGGCAGAGACAAGCCCTGTCTGTCAGAGGTGTCAGAGTGGTTTTCAGGGAAGGGATTCACCACTGGGTGTTCTTCCTCTGAAAGCTCTTGCTGGGCTCTGGGTTTCCTGTGGCCTGGAGGAGATGGGAGCAGGAAGGAAACTTTCCTGGGGCTGTGCCTGAGGTGTGCACAGGTTTGGGGATGAGGAGGAGACTGAGGCCACCTCAGGCCACTGCATAAACAATGGCTGTGGGATGTTAATTAATTAACAATTGCTACAAGAGTGTGTCTAATCAAAGACTGCTGAGGTCACTGGAGGAGTGAGGCAAGCAGCTCTGACTCAGCCTCACAGAGCACTTGGATGTTAAATCCTCTTTCAGTGAAGGTTTCCTGGCAGAAATGGGCTTTTGTTCAGGCTCTTGGTCGTGCTGTGCCACGTGTGTGTTCCAGGCTTCTCCAGGGGAAGGGTCCCTGTGCAGATCCAATATTTAAACTCATCATCTTCTTCTGCTCCTTATATCAGTTCTAGAAAACACAGATTTTTATTACAGTCTCGAGACAGAGCTGGAATAATTCCTGGATTGCCTGTGTGTATATTGTAATTTATAATTCAGTTGTCTGTAAAATTGGGGAAGGAGTTTATATTGCAATTAAGCTGCAGGCTTTGAGGCTAAATGAAGCTGCACCCTCTCTGAAGGGCTCCAATTTCCAATTATCCAGGCTCAGCCCATGTCCTGGTGAGGGAACGTGTGCTGGGTCCTGATGTGCATTTACATCACACATCTTCTGAGATGAAGCCAAAACAATCCCTCAGCTTAGATATAAAGATCTCTGCTGGAGCCAGACAGTGAAGGATAAAGGAATTTTGGTGGAGTGTTGGGAATTTGGGAACTTCTGGCTGCCACCTCGTGAGATCTTTTGTTGGCAGCATTTCTGTCCACGTTCCTCCTGCCTTGGGGGGACTTTTCTGTTTGATCCCAAGACTTCAGATCATCTGTGCTGGAGGTGTGGCTGCTGAGTGACATGAAATGGGCTTTGTTCTGCTTTTCAAAAAGTTTGGGAAAAAATCTAAGGAATGGTTTATGGGAATAAACCCATGGTAATGGGAATCCTGAACTGGGTGCCAAGGATTGGGGATGTGCAAGGGTGCTTTAATCTCTGCTGCTGCATTGGGCTCCCACTCCCAAAATCCCACTCTCAGGAATGGTATATGGCATTCCTGGGATTTTCACTTTGGGTCCATTGTGCAGGAGAAGGGAATCCTAGACAAAAATCCCCTGAGAAGGGGAGAACAAAAAAAGCCTTGAGAGCTGTTCCTGCTTCTGGTGGGGCTGCTCAGAAGAGAGTGGCAGTCTGAGAAATGGCTGTTTCTGAGAGCCCAGCTCAGTGTCCTGTCCCTGGAGAGGAGCCTCTCCCTCTGTCCCTCCTGTGAGTGACAAAGGTGACCAAGGGCCCCTCTGGGTGTCACAACGTGGGGGAAGGTCCTGGTCCAGAGCAGAGCCTGCTCCAGGCTGTTCTGCACCAGCACCACATCCATAAAAGTCACCAGAAATAACAGATGTGAGACTAAAATTAATGTTTGTTTCCACTTGAAGCATTATCAAATGTCAGGGGCTGGAAATTGCTCATGTTTTAATGTCTGTTTGTTATTTATAGTGGAAGATGATAATTCATGGTTTGCCTTTGCACCTGGCTTTGGCAGCTTTCAGCCCCTTGATTTCCTTGCAGGAAGCTCAGCAGGAGATGTCAGAGGTGATTTCTGTGTCTCAGTGGGTGCTGCTGGCCCTGCTGTGGGCTGTGCCCTGCAGGAGTTTCCCTGTGCACCCTCAGCTCTGCTGTGCTGTGCTGTGCTGGCTCCTTTGTCACCTGTGCCCCAGGGGCTCAGCAGTGCAGCACAGCCTGGTGGGGATGCAGAGTGAGGCTGCTGCTCCCAGGGATGGTTTTCATGGCAACACTGTGCTCACATCCTCCTCAGCTCCAGCACAGCCTCCCCCTTTGTGTTCTCCCTGTGCCAGGGCACACCTGGGGCAGCCCTGGCCTTGTGCTGAGGCTGCTGCCTGAGCTGCTCTTGCCAGGCCAGGAGGTTTCACACAGAGCCCTTGGGGCTGGGAGAAATCTCCAGGATCAGAGTCCAAACTGTGCCTGATCCCACTCTGTACCAGCTGCAGGGATGGGCACTCCAGAGCTGCCTGGGCACCCTCTCCATGGGGAGATTCCTGCTCTGGCAGTTGCCATCACAGTGTCAGCTGAGTGTCTGCCTTGCTGGGGAAGCTCAGAGGATCCCCTTGGCTCCCCCCTGGCTTGGGGAGCTGTTCTGCAATGCAAATATTGGTGGGGAATCCTCCCAGAGCCTCTGTGGCCTCGTGTTCCCTGTGCTGCTCCGGGGATCCATTAGCAAACACTGCTTCAGAGATGTCTGCTTTTCCTCTGATAGACAGACAGGAATTTTTCATAAGATGTTAATTTCTGGCTGCTTTAGAGCTGTGTTTATACACAGGAATGTGCTGCTGCATGTGTCAGAGGAGTGAGTGGCCACAGAAAGGCTTCCTGCCTTGGTCCTGGTACTTCTGATACATAAAAACCTGTCACAGAAAGGAAATTGGGTTAAATTAGGATTAAATCCACAGGATGTCTTAGCAGGTTGCTGCATGTTTCTGAAACTTCCTCATCCTATTGCTGATACTTTCTCATGAGGAGAAGGGCAGATAGCAGGGGTCTTATTAAGGGTTTTATTTCCCACTTGTAGGATTCCTGGGAGGCTGAATGACAGGAGAACTCCCCTGGGAGAGCTGAACTGGATCTTCACAGCCATCACAGACACCATTGCCTGGAATGTCCTGCCCAGAGGTGAGGGGCAGGGAGCGGGGTGAGGAGTCAGATCCATGAGACACTGAAATGGGGAGAAAATTAAACCCTGAAACTGGAAGAACAGATCAGGATGGAGCTGAAAGCTAGTTTGTTTTTTATTTGCTCTTTTTACCAGAGCTTTGCAAAGACCTGATCATTAGAACCCAGAAAAGGTTTTTCTGTGCTAACACAATTGTTGTGGCTTGAATAATTCTCTTTCTTACTGGATTTGTACAGAGCAATCTGTTTTCTTGCAGCCTTGGTTAGCAGCATGAATAAAGGCTTTTTTCCCCCTCTTTGCTGGTAAGGCAGTTTTGTTTCCCATGAGTAACTTCATCCCTCATTTCTCTACCCCTGTTGTGCTCTGAATTGCTACTTCTGGAGCACAAGCAGCCAAATTTGTAAACAGTTCTCCAACCCTGCTCTTCTAATGCTCACATGGCATCAATTCTTCTCTGCCCTGTAGAAAAGAGCACATTTGCTATCTTTTAGGATTCATTTTGGCTTCCCATTAGCACATCAAACTTCCAGTTAACAGATGGATAGTTCTTGATTAAACAGTACACAGAGGTCCTGTTCTCCCTCAGTAATTTTCCAAAAACTTAGTCAGGATGAGCTGAGACACCAAAAGAGGGAATTGATCCAGAAAAGGCAAAAAAGGTAGAAAATGTTGAATTGTGTTAATGTAGGATGGAGTGGCCATGGTGCTCTGGGAGCTCTGAAGGCAGAATTTCCCTGCTTGTCACCACATCCCCCAGAGCTGCTGGAGATTTGTTACAGAACAAAACATTGCTGTGGCTTTGTGCCTTGAGCCCTCTAGCTGAGTGTGAGGTGTGTGGTGACCCCTGCAATCTCTTGCAGATCTCTTCCAGAAGCTCTTCAGGCAGGACCTGCTGGTGGCCAGTTTGTTCCGGAACTTCCTGCTGGCCGAGAGGATCATGAGGTCCTACAACTGCACCCCGGTCAGCAGCCCCCGGCTGCCCCCCACCTACATGCACGCCATGTGGTGAGTGCAGGCAGCTCCCCTGCACCCCTGAATCCTGCTCCCCTGAATCCTGCATCCCTGCATGCTGTACCCCTGCATGCTGCATCCCTGAGTCCTTGAATCCCTGCATGCTGCACCCCTGAATCCTGCATCCCTGCACCCCCTGTGCCCCACCCATGCACGCCATGTGGTGAGTGCAGGCAGCTCCCCTGCACCCCTGAATCCTGCTCCCCTGAATCCTGCATCCCTGCATGCTGTACCCCTGCATGCTGCATCCCTGAGTCCTTGAATCCCTGCATGCTGCACCCCTGAATCCTGCATCCCTGCACCCCTGTGCCCCACCTACATGCACGCCATGTGGTGAGTGCAGGCAGCTCCCCTGCACCCCTGAATCCTGCTCCCCTGAATCCCTGCATGCTGCACCCCTGAATCCTGCATCCCTGCATGCTGCACCCCTGAATCCTGCATCCCTGCACCCCTGTGCCCCCACCTACATGCACGCCATGTGGTGAGTGCAGGCAGCCCCCTGCACCCTGAATCCTGCTCCCCTGAATCCCCTGCATGCTGCACCCCTGCATCCTGCATCCCTGCGTGCTGCACCCCTGCATCCTGCATCCCTGCACCCCTGAATCCTGCTCCCCTGAATCCCTGCATGCTGCACCCCTGAATCCTGCACCCCTGCATGCTGCATCCCTGAATCCTGCATCCCTGCACCCCTGTGCCCCCACCTACATGCACGCCATGTGGTGAGTGCAGGCAGCTCCTGCACCCCTGAATCCTGCTCCCCTGAATCCTGCATCCCTGCATGCTGTACCCCCTGCATGCTGCATCCCTGAGTCCTTGAATCCCTGCATGCTGCACCCTGAATCCTGCATCCCTGCACCCCTGTGCCCCAGCCACATGCACGCCATGTGGTGAGTGCAGGCAGCTCCCCTGCACCCCTGAATCCTGCTCCCTGAATCCCTGCATGCTGCACCCTGAATCCTGCATCCCTGCATGCTGCACCCCTGAATCCTGCATCCCTGCACCCCTGTGCCCCACCTACATGCACGCCATGTGGTGAGTGCAGGCAGCCCCTGCACCCCTGAATCCTGCTCCCCTGAATCCCTGCATGCTGCACCCCCTGCATCCTGCATCCCTGCGTGCTGCACCCCTGCATCCTGCATCCCTGCACCCCTGAATCCTGCTCCCCTGAATCCCTGCATGCTGCACCCCTGAATCCTGCACCCCTGCATGCTGCATCCCTGAATCCTGCATCCCTGCACCCCTGTGCCCCCACCTACATGCACGCCATGTGGTGAGTGCAGGCAGCTCCCCTGCACCCCTGAATCCTGCTCCCCTGAATCCTGCATCCCTGCATGCTGTACCCCCTGCATGCTGCATCCCTGAGTCCTTGAATCCCTGCATGCTGCACCCCCTGAATCCTGCATCCCTGCACCCCTGTGCCCCACCTACATGCACGCCATGTGGTGAGTGCAGGCAGCTCCCCGCACCCCTGAATCCTGCTCCCCTGAATCCCTGCATGCTGCACCCCTGAATCCCTGCATCCCTGCATGCTGCACCCCTGAATCCTGCATCCCTGCATCCCTGTCCCCCCACCTACATGCACGCCATGTGGTGAGTGCAGGCAGCTCCCCTGCACCCCTGAATCCTGCATCCCTGAATCCTGCACCCCTGCATGCTGCACCCCTGCATCCCTGAGTCCCTGAATCCCTGCATGCTGCACCCCTGAATCCTGCACCCCTGTGCCCCACCTACATGCACGCCATGTGGTGAGTGCAGGCAGCTCCCCTGCACCCCTGCTTGCTGCATCCCTGAATCCCTGCATGCTGCACCCCTGCACCACTTCATGCTGCATCCCTGAATCCTGCACCCCTGCATCCCTGTCCCCCCACCTACATGCATGCCATGTGGTGAGTGCAGGCAGCTCCCTTGCATGCTGCACCCCTGAATCCTGCATCCCTGCATGCTGCACCCCTGAATCCTGAATCCCTGCATGCTTCAGCCCTGAATCCTGTACCCCTGAATCCTGCATCCCTACATGCTGCACCCCTGATTCCCTGCATCCTGCATCCATCCCTGCATTCTTGAATCCTGCATCCTTGAATCCTGCATCCCTGAATCCTGCATCCCTGATTCCCTGCATCCCTGCCCGTGTCCCAGGCCAGGCTGCCCAGAGCTTGCAGCACCCTGGGATAGTGGCAGGGATCCCCTGCAGCCCAAACCCTTCCATGATCCCACCTGAATCTGTTTCCCTGCTTTGGTCTGGATCAGGAATGGAGCAGCTCGTGGCAGCCTAACACCCATCTCCAAAGCTGCTTCTGCTCTGGCCATTCATGGTTATCCTGGCATTCTGTGGTGCAGGAGCTTCAGTCCAGCCCTGTCATCTTTCCCTCCCAACACCACAGAAATAAATGGGTCATCTGCTGCCTTTGTTTTCCCAGGGTAAAAATGATCCCCAGGGGTTCTGGGGGGTGGGAAGAGCCCAGGGCCTGAGGGAAAGATCCTGAACTTGTGTTGCTGAAGTAGAAGAAATTCTGCTGTGGAATTCCTCTACTTTTACTGTTGCTTTTAAGATGATTAATGGAAATGGAGGTGGCACAGTTATCAAAAAGCTCTTAAATGTAGTTCTGCCTATCAAACCAATGTCCCATGAACAATTACAGTAAAAATAATAATAATAGCAGTAATAACAAAAAATCTGGCTCTTATTTTCTTACTCACTGTGATTAGTAGAGCAGCTCCAAATTGGGCCAAGTAGAGAGTTGGCAGTGACAGTGAGGGGACAGAACAGAGCCTTGCTGAGGGAGTGCCAGCTGAAGGCAGCTGGGGGTCCCAACCTGCCTGCATTTCCTGCAGCTTTTTCACAGGTCTCCTCCATAAAAATGTGGAGGAAGGTGAAGGTGGAGGGTGGTGATGAGTGAGTGCAGCCCTGACAGCAGCACTGGGATCTCTCAGAGCAGCCTGGGACAGTGGGAGCTGGCCTGGGGAGAGCTGAGCTTTAGGGTCCCTCCCAACCCCAGCACTCCCTGGTTCCATGGTGTGGTTTCTGTAGGGAGTGGAGCCAGGCTGGCAGCAGGGAGCCCAGCAGCCTGTGCAGGTGCAGCAAACACTGAGGAGCCATTGTACCACAAAGCTGCTTGAATTATTGAAAATCCTGCAGGAGACTGGGGAGCCCTTGGCTGGGGATGGGCAGCTGAACACCCTGAGTTCTGGGACGTGGCAAACAAGGACCCTGAGGGCTCTGGACCTGCAGCTCTGAGGAAAACTGCCTTAGGCACTTGTGAATGGGATGAGCTGTTGTGTCAGTGTCACCTGGGGCTGGGACAGAAGGGCAGAGCAGGAAAAGCCACCCTGTGCTGGCTCTGGGCTGCTGCTGGCCACGGCAGAGCTCCAGCCAGCAGCTGCAGTTTGCAAGTGCAGGAGGGGAGGACACGGCGTTGCAGCAGTTTCAAAATTAAACCAGTAAATTTCTGCAGTTATTTATTGCTTGCTTTTTTGCCAGCATATTAAAAATCTATATTTTCTGTTCCTTATAGGGACATCATTCATTCTTATTGCCAGCCTATTAAAAGCCTGTGTTTCTGGTTTCCTGTGGGAATGTGACTTGACTTGGAGCTGGTGTTGCCATCCGTGGGTTGAGCCACAGAAATGAAACTGGGAACTCCTGGATCCCATTTTTTATCTCTCTCAGATTCACATGGCAGCACAGTGGGGTCTAGAAACACATTTTCTGTGCTCATATTGTGGTTCTGGAGCACAGTGGTGCTGGAAATTCCTTTGATTGGTGTTGGAGGCACCTTTGTGAAGCCACTCAGAGCACAGCACCATTGCTGCTGCTTTTTAGGATTTACCAGAAGAAATTCCCTAAGAACAGGCACACAAGGATCATATTTCCATGTCAGTCCCAAACACTGGTGAGGTAGAGAGCAAGGGAGCAGGGAAGTGGCACACTTTATTCAGTGCCCTCCAAAAAACGTGCAGATTGCAGCAGATCCAGCAAAGGGGAAAATTCCACTTTGGTCTGAGGTGGCTCAGTGCCTTACTGGGAGCTTTTAGTGAGGACAGATTTAGAAACTAATTTAGAGCTCGTTTAAATATTTTCTAAAAATAATTACTTGTCTATCACCTTTCACTCAGGAGTTTCTAATGGCTCCCTGATGTGAAAGCTGCAGCCCCGTTTTCCAGTTTGGGTGAGCTGGCTGTGAGATGAGGGCAGGGCAGTTGGCCACAGGCTGCTGGAAAGGATGAAACTCCAGCCAGGGGCTGTGGGGCTCCTGTGGAACCTGAGCTTTCTGATGGGTGTTTTTTCCAGACTTTTCCCAGGTTTTTGGTCCCCAGGCAGTGTTTTGGGGAGCCAGGCTGGCTGCTATGACAAGATGTGCCCATGGTGGGAGCAGCACTGCGAACAGCCCCTTTTTACCTCCTGAATGATTCCCACTGCCCCTTCTGGGGCACAGAATCAGCCTCTGCTCTCAGTTTGCTTTGCTCACCCCCACCTGTGCCCTGGGAGCTCCCCAGGTCACTCTGGGCTGGCTCCTGAGCTGGGGCTGCTGGAGGCAGGAGCTGCTCTGCCTTTTTAAAGAGTTAACCTTTCCACGTTGGTGTTCTGGCCAATTCATCTGCATCCTTTTTACTGGAGTGAGAATTTCCATTTTTTGAGGGATATTTGACCCAGGAGCTGTCAGACTCCTCCCTTGACCAAGAAGAGCAATGTGCTTTGGAGTCAGGAGAGCTGATCTCTGTGGCTGTGCACCCTGGACAGAATCTGGCACTTTACCTCTGCTTTTCCTACTTTTATTGGCTTTTATGTTATTGCTCAGCCCCCTCCCCTGGGGCAGGGGCTGCCTGTGTTTGTGTGCTGCCTCTCAGTGCAGGGTCCTGGCTGCTGCAGGCAGTGCTCTAATGCAGGATTAATATGAACATTAATATTAATATGCATTGATTGGCTGTGCTGAGAGTGGCTCTGTCTATTGTGCACGAGCACAGAGCTCTGTCAGCACCTTGATCTCTGTGATGGATTAGGGTTTGTGCATTACTGCTGGTGCCAGCTGCTTTTATTCACAGCCTTTGAAAAGGCCTAATAATGTGTTTGGAAATATTTCCTAACACAGGTCATATATTAAACCCCAAGTGCCTTAATTATGCTTTGGAAGAGCTACAACCCATCCCTAATAGAAACACCATGGTGTGTTTGCAGGCCATGAAATTGGGGTTGAAAGGAGTCATAATGTACTGCAAATGCAAGGAGCTGGAGATTGGGGCTGCAAACAAAACCATAACACAGCAAGGCAATTCCAGGTGGAGCAGGGAGAGAGGGAGCAGGATGGATCAGGGCTGCTCAGCCATCCCTCAGGGGAATGAGAATCCTGCAGCTGCACCCAAACACTCCCTGCCTGTGCACGAGGAAAGGGATTGTTTGAAGAGGTATTTGGAGCTGTGTGACGTTTGAAGGATTGGATTAGTTCAGATTACACTGCAACCAGATATTTTCTGTGTCTGTGTGTTAGTCTTAGCATCTTCAAGTCCCATTATTGGACTATGGAGACTTTGATGTGGGACAGAAATAGCAGAGCCTGTGCCCTAAGTTGTGGCTGGGGCAGGGGGATGTGCTGGGAGAAGAAAAGGATTTCAGATTTGTGCCAAATATTCGCAGCAATAACCATTTTTTAAAAATAGCTGTGTCTGAGCTGCTTCCCAGCTGTGCCCTAAAGCAGCTTAGGGAGGTGATGGGGTCACTGGCAGCCAGGTGAGCTGGGCTGGGATCTGGGAATGGGGTCACACAGGGCAGGGCTGGCACTGCACTGGCACAGCAAAGCTGGAGTCTCGTGTCCCACAGCCTCCAGGAGCTCAGAGATGTTTCCTGGTTCCAGAAACGGGCTTGAGAAGGAGCAGCTGCCCCAGGAGTGCAGGTGGCTGCAGCTGCTGCTCCAGGCAGGACACTCCTGTCCCTGGCACTGTGCTGCCAGCTGACACCCTCCCACTCCCAGGAAAGGAGAACGTTGCAAGACATCAAGAATACATTACAAAAAAAAAGGACAGAGTTAAAAGCATTAGACATTGAGTCAGCCCTGAAAGTTTGAGTGTAAGGAAAATCAGAAAATCAGCCTCCAGGAGCTGCCAGCTAATGGGTACTGTGGGTGCAGCAGACAAGCTCAAACTGGGCTCAGTTTCTGCTCTCTGAGGGTTTCTGGGGCTTTCATTGCCTTGCAGTTCGTGGGGTTGGGCAATAACCCAGTCCCTGAGCAGGGCTGGGACTCTGCCTTCTGTTCTTTGCTTGAAGCCCAAACTCTGCAGCATCTCTGGGAACAGAGGCAGCTGATGAGTTCACATTCAAGTATTGAACATTAAACAGTCCTAGTGTAGTGAGAGTGTTGGGCTGAGGAGAGGTTCCCTCCACAGACCATTCCTGATAAGCAAAATCACTTTTTTTAACTGAGCCAATCTTCCTGCTTAGGAGAGCTTTTAACTTTGTGCAATTAATTCAAGCTACTATTAAAAAAAATCCTCTTGAACACCTTCTTTCATAGAATAACTCAGCTGAAGCCCTGGGGTGTTTCACAGGCTTGTCACCTGTGGATACATCCCTGTGCCACCCTGCCAGGGTGGAGGTGTTGGGCAGAGCAGTCAGGAGGGAGGAAAGAAGATGCTGATCCCTCTGTGTCCCCAGTGCAGTGCAGACAAATCTTGCAGAGCCCTTTGCAGACAGCAATCTCTGCCGGGGGTGCACTGATCTCTGCCTTGGCTTTCATCAGTCACTGCTGGGATGCAGCTCCTCCCATCCTGCTTTCCTGCTGCTCCCAAATTTATCTCTTGTTTGTGTGAGGGAGTTCAGGCATGCCCACCTTTCCCATTCCCTTTGGGGTGTTAGAGCTGTCACCCACTGCTCCTCCTCCCCCCAGCACTGTCACTGTCACCAGCTCTGGGACAATGTTTTCCTTCTCCTCCTCTCCCCACCCTCCAGGGTTTGTAATTCCCTATTCATTTGTGGCTTGGTTTGAATATTGTAATTATTGTAACCTGTGTTTTGTGCCATTGTCTGTTCAGCCAGCACAGGGAGTGGTAACCTGTGTGTAACCTGTGTGTAACCCTGAGGCTCTGAGCAGCTGTTCCAGTGGTTGAAGGAGAGAAGTTTTACTTTGGGCAGACCTGTTTGCTGGTGTTGGCTGGGAGATTTGTGTTTTCCACAGAGCAGAAGCATTTTGGGTGGTTTGGAAGGGCTGGGGAATCACTTCAGGGCTGCTTTGGAACGGTTGGAGAAACTTCTGAAGAATTTGACTTGAGCAGAATCTCTTCCACAGCTGACACTGATCAGCCCCTGGTTGTGGAGAGCAGGAGGGGAAGGTTTCACGTGTGTGGTTTTTGTTTTGGAGGCCTGAGGAGGTTGGCAGGGGTTGGGGAACGTTGGCTCTGTGGTTTCCAGCAGCCTGTTTATAGAAGCGTCAAAAAGAGATTTCATTTTAATCTACTCAAATATCTTTTAAATTTTTTGTTTGTTCTTTCTGATAACACTTAAACCCTTTGAGGTCTGGCCTCACAGGGCTGCTTTGGACATTTCTGTAGCAGTATTAGTGCTGCTTGCCTAAAATGACCGTGAGGAGCTCAGCATCTTCTCCATGTGCTGCTGCAGTGAGTAACCCCCAGAATTCTTTTGTGGGCAGCCAAAATCAGAGCAGTTGTCTCTGATCTCTGATTCTGCTGCACAGTAAAGCTTATCTCAAAGGCCCTGTGGCTGACATTCTCCAGTGCTGCAGAAAATGTCTGTAGGTGTTTTTCCCATTTCTCCCAGAAAACAGGGAATGTCCTGAGGCAGTCAGACAGCCCTGTGCACATTTTTGGATGGTCAGAATTTCAGTTTCCCTTGCTGTTCCTTACAGACAACTTGTAATGCCTTCTCTTCCTCTCTCCCCTTCCTCCAGGCAAGCCTGGGACCTTGCTGTTGACATTTGTCTTTCCCAGCTCCCCACCATTATCGAGGAGGGAACTGCCTTCAGGGTAAGTTGGGACTGTCCTGGGCCAGTCCCCTCCATCCTCTGGCTCCCAGCTCAGCTGATCACTGCTCTGGGGCACTTCAAAGGTTTATGTTGGGCAAAAAAATGGGGAAATATCTGGTACAAGGTGCCCAGAGAAGCTGTGGCTGTCCCTGGATCCCTGAGCCAGTGGGAGGTGCCTGGAAGGGCTTTAAGGTCCCTTCCAACCCAAACTATTCTTCACCAGGTGAGCCAAAGGTGCCAACATGCAGCACAGTGTTTGAAATTAAATGCCTAAATGTGAAAATTATCTCTTATTCGAGTTCTTTTCCAATATAAAATATAGTTTGAGGGTATGTCCAGAGTTCTCTTAAGCCCAGTGTTGTTAGCTGGGGGTTTTTCTGCTTTATTTAATCTCAGAGAGCAGAAAAGTAACATTTTTAATATTATATTTAGCTTAAATTCCTTTATTCAGAATATTGGGATTTTAAAAATATTCCTTTGATATTTCATGGAGTGAAACCTTTAAGTAATAATTACTGTACAAGCTTGTTCCACCCTGATGTCTCTCCAATTTTCAGTAACATTCTTGCAGTTTATTTCTATTACCAAACTTGCAAAGGTTTTCTGGCTGGAACTGCAGGTTTCTCCAAAGCCCTGAGTGCAGGAGGAGAACTGGGGGCTCCTGCTAGGCTGGGGGTGCTCAGGGTGCCCTGAGGCCTTCATCCCACCCCTTGTCTTCCTCACTCTGTGTGTGCTCTGCTTTAGAATGGAAAAAAATATTGGTTTTCTTCTGACTTATGTTTATTTTTACTTTCAGTCTCTGACAATGTCATTGGAGGCTTTTTTATTGGTGTTAACCCTCAGCTGAGCATTCTCTGTGGAGTGAGCTGAAATTCAGATTTCTGAGGGTTCTGGGTGGGAGGAGGCAGAGCCTGGCTGGGGGTCAGCCAGGAGGTCAGTGAAGAAGAGTGGCCATTCTCAGCTCCTTCTCAGGGATGATTCAGGGCAGGCTGGGAACACAAGGTGCTTTTCAAGCCTGACAAATGTGATTTATTGTGTGTTCTGATGCAGTGGAGGCAGATTGAGCCATCAGAGTGCAGCAGGGGGATCCCAGCCTGGGTGAAGGGAGCAGGGAAGGAGCAGTGCCTGTGGCCACTGTCAGCCTGTCCTCTGTGCCTGGCAGGGCTGGGGAGCCCCAGGGAGGCTCAGGGGGCTGCTGGGGGCTGGCAGTGCAGCCTGCCCTGGGCACAGCCCCCAGCAGCACTCACAAACCACTGCTGCTCTTCCTGCCTGCTCAGAGGTGGAAAATAAAAGAACCTGCTGGAGAGGGGCCTGGGGGCTCTCATGCTCCTCCAGGGATGGTTTTCTCTCCCTCCTTCCCCGTGGATTTCTCTTTCTCTGTGGGTTCCTGCCTGGCAGCTGCTGTGTGCTGTGGTCAGTGCATTCTCACCCCCAGCTTGCACCATTTCCTCAGACATGAGGAATTTATTTTCACTGCTCCTGGGTTGGGCAGAGGCTGCTCTGAGTGCTGCTGTGGGGTGGAGCAGCCTCTGCAGAGCAGAGAAATGCTCTGGGGAGAGAGAGCCACACTTCCCTAGGACCTCGTGGGGTCTCCTGTTTCTCCACTCTTTCCTTTCTTCCCCATCTCATTTAACGGGACGTGTGTTTGCTCAGTCTTGGGGGAGTTTCCGTGCATTTAGAAGTCCCCAAGCAGAGGTGGATCAGTGGCAAAGCACAGCTGCAGGAGCAGTGAAGTGCACAGGTGTCACTCCCAGGTGTTTAACCCCTGCCTGCCTTCCCCCTTGCTCCCCCAGCACAGCCCCTTCTTTGCCGAGCAGCTCACGGCCTTCCAGGTGTGGCTGACCATGGGTGTGGAGAACAGGAACCCCCCAGAGCAGCTGCCCATCGTGCTGCAGGTCAGTGCTGGGCTGGGCTGGGGCTGCAGGTCAGTGCTGGGCTGGGGCTGGGCTGGGGCTGCAGGTCAGTGCTGGGCTGGGGCTGCAGGTCAGTGCTGGGCTGGGGCTGGGCTGGGCTGAGCTGGGGCTGCAGGTCAGTGCTGGGCTGGGGGCTGCAGGTCAGTGCTGGGCTGGGGCTGGGGGCTGGGCTGGGCTGGGGCTGCAGGTCAGTGCTGGGCTGGGCTGGGCTGGGGCTGCAGGTCAGTGCTGGGCTGGGGCTGGGGCTGGGCTGGGCTGGGCTGGGGCTGGGCTGGGGCTGGGCTGGGCTGGGGCTGCAGGTCAGTGCTGGGCTGGGGCTGGGCTAGCTGCAGGTCAGTGCTGGGCTGGGCTGGGCTGGGGCTGCAGGTCAGTGCTGGGCTGGGCTGGGCTGGGGCTGCAGGTCAGTGCTGGGCTGGGCTGGGCTGGGGCTGCAGGTCAGTGCTGGGCTGGGGCTGGGCTGGGGCTGGGCTGGGCTGGGGCTGCAGGTCAGTGCTGGGCTGGGCTGGGCTGGGGCTGCAGGTCAGTGCTGGGCTGGGCTGGGCTGGGGCTGGGGCTGCTGGTCAGTGCAGGTCAGTGCTGGGCTGGGCTGGGCTGGGGCTGCAGGTCAGTGCTGGGGCTGGGCTGGGCTGGGCTGGGGCTGGGCTGGGCTGGGACTGGGGTGTCCCTGCCCGTGCCAGGGGTGTCCTTGTCCATGCCTGTGGTGTCCTTGTCTGTGACAGGGTGTCCCTGCCCGTGCCAGGGGTGTCCCTGCCCGTGCCAGGGGTGTCCTTGTCTGTGACAGGGTGTCCCTGCCCGTGCCAGGGGTGTCCCTGCCCGTGCCAGGGGTGTCCTTGTCTGTGACAGGGTGTCCCTGCCTGTACCAGAGTGTCCCTGTCTCCCCCTGCCCGTGCCAGGGGTGTCCCTGTCTCTCCCTGCCCCTGCCACATGTCCATGTCTCTCCTGCCCCCTCAGCCTGGAGCTGCCAACCCTCTGGGAACAGTACCAGGGGCTTCTCCATGATAAATGAGAGTTGGTTGTGTGTTCACCACACCCACGTGGATGAACCCAAAGTGCTTTTCCTGCCCCATCCCGTGGCTCTGGTTGAGCCAAGCCCCTGCTCTGGTCCGTGTGTGGCTCTGCTGCCTCTCCCAGAGCAGCAAATCTTCACTGTCCCTCCTCTGGCATCTCCTCTGTGTCCCAGCTCTGCCAGGCACAGAGTTTTATCTTCCTCTTTTCAGAAAGTGAAGTTCCTGCTGTGTAGATAATTTGAAAATGACTTTTATCAGTGTTCCCTTCCATGTGGGGCAGAGGTCTTGCTGCAGGAGCACAAGACAGGAGGGGTCTGTGGGCACTGCTCAGACCAGACAGATCTCGTGTTTGCAGGACAGGAAATGAGGGGAGCAAAGCATGGCATTTCTGTGGCAGGGCTGCAGCTGCCACCTGGCCCTGCCTGGCTCCCCTCCCTGGAGTTTGTGCTGGCACAAACACCAGCCCTGCCCAGCTACCTGAGGGCTCTGCTCCAGCAGCAGCACCATTTAAAGCCTTTCTTCCAAAGGAATAGAACTGTGAGGAGACTCCCCTTCCCTGTCAGCTGGGTCTGACTGACAGCACCATCCATCTCTGCAAGACCAGATTTTAATTTCCTGAGTCTCCCAAGCCTGGAGAGATGAGGTGGATAAGCAGATGTGTGGTTTGTCTCTGTCACAGCAGTGGAAGCAGGCAGGGTTTTCCTGTTTCCAGTGGATTGTTTGGCAGCAGCAGGCTCTGCAGGAGTGTGACTGCAGTGGAACTCAGAGGTCACCTGGCAAAGGAACCTGTGTTCCTGCCTGGAGCAAAATTGAGCTGGGACAGTGTAATTGTTGTTATAATTATAGCATATTAATTGTGCAGTGGAGTAAGATTGGCTGGTAGCAGGGCTGAGCATACTGAGATGAGAATCCAAGGCCAGCTGATCCAGGGCAGAGAGGGAGGCAGTTTCAGCCTGGTTCTGGCTGTTTTCAGAGCCCGGGGAGAGAAGGCATCAGAGAGAAGGCAGCACTCCCTGACCCCTGTGGGGATTCACTCTGTGGGTCTCCTGTGCTCAGAGGGCTCCTGGAGGTCTCTGCAGCCCTGCCTGTGAGGAGCTGCCTGCCGAGCTGCAGCCTGTGGCATGTGGATGATGCCCTGTGTGCTGTCCTGGGTGGGTGTCACCAGGTGCCTGTTTTCCATCTGGGACTGGTGCTGGCAGAGGGCTGTGACCCAGGGCTGGGTGCTGGCTGCCACAGCAGCACTTCCATCATTCCAGCAGGAGGAAAGGATTGTGCTCTGGCCCCCCATGCTCACCCCAGGCTCTGGGGTGTGTCAGCCTGGGCTCAGGTTGTTGTGTGGGGATGGGGATGGGAAATCCTGCGAGTCCAAGGGCTTTGTTTGGGTTGGACAATGGAAAATGGAACTTTTCCACCAGACACTGACTGCTCTGGGAATGTCCTGTGGGAGCTGGGGCTTGTATCTTCACCCAGCCTTTTCAGCCAGTTCCCTTTCTTGCCAGAGTTTGGAGTTCTGGGTTTCTCTGCAGGCTGCAGGGTCCCAGCTGTGCCGTGTCTGTGCCTCCTGCTGCTGTCCCAGCTCTGCTCCAGCCTCACCTGCCCTGCTCTCTGCTCCTGCTTTAATCCCAAACAGCTGCCCCTGATGTTCCTGGGCTGGCTGATGGAATGGGCTGGTGCCAACTAGGGCAGGATGACCAAAATCCTTTCTCTTGTGACCTGTCCTGAGATCTGAGCTCTGATACTCAGAGTGAAACCATAACAGTTATCACATCCCCCTGCTTTCTTCTGGGCCTTTCCTGCACCTCCTCAGTATCCAGCACCAGTCATCCAGGGTGGGAGATGTCAGCCAAGTAATTTAGTTATTCTTCAATATTAAACATGAAAAATAATCTAATTTCAATATGCAGCATGTAAACACACTGAGAAGGGGATGGAATTGGGGAGGTAAATCAAGGAGTCTCTTTGCCTGAGCTCCATGCTGAAGGATGTTCCTCAATTTAAACTGGGGATTAAACGTTGCATTCCAATATCTTACATCTGTTAAGGAGATTAAGAGCTGCAAGTCTATCTGTTCATATTTCACACCAGGGTGGTATAAGCCAGTAAAGCACCACCTCATTAGTGTTGTCAGACTCCATTTTAATGAGATTTTTATTAACGACCAACATGACCTTTTGCTCCCTCTTAAGTAAGTCTGTGATATTGATTTGCCAAGGAGAGCAAAGCCTCCTGCTGTGCTCCTGAGCTGCTGGGAGCTGGGCTTTCCCTGCCCTTTGGGTCCTGCTGCAGGAGCACCACCAGCTGGGCTGGACAGGCAGCTGGAATCCTTGGGGAAATCCTTAGAGATCCTTAGAGTTTCCTTCCTGGTGTCTGGAGCAACTCCAGAACTCCAGAGGAGTTCCAGGGCTTGTGCTCTGCAGGCCCAGGGAGTCTTTTCCCTGACAATAACCCCAGGAATGTTTCCCTGGACAATGACCCCAGCAGTGTTTTTCCCTGGACAATGACCCCAGCAGTGTTTTTTCCCGGGACAATGACCCCAGCAGTGTTTTTTTTCCCTGGACAATGACCCCAGCAGTGTTTTTTCCCTGGACAATGACCCCAGCAGTGTTTTTCCCTGGACAATGACCCCCAGCAGTGTTTTTTTCCCTGGACAATGACCCCAGCAGTGTTTTTTCCCTGGACAATGACCCCAGCAGTGTTTTTTCCCTGGACAATGACCCCAGCAGTGTTTTTTTCCCTGGACAATGACCCCAGCAGTGTTTTTTCCCCTGGACAATGACCCCAGCAGTGTTTTTTTCCCTGGACAATGACCCCAGCAGTGTTTTTCCCTGGACAATGACCCCAGGAGTGTTTTTTCCCTGGGCAATAACCCCAGCAGTGTTTTTCCCTGGACAATGACCCCAGCAGTGTTTTTTCCCGGGACAATGACCCCAGCAGTGTTTTTTTTCCCCGGACAATGACCCCAGCAGTGTTTTTCCCTGGGCAATAACCCCAGCAGTGTTTTTTCCCTGGACAATGACCCCAGGAGTGTTTTTTTCCCTGGACAATGACCCCAGCAGTGTTTTTTCCCTGGACAATGACCCCAGCAGTGTTTTTTCCCTGGGCAATAACCCCAGCAGTGTTTTTTTCCCTGGACAATGACCCCAGCAGTGTTTTTTTCCCTGGGCAATAACCCCAGCAGTGTTTTTTCCCTGGACAATGACCCCAGCAGTGTTTTTCCCTGGACAATGACCCCAGGAGTGCTGTCCCTCCCCTCTGCCCTCAGGTGCTGCTGAGCCAGGTGCACCGGCTGCGAGCTCTGGACCTGCTGGGGAGGTTCCTGGACCTGGGGCCCTGGGCTGTGAGTCTGGTGAGTGGCAGCTGCTCTGGGCTGCAGCCCTGCAGGCTGACAAACACAGCTCCTGGGGAGGGAGGGGGAGGAGAGTGCCCAGATGTGGCAGATGAGCAGGTTGGGGTGTGGGAAATGGAGCCAGTGTCCCTCCCAGAACAGGGCTCTGTGTTCATCACATTCATGCTGTGCTCATTTCCTGCACAAAGGGAGCTCCTTGGGAGCAGTTAAGTGTAAAATAATGTAAGGGACAAACCAGGAGGAAATATCTGGGGCACGTTAGAGGGTTTGTCATACAAAATAAATAGCCCAAAAAAGAATGTGTGTTTATGATGTGTTCTTTCAGCTTACTGGCTGCATCATTTTCTACTCCTCCTTTATCTGTTTGGTGTCTGGATTTTACAAGCTCTTCTGAGCAGGCTGCAGCTGCATTCTGCAGTTTGGAAAGTGGCAGCACAGTGTGGAGCATAAATAAGAATTAAGCAGAGGAGCAGTTTAAAGCACTCCTGTAAATGGAGCTGTTTGATGATAAAAGTGATGAGGATGAAGCAGCAGCTGGCTGTGGAGCACTCAGTGATGGAGCTTTTCAGTGGTTTGCTTTACCTCCTCCTGGACAGAGCTGGTGATTGCCAGTGGGAGGGCTGGAATTCCTGAACTTTGTGATGTGTTTAGCTGGGAGAGCTGGGGGAAGAGAGGATGTGGAGCATAAAACAGCCCAGGTATGAGGAGAGAGAGCTGCTGCTGGGCTAACTCAGAGTCTCCGTGGGCCAAACGAGTCTGGAAATAGCTGGGGCCATTCCAGATTAAAGTGAGCAATAGGCAAACACACAGGCATCCATTTTTTACTGGGAAATTCTTTTCTCCCAGATTTCTCAGCTGTGTCTGTGGAGGTGCAGATGCTGGGCCCTGCTGGGGGCTGAGCTGCCCAGGGGGGTTTGCTCCCAGGTTTGCTGACAGGGGTTTGTTCTCTCCCTCCCAGGCCCTCTCTGTTGGCATTTTCCCCTACGTGCTGAAGCTGCTGCAGAGCTCAGCCCGTGAGCTGAGACCTCTGCTCGTGTTCATCTGGGCCAAGATCCTGGCAGTGGACAGTGTGAGTATTCCTGCTTGTGCTTCTCAGCAGGGCCCTGCCTCAGCCAGGGCTCTGCTTGATGGGCTTTCAAATAAATCATGAAGCTGGTAAGTAATTGCAGATAAATTTGTAGAGTCGTATCTCTGACTCAGTGGTTTGTGGGTGCAATCAGTTGAGCACTATAAAATTATTGGGAGAGGTGCACACATTAATTCAGACACAATTACAAGTCCATGTAGAGTGTCTGAACTGCTGTGGATGTTGGATCTTCCCTCTTTGGGAGTTATTTTTGTATCTCTCCTCCATTTCAGTATGGAGCATAGCACTGAATTTGTGAAGGTTTTCCTGCTGCTGATCCAGCATTGTCAGGTTTAGTTTTATAACCATATTTTCATTAACATCCTAAGAGGATTTGGGAAAGCAAAGGAAATGAAAACTATTCATCTTGGAGCTCTTGTGGAAAAGCTCATTTGTGGTGCACCCAAGGCTGGGCCTCAGCCCCAGGTGTGTGCCAGGGGCTCAGGTGTGACTCCCTTGTGATTCCCTGCCCCTCACATGTTCCCTCCCATGCTCTGGCATTGCCTCACTTCTTTGCAGGCTGACCTGGGACAGCAGTAGCTCCTTGCAGACAGAATATTCTGTTAGTTCTGGGCTTGCACACCAGCCTGCAGCCTGCTTTGCTGTGCTGTTATTCACAGTGCAGCTGTTTGTTTGGGAGGAGCAGGAGGTGGCAGAGCTGCTGCCTTCCCCTGCCATCCCCAGGAGCCCAGCAGGGAGGGTTCAGCTCTGGCTTTGTGACCATCCCTCCCTCCTGTGAGCCCCAGGGCAGCAGAGGCTGCACAGGAGAGTGGCCTGGGCAGCCTCCCCTCTGCTGCTGAGCAGCCAGGATGTGATATTTCTATATCATTTTATCTGGGTGAGGAACAGAAAGTGCTGACAGGGCAGGGCAGGGGGGAGAGGCAGCCTGGGCTGTGCAGGGGTCAGGGAAGCCTCTGGAGCTGCAGCCTGGCAGCAATCCAGGCCCTCTGCTCCTGCTCTGCTAAAACCAGCAGCTTCACTCCCCTCAGCACTAAAATATTCTCTTGCATCTCTGCCTTGCCATCCCCTCCCCTTTCAGCAATTAGTTCCCTCCCTCACCTTCTCCTCCCGATGAAAAATGCATGATCCTGTCTCTGGCAGAGCCCTGCCACAGGGAGCTGATGCCAAGTCAGGGTTTCCTCCCTTCCATTTTCACTTTCTCCGTGTGGATCATGAGCCTGGAGCCTGAGCTGGTGTCTCAGCCAAGCCCTGAGCCCCATGAGCCCAGCCCAGGAGCCTGCCCTGTGCTCCCAGGGCTGCTCTGCAGTCTGGGCTGGCTGGAGCAGGGATAGAAATGTGCTGGGGAGGCTCAGTGTGCACAGGGGTGGCTCCTTGGCCCTTCCCTGCACAATTCCTGCTCTTTGGGGCACTTGGGACTGGCAGAGGCTTCCCTGCTCTGTCCCTGTTGCAGCCCCCAGGAAGGGCTTGACTTTTATGTGGCTTCTCAAATGAAAACAAGGTTGGAGAAAAGTGGTTCAGAAAGGAAAGGTTTGTCCATCACTGCAGGAGCAGATGGGTGTGTTGTGGTTCTCACTGTGGTTTTCTGGTCTCTCTTTCAGTCGTGCCAGGCTGACCTGGTGAAGGACAATGGACACAAGTATTTCCTCTCAGTCCTGGCAGACCCTTACATGCCAGTAAGGACAAGTCACATTTATTCAGACTTTTTAGTGTTTGCTTGCCTTGTTTTGGCCGATGTGCTGCTGTTCTGGTGCCAGGTGGGGCTGGGGCTGCCCCCCCCCAGTGGAGCCACACCAAGCAAGGCTTTACAAGCCCATGTGGAGTCTGTGGGGGTGGGAGGGTGGGAGCTGGGGCTCCAGGGTGGCTGCAGGAGCAGGGAATTGCTCCATAGCTTTGGCAGTTCCCTCTGAGCTGCTGGGCTCCCACAGGGGCTGGTTGGGGTCCCAGGCTGTAACAGGGCTGATGCCAAGAAAGGGGAAAGCAGGCTGGAATTTTCTCATTCTTTTAGCATGGCACACCCTGCCCTTGGGACTGTGCCATGTTTCAGGCTGGGCTGGGGCTGTTCCTGCCTGTCCTCCAGGTAACCCTGAGTGTGTGTGCTGTTTGCAGGCTGAGCACAGGACCATGACAGCCTTCATCCTGGCTGTGATTGTCAACAACTACAACACTGGGCAGGTGAGTCCCAGCCTGTCCCCTCATCCCTCCTTAGCTCTGCCTCATGCCTTTGCTCTGGTAAAAGTGTCCTGGCTTGCATCAGAGCCCAAAGCTCAGCTTGGAACCAGAGCTAGGACATTGGGTTTTGTTATTTCTGTGTGCTGAAGAGGAGAATTGGCCTGGAGATGGAACAGATGTTCTGTACCCAGCACTGGAGTGGGGGACAAGCACAAGAGTCCCTTCACAGAAAGAGCTCCTGGTCCTGTCCAGTGGGACCCTGATGGCTGGGAATGGTTTGTGCATTGAGCCATGAACCTTGGGGCTCTGACAGGTGCAAGAAATGTTTCCAAAGAGGAAAAGCCAAGCTTTATGCATTACAGAAAGCATTTTAATGCTCTACTATTTCACCAAGCCTAGCTGCCTTTCCCTTCACGCTGCTGGCATTCTGTAACAAAACCAACATGCACCACGGAATGATTGTTTCTGAAGGAGTCAGGAAGCCAGGAGAAAATCGTCTCCCTCTGTGGGGTGGGGTGGGAGCTGCCATCCCCAACAAAGGGCGTGCTTTGTGCTGCAGGAGGCCTGCCTGCAGGGGAACCTGATCGCCATCTGCCTGGAGCAGCTGAACGATCCCCACCCGCTCCTCAGGCAGTGGGTGGCCATTTGCCTGGGCAGGATCTGGCAGAACTTCGACTCGGCCCGGTGGTGTGGGGTGAGGGACAGCGCCCACGAGAAGCTCTACAGCCTCCTCTCAGACCCCATCCCCGAGGTAAAAACCAGGATCCTGCCAAGCAGGGTCTTCTAGAGCTTTGTGTTGGTGTTTGCCTCAGAGAAAGATCTTGCTGCTGTTTCTTCAAGGTGATGCAAATCAAACAAACCCTACAAGAGGAGCTTCCAAAGGAATGCAGGGGGAGCTCACAGAGCCCCAGACCCCAGGGAGCTGGGCACTGCACTTAGGAAATGCCACGGTTTTTGCTTCCTTGCATATCAGAAGCTGTTAAAAATGTAGTCCCAAAACTCACTGTGTTTTGCAAAAAAACCCTCTAGTCTTTTTGTCCAAGTATGAAAACTCCTCTCCCCCTGCTCATTGTGCAAATGCATCTTTAATTGGCTGTGTTGTGGCTCTGTGGCACTCCCAGGAGAGGAGGGATTGTGCAGGGCCTGGCAGTGACTGACAGAGCCCATCACAGGCAGCACACACTGGGACAAGGGACTGGGGTAAACAGCTCTGACAACGTGCACAGATTAGAGATGAATTCCCCTCCACACCCAGTCCTAGTCCTGCATCCTCCTCTTGTCCCTGGCCCCATCCTCCCCACTTTCTGAGCAGTGTGAAAAACAAGGTTTATTTTCTTGGTAAAATTAAAAAAGTTTAATAAAAGACAATAGGAGATAAAGATAATAAAGCAAAGGGTTAATGGCCAGGTGCTTGGCATTCAGCCAAGAGCACACCTACTGTTTTTGGAGTTACTTTTAAAATACCTTTTCTATTACCTCTGCCTGTTGTATATTCATAAACTATTATGCATATTTAAACTTTTCTACAAACTAGTTTACATATTCCAGGAAGTGTTTAGCATGGCTACTTTTTGGGCCTGCCTTTTTAGAGTGTGTGTGGTTTTTGGCTGTGGTTTCAGCCTGGTTTTATTATTACCTTTAGTTTGGGCCTTGGTTCATACTTGCTTCAGATGGCAGGTGTTGATAGTTCCATATTAGTAGTAGGGTTTTCATGAAAAGTTTATTGGATGTTATTTTAACTAAACAGGCAGTTTAATTCCAAGTATAATTATATATCAGCTATCCCACTACCATGCTTAAGTTTTGTTAACAGCAAAAATAAAAACTATATCTTCGCAGCAAAGGGATTTTAGCATTATACACACAACATTTATCGTGATATTTGTGACAAGCCCATTTTATAAGCTGTGTTTGTGCCACGGGGTGAGTGCCCCCGTGGCAGCAGAGGGACACAGGGCTCTGTGTGCCCCCAGGTTCGCTGTGCTGCTGTCTTTGCCCTGGGCACCTTCGTGGGCAACTCGGCCGAGCGCACGGACCACTCGACCACCATCGACCACAACGTGGCCATGATGCTGGCCCAGCTCATCAACGACGGCAGCCCCGTGGTCCGCAAGGTGGGAGGGGATAATGGGATCATGGCATGGGATCATGGCATGGCATGGGATCATGGCGTGGGATGATGGGATGGGATAATGGGATAGGATAATGGGATGGGATGGGATCATGGCATGGCACATCATGGGATAATGGGATGGGATGGGATAATGGGGTGGGGTGGGGGGGGATGGGATGGGATCATGGCATGGCATGGGATAATGGGATGGGATGATGGGATGGATGGCATGGGATGGGATGATGGGATAATGGGATGATGGGATGGGATGGGCTCTGCTGGGATGGGCTGGGCTGTGTCTCCTGTGCAGTTTGTGCAGACAATGAGAGAGCTCTGAGCTCCGGCACGGAGCTCTGCTCAGTGAAAGGCTCTCCCTGCCTTTGGAGTCCCAGGGATGGGTCACAGGCTGCTCCAGGTTTGGGGTGAAAGGCTCTCCCTGCCTTTGGAGCCCCAGGGATGGGTCACAGGCTGCTCCAGGTTTGGGGTGAAAGGCTCTCCCTGCCTTTAGAGCCCCAGGGATGGGTCACAGGCTGCCCCAGGTTTGGGAGAGTTCCAGTTTCTGATGCACCATCGTACATCAATAGTACATTAAATGGTTTTTGACGTTCTGGATTGTTTGTGAGGGCTGTTCTGAAGTGTCCTAATGTTTGTGTTTACTTTGCTGGAACATCAACACCCTGGCAGTTGTCACCGGCGTGGCAAAGATTCATTTCTGTTGTCTCGTTCCAACATTTAATCAGTTTAATTCAGGAGGGAGCTGCATGTCACACTGAATGCTCTGTGAGATTCATAAATCTCTCCTTGGGAGATCAGTCCCTGAGCAGAGACAGCAGCCACAGCCAGCTCTGTCTCCTGTCTGCTGCTCCCAGGAGGTGCCTCCTGGAGGGGCTGAGCTCAGTGCAGGGCTGGGCAGTGCCAGGAGGGTCCAGCTGTGCCACAGGGGGCTGAGCACCCCCAGCCCTGGCACAGCCCCTGGCTCTGGGGGAGCCACACACATCCTATGGGCTGGGCCAGCTCAGGGCTCCTGGGACACTGCATCAGTCTGACAAACTTGGGCAGAACCAGCCACAGAACCCCCCAGGGTGTTTGGGTTGGGAGGGACCAAAGCTCATCTTGTTCCAGCCCTGCTGTCCCTGGGCAGGGACTCCTCCCACTGCTCAGAAGGATGAAACCTGTCCAGGTAGAAAAGGAGGAATTAAGTGTGAGACAGAGTGCTCTGGTTTCTGCAGTTCACCCCTTGAATTAGGGAGAGTTCCCCCCTGGATGGGCAGCCAGTGATACCCACAGTACTGGTCAGTGCTTGCTCAGCTGTGTCACCATGGGATGTTTCTCTTTCCCCAGGAGCTGGTGGTGGCCCTCAGTCACCTGGTGGTTCAGTACGAGAGCAATTTCTGCACCGTGGCCTTGCAGTTCATAGAGGAGGAGAAGAATTATCCTCTCCCTTCTCCAGCTGCTCCAGGTGGGGGCTTGGCTTTGGCTGGGCAGGGATAAAGGGCCTGAAAGTCCTTGGGAATTGTTTAAGGAGCTTTCCCAGCACACACCAGCACAGTCTTGTGTGGGGATTCATTAAAGAGCCCTGTTGTGAGATGTGAGTGACAGGGAGGGGAGATCTGGTGTCTGTTCAGCCCTGTGAGATGTTACACTGAGTCTCCACCTAATCCTTGGCTGTAGCTCAGGAACCTCCTGCCCCATTCAGAGAGATTCCCTTCAGCCCAAGGCAGCACACAGGGTTCTTTTCTTTTTCCCCTCTGGAATCCCACCTGAAGGTTCAGTGTCACGTTGATCTGGTGGGAGCTCAGCACACCATGAACCAGCCCTGCTGCTGTGGGGGCCACACAAGGAGGGAAAAACTCTGATCTGAGCCTGTGGCCCCATCCCTTTTGTTGTGTCTGTGGCTTTATGTGAGGAATGAAATGTGCTGGTGAAGTTGTCTCTAACCTCACCTTTTCTTTAGATGTAAACTGCAGTGGATCTTGAAGGATAACAGGAGAGTCTTGGTGTGCTGTCTCTGCACAGAGTGGTTCAGTCTCCCTGTCCTCTGAATAACTGAATCATGTTGGAAAATGAGCTCCTCCCCATTTGCTGCAGGAAATAAACACTGCATGCAGTTTATAAAAGTGCTTCTCCTGATCCAGAAGAATCCTGAAGTGGGATGCTCTGGGAGCACTGACCCCCCAGCACAGAGCAGCCACTCTGCAGGGAAACAGAGCAGCTCTTCTGAGGCCGTGGAGACTGTGTGTGCTCAGGCTGAAATGTGGCTGGCAATCAGGCCTGAAATTTGCTCAGGGTGAAATATGACTTGAAATTAGGCCTGAATTTTGGTCAGGAAAGTTGCTCAGGGTGAAATATGACTTGAAATCATGCCTTGAAATTTGGTCAGGAAATCAGAATTTTCATAGCTCCTGGTGATGAGAAAATCCGGGGGGAGGGGGGTTAATGAGCAGCAGCAGAGAGGAGCTGGCCAGCACTGCCTCAGAGTGTCATGGCACAATGCAGAGCAGGGCTCTGGCAGGGCTGGGATGTCCCAAACTGCCTCAGAGTGTGGTGGCACAGTGCAGAGCAGGGCCCTGGTGGGGCTGGGATGTCCCAAACTGCCTCAGAGTGTGGTGGCACAGTGCAGAGCAGGGCCCTGGCGGGGCTGGGATGTCCCAAAGTCCCCTCAGAGTGTCATGGCACAGTGCAGAGCAGGGTCCTGGCGGGGCTGGGATGTCCCAAAGTCCCCTCAGAGTGTCATGGCACAGTGCAGAGCAGGGCCCTGGCAGGGCTGGGATGTCCCAAAGTCCCCTCAGAATGTGGTGGCACAATGCAGAGCAGGGCTCTGGCAGGGCTGGGATGTCCCAAAGTCCCCTCAGAGTGTGAGTGTGGTGGCACAGTGCAGAGCAGGGCCCTGGCGGGGCTGGGATGTCCCAAAGTCCCCTCAGAGTGTGAGTGTGGTGGCACAGTACAGAGTAGGGCCCTGGCAGGACTGGGATGTCCCAAAGTCCCCGCAGAGCCGCGAGCTCAGTGCCACCCCTCGTTCCCTTGGGTCCTGGCAGAGCATTGCCCGTGCTGCTGCCCCCAGTGGTGTTTGCTCACTCTTTGCTGGGCTCACAGTGCCGTGCTGTCTCTCTCAGCCCTGAGTGCCCCGTGCTGCTCTCACCCCGTGCTGTCTCTTTTAGCCCTGAGTGCCCCGTGCTGCTGCCAGCAGTGGTGTTTCCTCTCTCTTTGCTGCTCTCACCCCGTGCTGTCTCTTTTAGCCCTGAGTGCCCCGTGCTGCTCTCACCCCGTGCTGTCTCTTTTAGCCCTGAGTGCCCCGTGCTGCTGCCCCCAGCGGTGTTTGCTCTCTCTTTGCTGCTCTCACCCCGTGCTGTCTCTTGCAGCCCTGAGCGGCCCGTGCTGCCCGGCCGAGCCCGGCCCGGCCCCGCCGCGGGACGCGCCCTGCACGCCGCGCCTGCGCTCTGTCAGCTCCTACGGCAACATCCGCGCCGTGACCAGCGCCAGGAGCCTCAACAAGTCCCTGCAGAACCTCAGCCTCAACGAGGAGTGTAAGGCGCCCCTCAGACCCTCCTCTCCGCAGCCAGCGGGGCGGCACAGCCTGCACTTGGCACTGAGCTCGCACTGGCCGGCTCTGAGGGCTGGGATGAGGAGCTCCCTCGGAATTAGCAGCAATTTTCTGGTCATTAGCATTGATTTTTCTGAGTGGCTGGGGACTGAAATTGTGCCTTCCAGCTTCCAAGCATAAGTGGATGTTTAACTCCATCTTTTGCTTTGTTCTGTGTCTAATCACTCAGTATTAAAAAGGGGAAATGTGGCTCTGTCCCCGGGTGAGGGGTTCCCTTCCCTGCGCGGGGCAGGGCTCAGAGGAGGGCTGCTGTGTCCGGGTGGGACTGTTCTCTCTGCAGTGCTCCTGAGCAGCTGCTGTTGTTCCTGGCAGCTGGCAGCTCCGTGGCGTTCTCCCCTGGGAACCTGAGCACCAGCAGCAGTGCCAGCAGCACTCTGGGCAGCCCTGAGAACGAGGAGTACATCCTGTCCTTCGAGACCATCGACAAGATGAGGAGAGTCAGCTCCTACTCCTCGCTCAACTCCCTCATAGGTGAGTGACACAGCCCCTCCTGCCCTTCCCTGGGCTCCCCCTTGCCTGTGTGGGGTCCTGGCTCCAGCAGAGATCCCTGCTGTGTGTGGCTGGGTCACTGCAGTGCAGGGATGGAGTGGGAGCTCCAGTTCTGGGCTTCACTGCAGTCCTGCTTGGAATTCAGGCACCAGAATGTGGGGGCCACAACAGCTTTGCTTTAAGCTACCTGTAGCTTTTCAAACAGTCTGAGCCATTTTGGCACAACATCACAGGCACCATGCAGAAGGACCTGGCTTTTGGAATGGCCTCCTTCCAGGGAAAGCAGCATGCACAGGGAAATGCTGGGGAAGTCTCTGTATTTCCTCTGTAATCAGTAAATGGAGCCATATTTTCACAAATCAGTGCTAAGAGAGTAACTCAGGGAGAAATCACCTGGATGATACAACTGCCTTGACCAAAGAAACATTTTCTCTGCTCTGTTTTCTAGGAGAATTAATGGTGATTTGGCTCTCCCAAGTTGAAAGATTCAGGGATTGTAATTACTGAGCCCCTGTGGCAGTTTAAAATCATGAGTTCATTAGGAACTTGATCAGTTAATTTGCTTTTGATTATCAGTAATGACACTGGATCTTCTGAAGCATGGCAGGAATGTTAGGAAATTTCTCTCCATCTTGAGCTAGGACTTGAGTTTTCCCTTTCCCCCAGGTGTGTGCTTGATGGCTGCTGTGTGTCTCACAGGAGCTGTGCAGCAGCTGGAAAAGGCTCTGGAGAGGAGCTGGAGGTGGTGAGGGGAACCTGGGGAAGAGAGAGCAGCTCTCCAAGGCCTCCCTCATTCCTGTTCCATCAAAGAGCACAGACCCAGCTGGAAACACAGAGCTTAGAGAGGTGTTTAAAATTCATGACTCGCACAGAATCCCATTAGCTCCCCATTTGCCTGCTGCAAGCCAGGCTTTTCTCATTCCTTCTGAAGCATCAGCATCCTCCAGCCCCATCTCCTGCTGCCCAGGAGAGATGCCTCAGCCACCCCAAGAGCTCTGCAGCCCAGGCTGACCCCACTTCTTGATGTCCCCACGTGCCTTAAGCTGCTGCAGGGGAGCTGGGGGAGCCCAGAGGGGCACAGACCCGTGATTGAAGGAATCCTGAGCTCTGCTCTGGGTCTTCTGAAAGAGGAAATGGGACAGCAACGCCTCTGCCAAGCCTCTGAGACAGCCAGAGCAATGAAAAAGATGCTTGGGGCTTGTTAGGAGACTCCAAGTGTAGCAGAAATCTGGTCTGTAAGAGTGAAAGGAGAAATTTTCAGCCACAGTTTGTGTTCTGAGCTCTGCATTCCCTGAGCTGATTCATTGATCACAGAATTCCAGAATGGTGTGGGTTGGGAGGGACCCTAAAGCCCATCCAGTGCCACCCCTGCTGTGGGCAGGGACACCTCCCAGTGTCCCAGGCTGCTCCCAGCCCTGTCCAAGCTGGCCTGGGACACTTCAGGGGTCCAGGAGCAGCCACAACCTGCTGGTGCTCAGAGCTTTGTTCCTCTCTGGCAGTTTTTGGAACTTGGCGTGCGAGGGATTGTTCTGGATCAGTCTGCACTGCACTGAGGCACCATCCAACATCCTTCTTCCCAAAAACTTGAGGAGAGCCTCTCCATTCCTCCTTGTCCCATTTTCCAAACAATTCCTGAGCTAGCTGTGGGCCAAATGTCCCCATTGTGGCTCCCCAAATGCACCAGCACACGCTCTCAGCCCAGCTCTGTTCCCTGGCAGCTGCTCCTTGGCCAGACAGGCCAGTACCAGGAGAGACATTTATTTCTGGCCCAGTTTTCCAGCTGGCAAGAGGCAGTTTGTGGTTAGTCAACAAAGACATCATTTTGGAAGGGAAGCTGAGCCTTGCTGCTTTTCCACACAGCCACTCATTAATCTTGGTGTCCTGGAAATGTTCAGTTTTAAGATAGGAAAAAGGATGGAATTAAGATGGGGGTTTGCATAGCTCGAGGCTGATTATTCATATCCAAAGTGCACCATGAAAGCCTTTGTCCTACAGAGAGCTGCACTGGAGAGATTATCTTAAGGAGTGATCAAAGAAGGAGGAAAATAAATCTTGGAGTGATGAAATGCTGGGGAATTGTTGTCTTTTCCAGCAGGAGAGGCTGGGGGAGGAGAAGTGTTTGCCATTTCCCAGGATGTGCCTCAGAGTGCCAGTGAGGGTGGAGGTGGCTGCAGTGAGGATGAGAGCAGAGGTGCAGCTGGACAGTGAGGTGCAGGAAACAGAGAGGGCTGGGGCAGGGGAGCCTCCTGCTCTGTGTTATGCACTGAGATAATGAGAAGGAGCAGGTCAGCCAGCAGTGTTTGTACCTGGGAGCAGGCACAGCAGCCAAACCCAGGGATTTGGGGGGTTTGGAAATGGGAACTTGCAGGGAGCAGCCACAGGTCTGGTTTTGCTGTAGGAAGTGGAGCTGCCCCATCTGTGGAAGTCACTGCTGAAATCACTGCAGTGATTTTTACAGAGGATTGGAAAAAAGCCCTGTCCCAGCCTGGCAAATCAGAGGGAATAAATAAAGCCATGTGCACTCGGGTTTGCAGCCACTGTGCCTCTCCCTGGAGCTGCAGGAGCCTGGCCCACCACCTGAACCCCAGGTGTGCAGGCAAAACCAAACTGGGGGAAAGGCAGGCAATTCATTTTTGACATTCTTAGCAGAGAGGGATATCTTATAAACATGAGTGCACACTGCCAGGTGCACTGACTGGCTGGCTGTTGGTGTGACTAATTCCAGAGCTGTCTGCTTCCATTAATGCCCAGCCCCTGCTCAGCTCCTGCTTTGCATCTCAGGACAGTTCAGGCATTGGAGTCCTAAAGGTGGAGTGGAGCTGCTGTTCCTGCTGCTGCTCTTTGTCCAGGGCCTGGAGCTCAGGATCTGACAGGAGCTGTGTCAGATGTGTCACTCCTGCACTGGCAGCAGGAAGGAGCAGCCCTGGGAGCAGCAGCCCTGAGCCCAGGTGCCTTTGTAGAAATTCCCTGTGTTCTCCTCAAAGGCTGCCAGGTGAAGGGGGAATTGCACTGGCACAGTTCTGCTTAAAATTTGGTTTTTCCCTGACTCTTAGATGTATAAAAAATGTCGTTGGGTTTCTTCCTCGGTGATTGAGGTGGTTTTCAGAGCCCCTGGGAAATCAGCTGGGTGCCCCCCTCACTCTACTCCTCTCCCTTTCCTTTTACTCTGCTTCAAGGGCTTTAAAGAATTGAAGGCATCCAGATTTCCCACTGGCCCTTATGTAACAGGCTGGAGTGTGGGAGGCAGAGCTCTGGGCACAGCTCTGGGCACACCTCAGACATTACCTGGCTGCTGCTTCATGAGCTGAGCCTTTTTTCCTCCCACACCTTGTAGCACTTTGCCTCCCTCCCTTCTCGTTCTTTATCCTTCCCCCTCCAGTTTTTCTTTCCTTGGTAATAGAAGCTTCCAGGATTTAACATTGTTATATATTTACAGCCTTTGCAATTTTACTGTATTATATAAATATTAGACAATATTACATAAATATATGTTTACAGCCTTTACAATTTGCATTGTTAGAGGTTTTACAGCCTTGCCAGGGCCTAAAGGGGCTCCAAGAGAACTGGAGAGGAGATTTACGCAAGGACATAGGGAATGGCTTCTCACTCCCAGAGGGTTCCATGGGGTACTGAGGAGAAATTCTTCCCTGGGAGGGTTGCACAGGGTGCCCAGAGAAGCTGTGGCTGCCCCTGGAAGTGTCCCAGGCCAGGCTGGAATAACCTGGGGCAGTGGGAGTGTCGCTGCCCATGGCAGGGGGTGGCACAGGAGGGGCTCCCAGGTCCCCCCAGGGCCACGTGGGATTCTCTGGTTTGTCAGGCCCTGTCCCTGGCTTTGGGAGGGTTGGGATCAGCTGCAGGGTCTGCTTGGGTCGCCCCCAGCACACGAGCAGCACGGTCCAGCTGGTCCCTTCATGAACACTTGGGAGGTTTCCAGGTGCAAGTTGAAGCAGGAGTCACGGGGAGCATCCTTTGGATGCCAGCTGGGAGAGACCCTGTGCAGTGGGGAGGCAGGAGCTGGCCAGAGGAGGCTTCCCCTTTCAGAGCAGCCCCCAAGGGCAGCTGCAGGCTCCTGGAGCCTCTTGCTGCTCTCAGCCAGGGCTCAGAGCTGTCCCAGCTTCAGGGATGAGCTCAGCTCTGCCAGGTGAGGAGCTGCTTGGGGCCCTTTCCTCCCAACTTTATATTTAGATACCTCCAGAAACACGGGAGGAAAAGCAGTAACAGCTTGATCTGTCACTTAGCACTGATTGTGACTCATCTGAAATCTCTATTTTAGCTCTTTTTTGTTGTTGGTGCAGCCACTTCAGCATTGTCCAAATGGCTGCACCCCCAGCCGGGCGTTGCACGACCAGACACCGGCAGGGCTCGGAGGCACAGGAACACATTCTCACCCAAAAGCAGCAAAATAAAATGTTCACAGCATCCTGTCAGTTGTTGCAAATGCTTATTAATTTGATTTGTACTTTGAATCTGTCAGTCCCTTCTGCTGAAATGCTGAACAGCTGATCTGCTCATTAAATAACAAATTGGAGGAATTGATACAAATGTCAATAGGAAGGAGTGAGTTCCTGAGGGCTCAACTCCTAAAGCTTTGCTTTCAACATTTAGTGAACTTGTGGAGTGTACAAACCCCTGAACAATTCAATAAAAATACCACAACAGTATTAGGCACTGAGTGTGGGTTTATGCCTTTAAGTATTTCAGCTCGAGGAACCCCAGGCATTATCCACTTGGCCTTTCCAGGTGATTTGCTTCAGGAGCCTGGAAAAGCAGGAGTTGGACTGGAGATGATTTAGGGAGTCTTTAATTTATTTTGCTTCCTCCCACTTGGATTTCACAAGCCCTTGCAGAGTTCACAGACAGGCAAAAGGGAGACAAAATGCCCACGTGGGATGTTTTTGAGCTCCTCTCTTGATGTTCCCTGAGATGTCACTGGGTTGTTTGGAGTTCTAATGAATTTTCTCACATCAGATCAAAGAATTGGAGTTGATGGATTGTCATGTGCTGCAGGGCTTTGGGGTTTGTTGTGTTTTTTATTATTCTAGGTGTGAGTTTCAACAGTGTTTATACCCAAATTTGGAGAGTTCTCCTTCACCTGGCTGCTGACCCCTATCCTGATGTGTCTGACCTGGCCATGAAGGTTCTCAACAGCATTGCCTACAAGGTATGTGCCTGTCCCTGCTCACCTGTGCCTGCCAGGATGTGGATGTGGATTTGTTCATGCTTAGGCAAGGCTTAGGCAGGCTGACCTGGATGGGTCTGTTGGAGGGCTCTGCCTTTTGCACAAGGAGCTTTTAATGCTTCACCGTGATAAACCCTGCTCTGAACTCTGATCAGGTAAAATGAACAAATGGGGGAGGGCCTGGGCTTGTTTGAGGGTATAAATTAGGTGCAGACCTCGGACAGTAGGTCTGGTTTAGAAGTCTACTTGTCTAGATCAGTCCCTGGGATAAAGCTGAGGTATCCTTCATTAAATTATCCGTTTGCAAACTGATTTAGATAATGCAAGTGGGACTGGCCTGCAGACTGAAGCCACAACGGCTCTCCAACCCAGGTGAACTAGTACATGTGAGTCAGCATGCAGACCCTGCCACTCCTCACCCCAGCCCAGGCTGGGTGCCTAAACCTCCATGCTCATCCCATCTCATCCTGGGGGTGACAAGATGTCCCTGGAGGTGCCACCCCGGGCCAGGCCACCCCAGGGCATCTTCTCACGCTGTGTGTCCCCTGGCTGGGCACAGAAAGCTCTGTGTGAGCCTTTCTGGCCACTCCAGCATCCATGAGCCATTGCAATGGGAGCTCTCTTACTGCAGGGAGTTACCCCAAGCCTCAGTAAGAGAGCTGTAGTGGGGCTGCAGTAAGAGATGCCAGCATCGTGCACTGCCATCCTAATGCCTCAGAGATCTCTGCTTTGAAATCACATTTTCTCTCGAGACAGCAGTCACTGGCCTGGACTCTGGTTTGTTTGAAGTGCACGTGCCAGTGAGTGGCAAGGGCTGGGTTTGGGACAGAGGATTCTCTTGGCGGTGGGGGCAGCAAGCTCAGCCCTTCCCTAGTGAGACAGGGCTGCAACAAATGACAGGCTGGAGGTGCCAGATGAGGGGAAGAGGGAAAGGAAAAGGTGGAAGATTTCCCTCTCTTTGCTCTAGATGCATGAAACTATTTCAGTTCTGTGTTTGGAAGGCTCTTTGCAAAACGAAATGTTGCTCCTGCTATTCAGAGGGATACAAAGAGGAACCAGGTCTGCTCTTCCTGACTGAAATGTGTTCTCAGGAGTTCTCCCTGGCCAGTGGGGAGGTGGATCAGTGTCAATACTGATATTGATGCTGCTGTGCCAGCAGGAACTGGGGTTGTTCTGCTGTCACATCCCAGGGATTGCTGGGACTGGGGGGGAATTCTGTGGTGGCTCTGACAAGTTTGTGCTGGTGCTGAGCCAGTCCCAGAGCTCAGCTGCTGGGCCAGCTGCTCTGCCCCTGCTTCCTAAGGCACAGCTCGTGCTGCAGCCTTGGCAAGCAGCAAGCATTCCCACTTCAGGGGTTTCTCTGGGGATGCTTCAGTGAACAAAACTGATTTGTGGTGTGCCTTAGCCCAGGATCCACAGTGCTCAGTCCTGGGTTCCTGCTGTGCATGTGGGGCTTTGCTTTGGCCAGCACCACCTGCCCTGGGTGGCTCCTGAGGAGGCTCCCAATGCAAGCAAACCCCAAAAGCACAACCCCAAAATCACAACCCCCAGGCTGTGAGCTGCCCAGCTCTGTGGCTGTAAGGCTCAGACCCTGGGCTGCCCTTCTGCTCCCTGTGCTGCAGCACCAGCCTGTGCTGGGGGCTCAGGCAGGAGCTGGCTGGTGTCTGATGCAAATCAGTGGCAATTAAATCTTTGCTAAGTGTGTCCTGAGACCTTTCCTTCGTGCTGGTGGAGCTTGTTGGATGTGGAAGGGAGAGCTGGGCGTGGGCACTGCTCCTGCCCACTTGGGGGTTGCATTTTACCAGAGAATGCAAACAAAAACTGTTCTTACAGCTTCAACAAAAATACTGCCTCAGGTGATGCAGAACACTTGAATGTTCCAGGGGTTTAATGTTTTGGTTTAATTACTGTAAAATTCAGGGAAGGAGAGGCTTCATTTTGGAGCTGGGCCAGATGAGGTTTTCTTCCACTGGCACAGCTGAGCAGAGCTCTGTGGTCTGGGGGGCCTGGCTGGGGCTGGGGGCTTCAGTGGGAACAGCTGGGCAAACTGTCCAAACATCTGGAGAGTGGTGGGGAACTCAGAATTGCAGAACCATGGAGTGGGTTGGGTGGGAAGGGACCTTAAAGCTCACCCCAGTGCTGTGGGCAGGGACACCTTGCACTGTCCCAGGCTGCTCCAAGCCCTGTCCAGCCTGGCCTGGGGCACTGCAGGGCTCCAGGGGCAGCCACAGCTGCTCAGGCACCCTGTGCCAGGGCTGCCCACCCTCCCAGGGGAGAATTCCTTCTCAGTGTCCCACCCAGCCCTGCCCTCTGCACACACTCCTGTGTCCCTGGCTCCAGGTGGCCCTGCCTTGGCAGGGGTGCCCTGGCTGATCTCCAGAGGTCCCTTCCAGCCCCACTGTTCTGGCTTCTGTGATTGGTGTTATCAGTGAGAGCAGGGTGTCCTGCTGAGGTTTTTCCTGGAGCAGGGCTGAGGCTGTGTTTCTCAGAAGGGCTGTGGGGCTGTGCTGGGTGAGCAGTTGGTGTGTGGGCAGCCCAGGCGTGCAGCCTTCCTGCAGGACCTGCTGCTGCTCTGTTCTGGGCTCATTAGGCACTGCTGGGCCTCCCCCAGCCTCAGGCTGCCTGGGGCTGGACGTGGGTGATGCAGATGGGAATGGTGCAGTTCTTCCTGGCCTGAGCCTTGGAAAACGCCCAGAGCTGCTTTTTGTGAGCACCAAAACAAACAGCAAGGACCCAGGGATTAGTGCTGGCCTCAAAAATCAAAAAGCCTTCAGAGGAAAGTTTGCTTCAGCCCAGGCTGCTTTGTCCAGGTGTCTTTAATGGAAGAATCCCTGGGGCTGGAAAAGCCCTCTGAGCCTATCCAGCCCAGCCATCCCCCAGCACTGCCCAGGCCACCACTGACCTGTCCCCAAGTGCCACATCCACAGGGCAGTTAAATTAAACCCCCCAGGGGACTCCACCCCTGCCCTGGGCAGCTGTGCCAGGGCTGCACAGCCCTTCAGGGAAGGAATTTTCCCAATACCCGACCTAAACCTCCCCTGGCACAACTTGAGGCCATTTCCTCTTGTCCTGCTGTCCCCTGGGAGCAGAGCCTGACCCCCCTGGCTGCTCCCTCCTGCCAGGGGCTTGTGCAGGGCCAGAAGTTCCCCCTGAGCCTCCTTTTCTCCAGGCTCAGAGCGTGCTTTGTGATTTATGGTCACAAATGCTGTGGGTTATGGGAGCTGCAGGGTGGCAAGGGATGAGCTGGTGTTTGTGGGGACCCAGCCTGTCCCCCTGCCCTGTGTTTGGGGTGCCTGCAGCTGCCTCTGGTTGCTGCCTGGAGCTCAGCACTCTGGGGTAGGTGTTCCTGCCCAAGGCAGCAGTGGAAGCTTTGGTGCTGGAGCAGCCCAGGGGCTCTGTTGGAGCCCAGAGCCCCCAGAGCCCCCCCTGAGGCTGCTGTGCTCTCCCCAGGCCACGGTGAACGCTCGCCCCCAGCGCATCCTGGACACCTCCTCGCTGACCCAGTCGGCCCCTGCCAGCCCCACCAACAAGGGCATGCACATCCACCAAGTGGGGTGAGTCCAGCCTGGCCTTCCTGCCCCTCCTGGGCCTGGGGTGGCTGCTCCCTGCCCAGCCCCAGCCAGGGAGCTGCCCCAGGGCAGGAATGTGCCTCCTGTGTCAGCAGTGGGGGGTTGGGGAAGGGGAGTGGATGGGAAGCTCTGGGAGAAGCTGGGGAGTTCCTTCCTGTTTTCCTTTAGGGCAGAGAGTAACAAGCCCCACTGGGTATCTGGGGGTGAAGAGGCTCTGGCTGCTTTTACCTTTCCTGAGCTGTGCCCAAATTCCCAGTGATGTCTGAGCTGTGCCTGCTGCACCTGGAGCTGATGAAAGCCAGGGTTAACTGATGGGCAGCACACCCTGCCTGAATGCAGGGAAACTGAGGGTGCTGGGGGCTGAAAATGGGAGGGAAAACAGCACACCTCAGATCTGCTGGATAACCAGTGTGCACCTGTAAGATCCCAAGCTGGAGCAGAGTTTTCTTCCACTGACACAGCTGAGCAGAACTCTGTTTAAATTCCAGTGGTTTGAAGCCTCAGTCCCCCCATGGAAATGCAGCCCCTGGTCAGGGTGGCTTAGGTCAGACATCACAGGTTCCCAGAGCCTTAAGGCTCATCCCCTGGGGCTGCAGTGGGCACAGTCACAGCTCCCTCTTGGTTGGGCTGGGTTTGCCCTTTGGAGGGGACGTGGGGACGTGACGTTTCTGCAGAGGAGGCACCACAGCGAAACACAGACCCGGCCAGAAGGGAGCAAGGTGAAAAGCAGGCAGGGCCACCCAGCCCGTGCCAGCGGCGCCCAGCGCTCTGTGTGTCCCCAGGGGCTCGCCTCCCGCCAGCAGCAGCAGCAGCTCCAGCCTGACCAGCGAGGGGCCCAAGGCGCCGGCGGGCCGGGAGCTGGCGGCGCGCCCCGGCGCGGCTGTGCAGTACACCCCCCACTCGCACCAGTTCCCCCGGACCAGGAAGATGTTTGACAAGGGCCCAGAGCAGGTAAGGAGCCTCCCCTGGCAGCTTCTCCCCTGCTGGGCTTTGGCCCACTTTCTGTTGGTTGTGGTTTATTTCTGTGCATCCCTCCTTTGCTTCCAGCTGCTGCTCATCCAGATTGGCTGCTTCTAACCAGCCAAATAAAAATTGATTAATTTATTTTCTTCAGGATAAATTGTGGTTTATAGCTGTTGATAGGGCATTATTCACTTCTGCCACTAAGCAATGTGTGTAATCAGAGTCCATGGCTTACTCTCCTGCAAACATTTGTGTGCCTGAGTGACAACCCAGACTCAGATCCCTGGGGGTGTCCTGGGGTGTCCCTGTGTGTCCCTGGGGTGTCCCCCGAGGATGTCCCTGGGGTGTTCCTGGGGGTGTCCCTGGGGGGTCCCTGTGTGTCCCTGGGGTGTCCCTGAGGTGTCCCTGGGGTGTCCCTGAGGTGTCCCTGGGGTATTCCTGGCTGTCCCTGGGGGTGTCCTGGGGTGTCCCTGTGTCCCTAAGGGTGTCCCTGAGGGTGTCCCTGGGGTGTCCCTGTGTCTCTGGGGTGTCCTGGGGTGTCCCTGGGGCTGTCCCTGGGGCTGTCCCTGGGCTGTCCCTGGCTGTCCCTGGCCCTGCAGGGGCTGAGCCCTGTCCCCCCACAGACAGCTGATGATGCAGATGATGCTGTGGGACACAAGAGCTTCATCTCAGCCTCGGTGCAGACTGGCTTCTGTGACTGGAGTGCCAAGTACTTCGCCCAGCCCGTCATGAAGGTAACCCTGGGGGGCTGTGCTGGCCCTGGGCACGGCCCTGCCCTCTCCCTTCTCTTTCCTGCCCTCACCCTTCTCTTTCCTGCCCTCTGGGGAGCCTGAGGAGTGAATGGGTTCCCTTCCATCCTGCTGCTCTGGGGAGTGTGGGACTGCCCATCAGACCAGAGGGAGCAGAAGGGTCACTGGGAGTGGGGCAGGGAACCCAGGGGAAAGCTCAGCTCCCCATGGAGTACAATCCACAAAAAAATGTGGGAGTGAGGAGAGGTTCTGTATCCAGTTCCAGTTTTGCCTGGTTGCACTGCAGAGTTGTTCCATTGGAAAGGTTGTGCTGCTCTGCATATAGAAAATTGCATTCTAGCTAAAATGAATTGGTTTGTAAAACAAATACTTGGAATAAGGAAGGCCTTTTCCCCAGAAAGGGCAGTGAGAGGCTGGAGAAAGAGAGATGCTGTTTTCTTTGTGACATTCCAGCTGAATCTCCTGGCTGTGGTAAAGAGGCAGGGAAGTGGAGGAGGGAGGCTGCCCTGGGGGTGGCAGCAGGACAGACCCTGCTGTCCTCAGGTGGGAGCTGTGCTCTGCCTCCAGCACAGACTCCTCTCACCTACAGAGGAGAAAGTGAGAGGCTGGATGCCCATGAGTGCCTGGGGGAAGCTTGGCCAGCATTAGTGTTGGGTTTTAAAGTTAAAAAAAATGAAGAAGTTGTGTTATAGTGAAGAATAAGGGTGGGAATGACAAACTTACATCCAGGTCTCTTCAGAAGTGACCTGCTTGGGTAGCCAAGTTGTCTCTGTGTGAAGTGAGAGAGAAACTGAAACCTTGTTCAGGTGAAACTCAAGCCAGAGCTCTTAAGAGATGGGCAAAGATATCAATGACTGGAAGGAGAAGCTGTTAAATTCCCAGAATATTTAGCTGTTAAATTCCCAGAATGTTTTAGCTGTTGAATTCCCAGAATGCTTCAGCCAAAGCTCAGGTTTCAGGTTTCAGTATGAAGAGGACAAGCAGTAAATCTCCCTCATTAAAGGCAGCTTTCAGGAGCCCAGAGGTGTCAGGGCCTGGAGCTCCATCTCGTGGAGGGGTTGCTGTGCCTGGCAGGGACAGTGCCCAGGCTGCTCTCCCCTGTGGGTGTTGGTGTGCAAGCACTGCTGCTGGGATGTGAGAAGGAGGAAATGGAGTGGGAATGTGGTTTTAGTGCTGCTCCTGGGAGCTGGGGCTGAGCCATCCCCACACTCCTGCAGTGCTCAGGAGCTGGGGGGGAATTGCCCAAGTTTGAGGAAATCAGAGCAGGACAGGCTCTTGATTTCCAGAGGGAATCACCAGTGAAGTGATTGCCTGGCACTTCCTCAGCTGCTGTGAAAGTCCCTTTCTGCTGCAGCCACCCAGTAATTCCTTGGGGCACATCTGGGATGTGGGGCTGGGCTGCCTGGCCAAGCTCCCACCAGGGCTTTTCTCCTCCAGAAGAGCTTCAGGGTCTTGATTCAAGCCCAGAGCAGAGCACAAGAGGAGGAAGATGATGTTTGAGCTCTTAGTTCTTATTAAAATAATTTGTCTACTCCCTAAAAAAAACTCTTCCCAGGGAAGAGGGGGGTTTTTATTAATAAAATAAATCAGAGTAGGCAGCCAGGCACGGGCAGGGGCAGTGGGGAGCTCTGTGGGGGAGTGGCTTCACTGCTACTTCCTGCACATAAAACAGACTGGATGGCTTTAGGGGGGCAATATAAAAAGTAGAGCATTCCTGTACTGATTCCCAGAAGGAGAGGAGGCAGGGGGAGGGAGCTTTCCTGCAGAGCCAGGGTGCTGTGTGTCCCAGGGAGCAGGAGCAGGACACAGCCCAGCTCCCTGAGCCTCTGGGGCTGAGCTGCTCACCAGGAGCTGTCCCCACCAGCCACAGTGGACAGAACCAAATCTGTGCTTTCCAATCACTCTAGGGAGGGAATTTATTTCCCTGGCACTTCTGCAAAGCAGCTTTGAAAGGCCAGACAGAGGGAGTTTCTGCAGGTGTTACTCTGTCCTAGCAGGGAATTACAGGCAGCTTAGGGATTGGGCTGGCTGTGTGTGCAGGGCACAGGGAGAAATCTCTGTGAGAACTTTCTCTGAGCTTTCTTGGCTGGAAGTCAGGGCTGGCAGCTCGGGTGCTGCCTGAGTTTCCATGGAGCCCCTGTTCCTGCAGCACAGGGAACAGTCCTGCTGCTGCCTTTTGGGAGCTTCAGCCTCATGAAAAAGGCAGAGAGTGAAGTGTACCAAGTACTGATGGAAAAATGACACTGATGCTTAATTCTGCCCGTTCTTGTGGGGCTGCTGCCTGCCTTCATAGACAGGGAAAGACAAGACAACTGTTCCTGTAATGAATAAACATAAAATTACTCTGAGTGCATCTTAGTCATATTTAATTTATGAATTTAGTTTTGCTTCATGGACCTTGCCCTGAGAATGCTTTCACTGGAAAGACTGAGGGATTAATTTCCAGTGTAAATCAGGAGCTGCATTTCAAGCCCATCATTCCAGGTTTGATTTATTGATTATCTAATCAAATAAAGGGAGCAGGAAAACGCTGCTCTGTAAATTCCCTATGTGCCAGGAAAAGCAGGTCCTAGCCCAGCTCTGATGTCTGCAGAAGCTTTTCCTCCTCCTGCAGTCCCTGGTGGCTCAGGGCTGTTCTGGAGCCACGGGGCACAGGAAAGCCTCGGTGCCAGCTGTCAGGAAGTCCTGAGTCAAGGAGAGAGGGAGCCAGCATCTGTTACTGCCAGGGCTGGCAGAACATGCAGGCAGGAGCTGGAAGGATCCTGGAAGGTGAGAATTACATAAGCAGCTCTTCCTGATAAATCCCTGCCAGAGCTCCAGCTCCTGGGAGAGGAGTGAGGTCCTGCAAGTGCTGCAGGGATGGTGGCCTGGGAGAGCTGGGTTTGCCTCTGGAGCCTGTGCCAAAGCTCCCTGCTCCCCTCCTGGCACCCACAGGGACAGGAGAGACCTGGCTGAGAGCAGGAAAGCTCTGCTGGGAGGGTTCAGCTCCCTGCTCCCTGTCTGGGGGAGGCTGGAGCCCTGGGCAAGGACCTGTCCTGGTCCCCGTCCTGCAGCTGGAGCGTGTCCAGGGCAGGGAGCAGAGCTGGGTTTCCTGTTTGCATGGACCCTCCCTCCCTCCTGGCAGGAGCATCCCCAGAGGGGCCAGGACAGCCTTTACCTGCCTGCTCTGACCCTGCACTGGTGGTCCAAGGGCTCTTCCCTGGCCTTGCTTTAATTTATTCCCAGAGAAGCTGCATTTTCATTAAGGTGTAGGTGTCATCTCTCCCCTCTGATTCCTTTGATGTATTTTAGCTCAGGTTTGTTTATTGCTTTTCATTAGGGGTCGTTTGTCATTGCCTGTCTAATAGGTGTTTGTGCTGAAATAAAGTGCTTTTTTCTTTGCCAGGAGGATAGGTGGAGGGTGGGCTTTTTATTTTTTTATTTATTTTACAGAAGCAGAAGTCCAGCTCAGTAACAGCTGTTTTCCAAAGGACAGCATGGTTTGAAGGCAGGGTTTGTAATAGTGACAGATGACTTAAGGACTTTCTTATTCAGGGAAAACAGGGTTTATTTGTGGGGAATTTGTCTTCCTTCTCCAAAAGTTACTTCTTTGGAACAACCAGCATCAAAGGAAGCTGGATCAGAACCCTGTAGTTGATCCAAGGATGGTTCTGGAGCAGGGGAGTCTTGAATAATTTTTTAAGTATGAAAAACACCTCACATATAGCTCCTGCCATGGTTTGGGCTGAGATCTTATGAGTTGATTCCTTTTGATCCTGTGTTCTGAATAAGGGTGGGAATGTCCGTGGTGGGAGCAGCCCTGGGGCTGTGAGTTCCAGCCTGGCCTCATGCCTGGAGCACAGGTTTTGTAGGGGAGTCGTGGAGTGCTGAAACCTGGAGCTGTGGGGTGTGAATAAATACCAGCAAATGGCTCAGAGGGGCTGTGACTGCAGAGCCACTCTCCAGTTTAGGGGGGAATTTGGTGGATCATCAAAGCCAGTGGCACAGGGGCAGGTTTTCAGAGCAGGGAACCAGAACAGGGCTGCTCCTGGTCAGTGGTGGAGGAAAGCTGACCATCCCAGGGATTTGGGGATGTAGCCGTGCCCTGCTCAGCCAGCAGCCCTTGATTAGCAGGAAAAGATTGCAGTGTGTTCTGAGCTGGCTGGAGCAGGGCTGTGCTCCCCCTTTGATCTGGGGGCTGCTGCATGATGCTCCTCAGCCGAGGGGAGTTAAGAGAGGAATGTGAGTTGTACCCAGATCAGAGGGGACAGGAGGCACAGGCACAGTGCCATCAGTCAGCCTGGGGCTCCCTGTGCTCTGTGTGTGCTCTGTGTGTGTGTGTGTGTGTGTGTGTGTGTGTGTGTGTGTGAGTGTGTGTGTGCTCCTGTGCTGTTACCTGTGTGTGTGTGTGCTCCTGTGCTGTTACCTGTGTGTGTGTGCGCTCCTGTGCTGTTACCTGTGTGTGTGTGTGTGCTCCTGTGCTGTTACCTGTGTGCTCCTGTGCTGTTACCTGTGTGCACCTGTGCTGTTACCTGTGTGTGTGTGTGCTCCTGTGCTGTTACCTGTGTGCTCCTGTGCTGTTACCTGTTCCTCCTGTGCTGTTACCTGTGTGTGTGTGTGTGTGTGCACCTGAGCTGTTACCTGTTGCTCCTGCCCTGCAGATCCCCGAGGAGCACGACCTGGAGAGCCAGATCCGCAAGGAGCGCGAGTGGCGCTTCCTGCGCAACGCTCGCGTCCGGAAACAGGCGCAGAGAGTCATCCAGAGGGGTGAGTGTGCAATCAGCACTGCCCAGCCCAGCCAGCACAGCCCAGCCAGCACAGCCCAGCTAGCACAGCCCAGCCAGCACAGCCCAGTTAGCACAGCCCAGTCAGCACAGCCCAGCCAGCACTGCCCAGCCAGCACAGCCCAGCCAGCCCAGCCCAGCCAGCACAGCCCAGTTAGCACAGCCCAGTCAGCACAGCCCAGCCAGCACAGCCCAGTTAGCACAGCCCAGTCAGCACAGCCCAGTCAGCACAGCCCAGCCAGCACAGCCCAGTTAGCCCAGCCCAGTCAACACAGCCCAGCCAGCATAGCCCAGCCAGCCCAGCCCAGCCCAGCACTGCCCAGTTAGTGATGGCCCCCACACTGCTGCCTGCTCCCTCCTGCTCAGGGCAGCTGCTGCAGCTGCAGGTGTGTCCCTGCTGCAGGTGTGTCCCTGCTGCAGGTGTGTCACTGCAGGAATTTATTCGAATCCAGTAGAACCCAGTGAAGCTTCCTGAAGAATTTCCATTGCTCAGTTTTTCCCTGAGCAGCAGAGGCTGGGGAGCCACAGTTCAGGAGCTCCTGGTGTCCTCCCCAGGCATTCCCAGCTGCTCCTCCCCAGGCATTCCCAGCTGCTCCTCCCCAGGATGCTTTCTGAGGCACACAGGGCTGGAAATCCCCGTGTGCTGAAGGAAAAGTGCCCAGGGCTCAGCTGCCTGTGTTGGGAGGCTGCTCCTGGCAGTGCATTTGGAGCTTCCTGCTGGGAAACTGCAGAAAATCATCAAGCAGAGAAATACAGCAATGATCCTGGAGCCCAGGAGATGGCCTGGGAGATCTGATGGAATACAGAGAAGGGGATTTTTCATGCTTGCCTGGAGAAGTTAAATCTCTTTCTAGACAGTGTTCATATTTGGTTGCTTGACCTGAGTGACTGAAATGCCACTATTCATTAAAAAAATAATGAAAACTTGAAATATTAAAAAGAATTAAAATAGACTTACAAGCTTTTAATGAAAATTAGATTCAATGCATTTGATGCATTCTAAAACAAACTGGGGCTGAATGGATGTCTCCTGGGTTTAGGGGTTTGTGTGATGGATTCAGAGAGTGCCAGACCCAGCAGTGTCAGGGGTCCCAGCACTGTGTGTGAATAGCAAACTGCTCTGAAAACAAGATGGGAAAAGTCTTTACCCATCGTTTTAAGGTCTCTGTGGAAAATACATTTTTCATTTACAAATTAACCTAAAATGTAAGGGAACTGAAATGGAAGGTTGAATAAATAATCCACAAGCTACAGCGAAATGCTGTATTTTAAATTGAAAAAAAAAAGCATTTTTATATTTTATATTTTGAAGAAATAGTGTTGGATTTTCCCTCAACACAACCTGGCATTTCCCTGGCTTTGGCTGGGCTTGTTCTCTCTGCTTGCCAGTGTGAAGGATGGAAGATTTGTCACCACCTTGGTGTGCACCTCAACACCTGAGACAGCTGGGGGGGTCTCAGAGACTCCTGGCAGGAGGGGAGGGCTGGTGGGAGCTGGGGCAGGGGTGACCTGTGGCCCTGGGGAGCTGGGGCTGTCCTGGCCATCCCTGGGGACACCCCTGGGGACACCCAGGGGAGCTGAGCTGCTGCTGTCCCCGCAGGTATCTCCAGGCTGGACGATCAGATCTTCCTCAACAGGAACCCAGGTGTGCCCTCCGTGGTGAAATTCCACCCCTTCACCCCCTGCATCGCTGTGGCTGACAAGGACAGCATCTGGTGAGGGCTGGGGACACAGGGGGACAGCAGGGACAGCATCTGGTGAGGGCTGGGGACACTGCAGGGACAGCATCTGGGGACATGGGGACACTGCAGGGCCTGTCCTGGCTCTGTCTCAGCAGCTGCAGGTGTTGGAGTCCTGCCCTGGCAGGGTGGGCAGGGCTGGCACAGGTGCCAGAGCAGCTGTGGCTGCCCTGGAGCCCTGGCAGTGCCCAGGCCAGGCTGGATGGGGCTGGAGCAGCCTGGGCACTGGCAGTGTCCCTGCCATGGCAGGGTGGCACTGGATGGGCTGTGAGGTCATTCCAATCCGTGATTCCACTGAATTATTAATCAATTGTCATTCCACCTGTTATTAATCAAATGATGCCAAACTCCCAAACTGGGTAAGGAGTTTTTACAGCTTGCACAGAGAACTGCAAACTCACCTTTTGTTTCTGCCCCCGCAGTTTTTGGGACTGGGAGAAGGGGGAGAAGTTGGATTATTTCCACAACGGGAACCCTCGCTACACACGGATCACGGCCATGGAGTACCTGAACGGGCAGGACTGCTCCCTGCTGCTCACTGCCACAGGTGAGGCACTGGCCCAGCTGCAGGGCCCTGCCACGCTCCAGCTGAGCTGCTCTGCACTCCTCTCCCCTCCATGGCTGGTCCCAGCCTGACTCTTCCCTCCCTGCTCTCAGCTCGGAGCCATTGCCAGCAAGTTCTCCCTTGTACTGAAGTCTGTCAAATGCTTTCCAAGCACTGATCAGCCCAGCACCTGCTGAAGCCACTCCCTTGCTTGGTTGTGGTCACCCCCTGCTGTGGCACACCTGGGGAGAGGTGATTAGAGTTGGTTAAAGCTGCTGTCCAGAGCTGAAACTGTGCAGCAGCCAAAGTGCAGGAGCTGCAGTTCACGTGCAGCAGGCAGGGCTCAGCTCAGCACCAAAGCTCTCAGGGGGGGCTGAGTTCCCCTCTGGCTCCCAGCTGCAGCCAGGGGGTTGCATGAGGAGATCTTGCCCAGACTCTGCTCTGTGAAGCTGTGAGTCAGATCTGCTCCTCTCCCAAGGAACCATTCCAGCCCTGGCACTCAGAGTGTTTTCAGCAGCTTCTGCAGCTTCCTGCTCAACTGCACAGGTTGGCTGTAATTAAGGGAGGGGGAAGGGGAGCTGAGAGAGCCTTTAGGACATATTTCTTTCAATTTATTGATTCTTAGCACAAAAGTTTCACAGATGGGGAGCAAATTGAAAAAAACACACGATGTTCTTGAAGGATTTGCTGCTGCTGGGCTTTGATGCTGCTGCTTCCATGGGGCTGCTTTGTGTGGAGTGGGTACTTGTGTGGCCCTTGGCACCAATCCAGAGATGAATCCTGGAGAAATGAATGTCAAGGAAATGGAGAGACACTGAATGTCAGGTGTTGTTCAAGGGAGGAGAAAAAGCTCTTCCAGAACAGCTCCAGTAGAACAAAGCTTTAGGTTTCTTGGATGCAAATTAGAGAGGGAAAACAGCTCCAACAAAAAGTGTCCAAGTGACACTCTGAGATTTGGGGTCTGTGTGACTTCAGTTCTGTTTCTCCTCTTCATCCTCATGCACGAGGAGCTGCAGGAGCTGCCCCAGCAGTGACTTTGCTTTGTGTTCTTCCCCTGTGCTCCCCAAGATGATGGTGCCATCAGGGTGTGGAAGAACTTTGCAGACCTGGAGAAGAACCCAGAGATGGTGACAGCCTGGCAGGGGCTGTCAGACATGCTGCCAACCACACGAGGTGGGTCCCACTCAGATTTCTGGGGTGAGGGTGAAAATCAGCCTTGGTGCAGCTTTGCAGGAGGAGTCTGTGACCTCCTTTAGCCCCAGCTCCAATTTTGGCACTTTCTCCTCCCTGTTTATTGTGGGTCAGGAGGTGGCAGAGGGACATGTGCTCTAAATCTGGCACATGCAGAAGGGCAGCACAGTGAGACACCAGCCTGCTTGGAATGTGAGGAAAGCTGGGCAGAAAAGGGTGTAAAAAGGAGCCCTGGCATCTAGCCCACATGGGAGGAAGCCAGAAAACCAGTTTGTGCAACCCTGAAATCTGTTTTAGGACATTACAGGAGGTTTTAGGATATTACAGAAGGTTTTGGGACATTAAAGGAGGATATTGGGATATTAAAGGAGGTTTTACAGCATTCCAGGAGGTGGATGTTCCCTCCTTCCCAAACCCAATCAGGTGCTAATGCTCTAATGGCAATTCTCTGTCACTTGAATATTTCTAGTCAGGCTGCAGGTTTTTCTGTGAGTGCTGTGGCTCAGTCACCCTTGGTGGGATTGATGGGAAGTGCAGGATGAGGCTGCCTGGCCCGTGCTGTGCAGGTCAGATGAGATGACCATCATCATTCATCCTGACCTTAAGAGCTGACAGTTCTCATTTCTGAGCTGGAGTGGTTCATCCCAGGAGCCTGACACAGCTCTTTCAGCTATTCATTGGATTTTGCTGTGAGTGTTTTTCCCTTAACAGCTCTCAGGGAGCAGGAGCTGTGTTTGAGAGCAGTGCCCAGAGCTGATGAGGAGCTGCTGGGAGTTCAGAGCCTGCTGTGCCCATGGCAGAGCTGCCCTTTGCAAGGTGCAGCAGAGCAGGAGGGGCTGTGAGCAGGCAGGGCCAGGGGCTGTGGCAGGCTGTGCTTGGTGCTGTCACTCTGCAGTTCTGTGCAGCAAACACCAGCTTTGCTGGCTGCTGCTGGATGTTTCCCACCCCTGATTCAGGGGCAGAAAGGACTGTCAGTGTCACTGGGCAGGATTAACCCCCAGAAAGGACTGTCAGTGTCACTGGGCAGGGTTTAACCCCCAGAAAGGACTGTCAGTGTCACTGGGCAGGATTAACCCCCAGAAAGGACTGTCAGTGTCACTGGGCAGGGTTTCACCCACAGAAAGGACTGTCAGTGTCACTGGGCAGGATTTAACACAGAAAGGACTGTCAATGTCACTGGGCAGGGTTAACCCCCAGAAAGGACTGTCAGTGTCACTGGACAGGATTTAACACAGAAAGGACTGTCAGTGTCACTGGACAGGATTTAACTCTCAGAAAGGACTGTCAGTGTCACTGGGCAGGGTTAACAATCAGAAAGGACTGTCAGTGTCACTGGGCAGGATTAACCCCCAGAAAGGACTGTCAGTGTCACTGGACAGGATTTAACTCTCAGAAAGGACTGTCAGTGTCACTGGGCAGGGTTTAACAATCAGAAAGGACTGTCAGTGTCACTGGGCAGGATTAACCCCCAGAAAGGACTGTCAGTGTCACTGGACAGGGTTTAACAATCAGAAAGGACTGTCAGTGACACTGGGCAGGATTTAACACAGAAAGGACTGTCAGTGTCACTGGACAGGATTTAACTCTCAGAAAGGACTGTCAGTGTCACTGGGCAGGGTTAACAATCAGAAAGGACTGTCAGTGTTACTGGACAGGGTTTAACAATCAGAAAGGACTGTCAGTGACACTGGGCAGGATTTAACACAGAAAGGACTGTCAGTGTTACTGGACAGGGTTTAACAATCAGAAAGGACTGTCAGTGTCACTGGGCAGGGTTTAACAATCAGAAAGGACTGTCAGTGACACTGGGCAGGGTTAACAATCAGAAAGGACTGTCAGTGTCACTGGACAGGATTAACCCCCAGAAAGGACTGTCAGTGTTATTGGGCAGGGTTAACAATCAGAAAGGACTGTCAGTGTCACTGGGCAGGATTTAACACAGAAAGGACTGTCAGTGTCACTGGACAGTGTTTCACACTCAGAAAGGACTGTCAGTGACACTGGGCAGGGTTAACAGTCAGAAAGGACTTTCAGTGTCACTGGGCAGGATTTCACACCCAGAAAGGACTGTCAGTGTCACTGGGCAGGATTTCACACCCAGAAAGGACTGTCAGTGTCTGACACTGCAGAACAGGCTCAGAGCTGAGAGCTCTGGGTGGTTCCATTTGCCAAAACAGGACTGGGGAAACTTTGAAATCTCCTTTTCTTTAGGATTGGGGCTTTTTTGTTTTTCCCCTTGGCTTTTCCTTTCCCTTGTGGGCTGAAGCAGTCTGGGGCCTTGTGAGGCATGAATTTTCTTTGCCTTCCACCTTCCCAGCAGCTTGGGCAGAAGAGAAGGACAGATCTGTTTGTGGACAGAGAAATAAATGTAGCCACTTGAAAAGAGCTAAGTGGAGCAAGTCCCCGTGGAGATGAGAGTCTTCAGAGTCATCTGCTGCCAAGACCACAGCTGTGGTCCAGCACTGCCTCAGAAAACTGAGGATGCATCTCTGAAGCTGCAGAGCTCAGGAGTTTTACTGGAGTTTGTTTGCTCCCACTCTTGATTCCTTCCCTCCTCTCCCAGCTTTTCCCCTGTGTCATAATGTCACAGTCACCCCTGAGTGCTCTTGAGAGCAGCCAGGGCATGACCAGGACATGACCAGGGCATGACCAGGAAATGACCAGGGCATGACCAGAGCACACCAGGGCACACCAGGGCATGACCAGGGCACACCAGGACACACCAGGGCACACCAGGGGCATGACCAGGAAATGACCAGGGCACACCAGGACACACCAGGGCATGACCAGGGCACACCAGGGCATGACCAGGGCACACCAGGACACACCAGGACATGACCAGGACATGACCAGGAAATGACCAGGACACACCAGGACATGACCAGGGCATGACCAGGAAATGACCAGGGCACACCAGGACACACCAGGGCACACCAGGGGCATGACCAGGGCACACCAGGAAATGATCAGGGCACACCAGAACACACCAGGGCATGACCAGGGCACACCAGGGCATGACCAGGCATCACTTTCAGGGCCGTTCTCCACTCACAGGAGGAGAGGGGAATGTGTCACACCTTGAGGAGCAGCCCTGGGTTGTGTGGGCCATGGCAGATGGACAGATGGACTCTCAGGGGCTGCCTGGGAGGGGCAGACACAGAGCTCCCACATTTCCTGGCACAGCTCAGGGGGTGCTGCTTCCCTGGAGCTCCTGGGATCTCTGCCTGCCTCTGAGGGCAGGGCTGCTGGTCCCTGCTCCCCCAGGCTGCTGCCCTCCCAGAAATGCTCTGCTGCAGTGACAGGGGGGCACTCTGGGTGCTGAGGTGCTGTTCCTCATCCTGCTTTGAGCTGGGTTTTGTCAGGCTGCCCCTGACCTTGCTGCTCCCTGTCTCCTCACAGGTCTGGCCCGAAGGGTATCCATCTACCTGGACAGGAGCAAGCAGGGAGGTGAGTGCTGTTCCTGTGCTCAGGGGGTGCTTGCTTGGGGTTTTGCTGTAGTTTAAGGGGTTTTGGGGCTCCTGGAAGTTTTGTTTCCACCTCTGCCATCCCCTGCCTGTGTCTGTGCTCCCTGGGCAGGCACAGGCCCTGCTGGGATTAGGGAATCATCTGCCAGCCCCTCTGAGCTCCCTCAGCCACAGGAGCTGGGGGGAATTTGGGAGTCTCTCTTTTCCAGGGAGATTTCAAAGCATCCCTGGACAGAAGGGTTGGAGTGGGAGGTTCCTAAATAAAGCTGGTGTGGGTTTGGCTGGGCTTTGTTTGTAACACCCCTAGGCTGTAAAGATCCTGTGGAGAGGAGATGCTGGGGACTTTCCCAGCAGCCTCAGAAGTGTGAGAGAGAAGCAGAGATAAGCCAAAAGAGGGGAAATTCAGGTGGGTCCATAGTAATTGTTGCCTGTGAGGTGGGAGGCCCTGTGGCCATGGCAGTGCCCCAGGCCAGGTTGGAGGGGGCTGGGAGCAGCCTGGGGCAGTGGAAGGTGTCCCTGCCCTGGCAGGGGTGGCACTGTGCCCAGCCCAAACCCTGCTGAGATTCTGAGTCTGATAAATGCCACAAATTCCACCGTGCCACGTGGAGGGAAGGTGGAGGAAGTGCCCAGCTTCTCCCTCAGGGGCTGAGCAGGGTCTGTGTGGCCCTGGGCCCCCAGGAGGGGGGGGAGCAGATGGCTGGTGTGTCAGGCCCTGCTCGTGCTGACATCACTCAGGATGTTCATCAATTATTGATATTGCTGAGTGATCAGAGCTGCCTGTGTCTGCCCTGATTTACCAGCCAGGCTCCTGGCAGGGGCTGATTCAGAACTCCTCCGTGCAGTTCAGCAGAGCTCTGTGCTCTGGGAGCTGGGGCAGGAGTGAGCAGAGCTGATGTGTGGCTGCTGCTGCTGCCTGGCTGTGAGATCCCCAGCAAAGGCTAAAATTAGCAGGGCTTGGCTGCAGGGAATCCCTGCTCAGAGAATCCCTGCTCAGGGAGCAGTTTCAGGAATTCCAGAGGTGGATCAATGCTGTGCTGCTCAGGGGCAGGGCAGCTCCAGGAAAACCTGCTCCAGCTGCCTCTGCCCTGCTGCTGACTAAGGCAGCACAAGCACCCCCCTTCCCTCTGGAGAGGTGTAAGATGTGTGGAATTAGTGCTCTCCTGGCAGCACAGTGCAGCAGCAGTGCTTGGGTGCTGCCCCAGCCCTGGAGTGTCCCAGGCCAGGCTGGATGGAGCAGGGGCACAGCTCCAGCTGCTCCAGGAGCTGCTCAGGGGGCAGAGGGCAGGCAGGGAGGCTCCCCATATTCCCAGGAGCCCCCATCAGGACTGAGGGCTGCAGGAGGAGCAGCACAGTCCTGCTCAGATTGTTTGGAGTCAATAAAGTCACTGGAGAATTCTCAGCTCCAGGGGTTTGTGTTCCTTTAATTGAATCCCAGCATCCCAGCTCCTGCTGTCCCTCACTGCAGAGTCCTTGGCACGAGGAGGGTGACACTTTCTGAGAGGATGTTGTAGAAATTAATGATGAGTGAGGTCATCCAGCCCTCCCACTGCTTCCTGGAAATGAAAGCAGGGATGTGTTTCACTGCTCAGCCAGGAGGGCCCGTGATTAAAAAGTGATCAGTGAGAGTGCAGGATGTTTAATAGTGTGTTCATGCAGGTATTGCTGACTCCCTGAAATGCCAAGGACAGCCTGGCCACTCCTGTGATGCTACAGATGTTGGGAATCAGCTGCTTTCACCACATTGGCACTGGAATTCTTCCATGGAATTGTCCATTCCAGGCAAATATCTCTGGCTCAGGGGCAGTCCTGAGGGAACAGCCTTGGGAAGTTTTACCTTCAGGGAGCAGCTGCTGGTGTGGATAAACTCAGCCATACCCACTGCCAGTGCTGGCTTCAGAGGGCTCAAAACCAAACAACCCAAACCAGAAAACAGCACCACCTCCAGCACAGACATTTAAAACTTCCTTTCCCTGAGCTGTGGAAGATTTGTTGCTCATTATCTAAGAACATAATATCCCTGTGGGGGAAATTGTGCTCTCAGCTCCTGATGCATTGCAGCAGTGCAGGGCTGGTTCCTGCAGCTCTGGCAGCACCAGGATTCAGCACGGGGCTGTGCCAGGGGCTGGGGCAGCTGTCCCTGATTGCTCCTGGGAGGGTCAGGCAGAGCCAGCTCTGGGGCTGGGCAGGTGCTCAGAGCAGCACCTGTGGGCAGAGGGGATAGAGAACAGCTCAGGTGTTCAGCACCTGTGGGCAGAGGGGATAGAGAACAGCTCAGGTGTTCAGTACCTGTGAGCAGGAGGGGATAGAGAACAGCTCAGGTGCTCACCTGTGGGCAGGAGGGGATAAAGAACAGCTCAGGTGTTCACCTGTGGGTAGGAGGGGATGGAGAACAGCTCAGGTGCTCAGAGCAGCACCTGTGGGCAGGAGGGGCTGAGAGCAGCTCAGGTGCCAGGCCCAGGAGCCAAAGCCCTGTGGGTGGGCTGCAGGCTCAGTTGTAACATCCTGGAGTAGGACCTCTGTTAATTAAAAAGGAAACGATCATTAGTATTCATCCCACGTCTGCTCCATGGACTGAGCATGGAAGGATGAGCCAATCCTGGATCATCTCTGCCATGCAAACCTTTGCCTGTACATAGAAATAGTTCAGCTATTTCTGTCTCATTCCATACTGTGAGTGCTGCTCTGGGTGGAACATTTCTCAGTCAGAGGAAGCTTTCCTTCCCCTCACACACTTCCAAGTGACTGACATTTATGTCCAAGGGCTTTTCTGCCCTTCAGGCAGGTTGGAATTCTGGGTCAGCATTCCCAGGTGAATGGTTCAGCATCCCCTTTTTGGCCAGGGCAGCATTTTGGGGTGCAGCAGGAGCTGAGCCCCCAGCCCAGGGGCTCAGCACAGGACCCACTGCCCCCAGGCTTGGGATGATCCAAATCCTCTTCCCTCTTCCAGGGAGCAGCAGTTATCCCTGAGCTGAGCTACTGAAGTTTTGGTGAGAAAGGCAGGAGGGTCTCGAGCCACACCAGGGTGGACAGGGCTTGGAGCTCCCTGGGCAGTGGAAGGTGCCCCTGCCCATGGCAGGAGTGGTTGTTAAGGTCCCTTCCAGCCCAAACTATTCCAGGATTCTGTGCTCATTTCCTCCTTTTTCTCCCAGCCTGGTTGGGAATGAACCCTTGTCCCTTCCATCTGCTTGTCTCTCATGGGAATCCTTGTGCAATCCCTCAGTGAGACTCTCCTGCCCTTCTAGATGTCATTGCTGAATGTCCTCAGTGACAAACTCCTGACAGGCACAGCAGGAGAGGCACCAAAAATGCCAACAAACTCAGAGCAGCCTGTCCCCCTGCACAGAACAGCCCCTGGAACCACAGCTGGACAGGACTTGGTGCTGATCAGAAAAAACCTTCCTAAACTGGGGAGTGTTCCTGGGAACTGGGAGCTTCTCCCAAAACTGGGGAATGGGGAGCTTCTCCAAACTGGGGAATGGGAGCTTTCCCAAGCTGGGGAGTGGTCCTGGGAATGGGGAGCTTCCCTAAACTGGGAAGTGTTCTGGGAATGGGGACCTTTCCCAAACTGGGGACTGTTCCTGGGAATGAGGAGCTTTCCCAAACTGGGGAATGTTCCCAAACTGGGAAGTGTTCCTGGGGAATGGGGAGCTTCCCCAAACTGGGGAGTGTTCCTGGGGAATGGGGAGCTTCCCCAAACTGGGGAGTGTTCCCAAACTGGGGAGTGTTCCTGGGAATGGGGAGCTTTCCCAAACTGGGGAATGCTCCTGGGGATGGGGAGCTTTTCCAAACTGAGGAATGTTCCCAAACTGGGGAGTGTTCCTGAGGAATGAGGAGCTTTCCCAAACTGGGGAATGTTCCCAGACTGGGGAGTGTTCCTGGGAATGGGGACCTTTCCCAAACTGGGGAATGCTCCTGGGGATGGGGAGCTTTCCCAAACTGGGGAATGCTCCTGGGGATGGGGAGCTGTGGAGCTGCCTGGGAGCTCTTTGCCTGCTGAGCCCATCAGGGATGGTAGCAGATCCATCTCAGCTGCCAGGTTAATCCTGTCACATGGGCTGTAAACAGATGACAAATGCAAACACTTCAGTGGTGTTTATCATCTCCATCACTGCCTGCTTGTTTGCCTCAGCTCTCCAGCCCTGTGAGCTGCCAGGCAGGGCTGAAGAAACAATCCATCTGACTAAAGATAAAGATCCAGGCTCCCAGGTCAGCCCAGAGTCCCAAATTCCCTGCAGGGGGGTGAGGGTCTGGCAGTAACCATCAGTGACCTCCTGCGTGGATGTGGCAGGATCAGGAATGGGCTGGGCTGTGGTGCTCAGGAAGGGGAGAGGGGCAGAGTGCTGTCTCTGAAGCTGTGCAGAACAAGGTCATCCCATCGTGCTGGAGGAGAGCTCAGTGTGCACAGGACTGGCTGCTGCCTCCTTTGTGCTCTGTACTGTGGATGTTCTGGTACAAGGTACTTGTGGGCCTTTGGTGACAAAAGAGCACATGGGGCAGGCTTAGATTTCCTGCTGGGGATGGTTCCTGGCAGGAAATCCAGACAAATGCACGTTCTTTACCTTGTGGACCAGCACCTTGTGGAGTGGAGGCAGGGATGGTGCTGAAGGCACCGAGTGCTGGGGGCAGGAGCTGCAGTCCTGATGCATTGCAGAGGGTTCTGACTCCAGCTCTGGGTGGTTATGAAACACTGCTCAGCACCAGACACTCGGTCTGGCACGGAGGAGAGGCTGGACAACTGCTCTGGGAGGCAGGGGTGCTGCTCTGAGACAGTGATGGTGCTGTGTGAGACAGGAATTCTGCTCTGAGAGGCAGGGGTGCTGCTCTGAGACAGTGATGGTGCTGTATGAGGCAGGAATTCTTCTCTAAGGGGCAGGGATTCTGCTCTGAGAGGCAGGGATGGAGCTCTGAGACAGGGATGGTGCTGTGAGAGGCTGGGATGCTGCTCTGAGACAGTGATGGTGCTGTGGGAGACAAGAATTCTGCCCTGAAACAGGAATTCTGCTGCTGCCCCTGCCCTCCCGAGGGGCTGGAACAGACACCAAGCCTGGATTTCTCCTCTGCTTCCCTCCTGTGGTGCTCCCGGGTTTTTGTTTGTGTTTTTAGCAGTGTGGATGGGTTGTGCAGAACTTCCCCTGGAGATCGATCTGTGCCCTCGAGGATGAGGAGCCGAAGCTCCTGGGAGGTGTTGGAGCTGCAGGGTGTTCCCCTCACAGCCAGTGCACAGACGGGTTTGGGCTCCCTCCAGCTGTGAAATCCACTCCATTGCTGCCCTGACTTGGCTGTTCCTGGTCCAGGAGCATCTCCCACATCCTTGTGACAGAGCCAGGAGTCAGTGCAGGACTCTGAGGTCTCTGGGGTGGCACAGCGAGTCTCTGCCACCAGCATTCGGAGTTAATGTTCTGTGAGGAGCTGGGCAGTTCCTGGAAGTTGTGCTGCCCTTCCCGGGGAGCCAGCGGGCTCAGAGCAGGCAGGGTTTGCCCTCAGACGCAGGAGCAGCTGGTTCAGTCCCATCTGGAGGCTGGGGGGGTGTCCGTGTGTGTCATTTTGCATTTCCTCTGGCGGTGACATGTCTGCAGCGCTGGCCAGCAGGGCTGCTGCTCCCGGCAGTGCAGCCTGCCCTGCTGGCACTGAGCTGCAGCCTGTGTGTCTCAGGAGCAGGGATGGTGGTGGACTGGGAACAGGAAACCGGGCTGCTGATGACCTCGGGGGACGTGAGGATAATCCGGATCTGGGACACGGACCGGGAGATGAAAGTGCAGGTAACAGCTGAGTGCTCCTCCCTCCTGAGCCCCTCCCAGGGCACAGTGCCCCGGAGCCCCGGGGCTGCCAGCTCCTGGAGCCCCTGCGTGCCTCTGTCCCTGCTTCCCTGGCCCAGGGCCACCTGCCAGGGTCAGTAAAACCACACAGATACCCAGGGGGAGCGAGTCAGGGCTCTCCTGGAGGCTGCTGTGCTTTCTGGGTAGGCAGCAATGTCTGGGGAGCTGTGGAGTGCAGAGATTCCACACTGCACTGGGATGCAGAGATGGGCACTGGGATGCACAGGAGGGCACTGGGATGCACAGATGGGCACTGGGATGCAGAGATGGACACTGGGATGCACAGGAGGGCACTGGGATGCACAGATGGGCACTGGGATGCACAGGAGGGCACTGGGATGCACAGATGGGCACTGGGATGCACAGATGGACACTGGGATGCACAGATGGGCACTGGGATGCTCAGGAGGGCTCTGGGATGCACAGATGGACACTGGGATGCACAGATGGACACTGGGATGAAGAGATGGACACTGGGATGCAGAGATGGGCACTGGGATGCACAGATGGGCACTGGGATGCACAGATGGACACTGGGATGCAGAGATGGGCACTGGGATGCAGAGATGGGCACTGGGATGCACAGGTTGGCACTGGGATGCAGTTGGGTTTCACAGTAACTGGAACAGTCCCAGTCAGTGGAGGCACACACAGCTCCTGTGCTGTGGCATGGGAAAGGCCCTGCCAGAGTTCATTCAGCCACAATCACGTGGAGGTTCCTCAGAAATTCCAAGGAGAAGCAGGTGGTCGCTGAGAATGGAGGCACCATGCTGGAATAAAAAGGAAGTGGAGTTTTCAAAGCTTCTCCAAATTAATTACCCTTGGATGAACATTAATTGTGACACTTTGACCCTGCCATGCAGGGTAATTAAGCCTCTGTTCATCTTAATTACTTTCACATATTATTTTTTTCTATGCAAATTAGGGAGCTGCAAAATTCAGGAGGCAAAAATCTTTTAAATGATGATGATTAATGATTGCACTGAAAGTATCTAAAAACACGTTGTTTCTTTTTTTAATTGCAAAGATTGGGTGTTGAAATTGAAGTGATTGGAACTTCCTGACTCAGTAACTGGGAAAGTGAGAATCAGCACAAAGAGCAGGAGTGATGGAGGCAGATGAAGGTGCTTCCCTCTTTGAACTACAGAAAGCCTCAGCTCTGGGAGCACCCGGGCTGAGCTGGAGGAACAAGTGCTTCATTTGCACTTCTGCTGAGTGTTGCTGCTTCAAAGGGGGAGCTGGGGGTGGGCAGAGCCTGCAGCAGCCCCAGGCCTGGTGCCTCTCCCTGCTCAGCCCGGGCTGGGGCTGCAGCTCCAGGGGTGAAAATGCACAGAGACAAAAACAGAGAGACAAAAACAGAGAGACAAAAGGTGTGGAACGAGCTCCTGCAGCAGCCTGGGCTGTGGAAGGTGTGCCTATGGTGTGCCCACTGTGTGCCCACTATGTGCCTCCCAACCCAACCCATTCCATTATTGCCATTCCTGCTTCTGCAGTGCTGCTCAGCTGTTTTTTACTGCTTTGAACTGAAGGTGGTTTTCCTCCCAGCAGGCACAGGGATTATTCTGAGCAATTCTTTTGCCTCCAGAAGTGAAAGGGGGGAGGTGGCAGCATGGGTGCCCTGGTGTGTTCCCAGCTGTGTGTTCCCTGCAGCTCCAGCTGCATTTTTCCATGTCCCTTTCCCAACACACCTCTAGGGAGACTCTGATGGGTGTCCCTGCCACATGTGCCATGGCAGGGATGGGACAGGAGGCTCAGCACTGCCTGGCTTGCTCTGGGGCTGTGCCAGGGGCCAGAGTGGCACTGCTGGGGCTCAGGGGACCAGAGCTGCCTCACCCTGCTCGGTGTGGGGATGGGGAGGATGGGGATGGAGCAGGGCTGTGGCTCAGGGCCCTGAGCTCAGCCCATGGTATGTGTGAGATGGGGATGGGGATGGGGATGGGGATGGTTCAGGATTGTGGGTCAGGGCTCTGATGCAGCCCCTGGAGCCAGCCCCTGGTGTGTGTGTGATGGGATGGGTCAGGACTGTGGGTCAGCCCCTGAGCTCAGCCCCTGGTGTGTGTGTGTGTGTGTGTGTGTGTGTGTGTGTGTGTGTGTGTGTGTGTGTGTGTGAGAGAGATGGGGATGGAGCAGGACTGTGGCTCAGCCCATGGTGTGTATGTGATGGGGATGGGGATGGGGATGGTTCAGGATTGTGGGTCAGGGCTCTGATGCAGCCCCTGAGCTCAGCCCATGGTGTGTGGAGGATGGGGATGGGTCAGGGCTGTGGCTCAGCCCCGAAGCTCAGCCCCTGCTCTGTGTGTGTGTGTGTGTGTGTGCTCTCTGGCAGGACATCCCCACGGGAGCTGACAGCTGTGTCACCAGCCTGTCGTGTGACTCGCAGCGCTCGCTGATCGTGGCGGGGCTGGGCGACGGCTCCATCCGCGTGTTCGACAGGAGGATGGCGCTCAGCGAGTGGTAACTGCTGCCCTCCCTGCCCCGGGGCTCGCCCTGCCCCGCTCCCTCTCACTGTCCCTTTGTCCCTTTGTCCCCAGCCGGGTGATGACGTACCGGGAGCACACGGCCTGGGTGGTGAAGGCTTACCTGCAGAAACACCCCGAGGGCAACATCATGAGCGTCAGGTACCCGGGCTGCACTGCTGCAGCTCTTTGCCCTCACTCCCCGTTTGCTTTTCCCCTTGAGCTCTGTCCCTGCTATTCCAGCAGCTGGGAGGGTAAAGCTCTTGAGTTTGGCATTTGCTTCAGTAATTAACCCCTGCTCCAAACTGGGTGGAGAGGAGGCAGAAAGGAATGTGGAGCTTTGCTTGGAAGGCTCTTGGTGTGGTTTGGGGGTAAACAGGGAGCTGGGAGGGAGCAGGAGCTGGGTGTAGAATATCTTCTGTAGATATAGAATAGAATAGAATAGAATAGAATAGAATAGAATAGAATAGAATAGAATAGAATAGAATAGAATAGAATAGAATAGAATAGAATTAGAATAGAATAGAATAGAATAGAATAGAATAGAATAGAATAGAATAGAATAGAATAGAATAGAATAGAATAGAATAGAATAGAATAGAATTAGAATAGAATAGAATTAGAATAGAATAGAATAGAATAGGTGTAGAATAGAATTTGTATAGAATGTGTGAATAGAAATGTGTAGAATATCTTCTCTTGGGGGAGCTTTACTGCCAACATCTCCCTGGGGTCATCTGGGGGAGAGCAAGAGGAGGATGTGGATGGTTCATCTGTCAGTTTCCTGGCCAGGATTCCTGTGTTCAATTCCCCAAATCCATTCCTGCTGCCTGGTAAACACCCTGGCCAGAGCTGCAGGTACTGATTTGGCCATTAAGGAACAGCAGAACAGAATTTATTGTCACAAAGCCACCGTTTGCACACAAAGAGCCTCTTTTTCTTGATTAGAAAATGGAAACAAAACATAATTTTCTGGGATTCAGAACATTCCTGAGGTGGGGGATGGGCAGCAAAAATGTATTAAGATTTTCAGACAGTGGATTATGTGATGCAGCTGCCAGATTTGTCCAGCTCCCATATTGGAGTTTTTAATCTTCCTCTCCATAAGCTCCTCCAGCAGCTCCAGGGGTCGGGTCCCTGTGCCCAGGGCTGTCCTCAGAGCCCGTCCAGCCTGGGAGCTGCAGAGCTGGGAGGGAATGCTGGGCTTCAAAAGGCAGCTCTGGGCTCTTCCCAGAGGAGCTCAGGTTGTGGAGCTGAGCCACCTCCCTTCCAGTTCCTCCCAGTTCCCTCTGACAGCAAAATCCAAGGAAAACAAATGACAGGACACAGTGAGATCCTGGTGTCCAGGCCCTTGGAGTAAAGGTTGGCACCAGCACATCTCTGCCTGCAGCTTTCCAAGGCCATTCCCCTGCAGGAATTCGGGGCTGCCATGGAGCTGGATGGGTTGAGTGTGCCAGAACAGGGAATGCACACTCAGAAATGGGCTGGGAGTGAGAGAGGCAGTGAGGGATCAGAAATTTGGGATCAGCAGTGAGAGATCAGCAATGTGGGATCAGCAGTGTAGGATCAGTTTGGGATCAACAGTTTGGGATCAGCAGTGTAGGATCAGTTTGGGATCAGCAGTGTAGGATCAATTTAGGATCTCTCCCAAGCTCTTCCTTCAGCACAGAGCGTGCTGTGGGTGGGATCAAACCACAGCACCAGTGAGAACTCAGCCATGTGTGTTCCCTGTCCCAGTGCCCCATGGAGGTGTTTGGCTCATGGGCAGCCCTACAGCTGCATTTCCTGGGCTTTGGGATGGGGCTGGGCACAGGCTGATCCCCGGGTTGGGTGGGGCTGGGGACAGATTTGGGTGGGGCTGGGAACAGGTTTGGGTGGGGCTGAGCACGGGCTGAGCCCTGGTTCTGGGTGGTTCTGGTTTGGGGCTGAGCCGTGGTTTGGGTATGGCTGAGCCCTGTTCTGGGTGGTTCTGGTTTGGGGCTGAGCCCTGTTTGGGTAGTTCTGGCTGGTTCTGGGCACAGACTGAGCCCTGTTTGGGTGGTTCTGGCTGGTTCTGGGTGGTTCTGTTGGGCTGAGCCCTGTTCTGGGTGGTTCTGTTGGGCTGAGCCCTGTTTGGGTGGGGCTGAGCCCTGTTTGGGGGTTCTGGGTGGTTCTGGCTGGTTCTGGGCACAGCTGAGCCCGGCTCTGCTCTGCAGTGTCAACGGGGACGTTCGCTTCTTCGACCCGCGCATGCCCGAGTCCATGAAGGTGCTGCAGATCGTCAAGGGGCTCACAGCCCTCGACATCCACCCCCAGGCCAACCTGTTTGCATGGTAAGGGCTGAAATCCCTCCTGCTGCCATTCCTGCACAGGGAGATCTGCAGGGAGCCCTGCAGGGAGGCACCAGGCTGGTCAGAGGGATGGAGCAGGGCCTGGGGTGCCAGGGCACAGGGAGTGGCTTCCCCCTGCCAGAGGACAGGGTTTCGTGGGATCCTGGGGGGAAAATTCTTCCCTGGGAGGGTGGAGCAGCCTGGAGCCTGTTTGGGATGCACTGGGCGTGTTTGGGCATCAGCCCTCTGGGGTTTCCTGTCCCAGGTGACCACAGGTCACTGTGGTTCTTCCCCCTGAGGGAAGTGGCTGCACTCTGGCCTGGCACACAGCTCAGCAGTGTTTCCCTCCCCAGCATTCCCAGTGACTCTGTGTTCTGTCCCTTCCCTTGCAGTGGCTCCATGAACCAGTTCACTGCCATCTACAACGGCAACGGGGAGCTGATCAACAACATCAAGTACTACGATGGCTTCATGGGACAGAGAGTGGGAGCCATCAGCTGCCTGGCCTTCCATCCTCACTGGGTCTGTGTCCCTGGTTTTGGGGTTGGCATGTCCCTGTGGGAGACTGGGGATGGCACAGAGACCCCCCCATGGTGAAGGGAGCTGTCCCAGCCTCCTGCAGCTCCACAGGGCTCCAGCTGCACTTCCATCCCAGCTCTGCAGCCTGGCTCAGCTCAGCCTCCTTGGTCACACTCCCAGATTCCCAAAGTGTGTTTATTCACTGCCTGCCTGGGCTCTGCAGCCTGCAGGAAGAGCTGCATCTCAGGAGAGCAGGACAGCTGCAGAAACTAAAAACTAAAGCTGCAAAAACTAAAAACTAAAGTTGCAAAAACTATGGGCTGATAAAGGCTGGAGTGAGGCAGAGCAGAGTCCACAAGGGGGCGGCACTATTGCGGGGGGGGCTGCAATACCGATTGTGTCCACAAGGGGGCGGCACTATTGGGGGGGCTGCAATACCGATTGTGTCCACAAGGGGGCAGCACTGTTGGGGGGGCTGCAGTACCGGTTTTATCCACAAGGGGGCAGGAATGCTGTTGGGGCTGCAGTGCCATGCCTGTTTGTGCTCTGACCGTGCCTGTCCGAGCTGAGATTGTTGCTCTGAGCTGTGATTGTTGCTCTGACCGTGCCTGTCTGGAGCTCAGACCGTGTCTGCCTGAGCTGTGATTGTTTCTCTGAGCTGTGATTGTTGCTCTGAGCTGTGATTGTTGCTCTGACTGTACCTGTCTGAGCTGTGATTGTTGCTCTGACTGTGCCTGTCTGAGCTCTGACCTTGGCTCTGAATGTGCCTGTCTGAGCTGTGATTGTTTCTCTGAGCTGTGATTGTTGCTCTGACTGTGCCTGTTTGTGCTCTGACCGTGCCTGTCCAAGCTGTGATTGTTTCTCTGAGCTGTGATTGTTGCTCTGACTGTGCCTGTTTGTGCTCTGACTGTGCCTGTCCGAGCTGTGATTGTTTCTCTGAGCTGTAATTGTTTCTCTGAGCTGTGATTCTTGCTCTGAGCTGTGATTGTTGCTCTGCCCGTGCCTGTCCGAGCTGTGATTGTTGCTCTGAGCTGTGATTGTTGCTCTGCCCGTGCCTGTCCCAGCTCTGCCGGGCTCTGACCGCCCCTCTGTCCCTGTGCCCCGCAGCCCCACCTGGCCGTGGGCAGCAATGATTTCTACATCTCGGTGTACTCGGTGGAGAAGAGGATCAGATGACGGATCGGTGCCGGGCGGGGCCTCCTGTACATAGAGAAACCATCGACTTGAATGTTTCGTGTTGGCTGCTGCTGCACCCCATAACTTGAACGTTTGTTCTTCTGACTTAGCTACTGATGGGTTTGACGAGGGGAAGAGACAATCTCCTGGGTTTTGTTTTGTTCTGTTTTCCAGCTATATCCTCTAAAAGCTACAGAAAAGGAACATTTATTTTTGTTTCCAGTGGTTGGCTTCTCTGTCAGAAACACGGCTCCTGAGCTTGGAAGGACTTGGATGAGGCAATGCCCTTGAGAAGGGTCTTGTTTTAGTCTTTGTTCCTTGTTTTGCTGGAGTGTGGGTTCTTCAAGGACTGTCAGGACTCACCTACAGCTCCACGGGACCCTCCAGCTGCTGCCAACCCTGTGCCAAACCCAGTTCCTGGGACAGGGCAGCAAGGGCTGTACCTGCCAGGGAGGCAGGGCAGCATCTCCTCTGCATGAGCCTCCCCTCCCTGCCCTGCAGCACCCTCTCCACTGGAAGCAAGGACAGCCCTGGTGGGGACCTGGTGGCCTGGGCAGGCAGGGATCCTGCAGGAAGGGGCTCAGGGAGATGGCAAGAGCAGGGCAGGATGTCCCACACCACAAAGGATGATGAGGGAAGAAAGGGAGCGAAGATCTCCAACATGCCAACGAGCCTGGAGCAAGTCACTGGTGTCACCACCTTCCTCCCAAGCCCTGGTGGGGAGCTGGGGGCTCCTCGGGCCCTGCCCCTGCTGCTGCCACTGTCGCTGTGGCACAGGGAGCCCCGGGCCCATGTGGGCTCTGTGTGCTCCCCACGGCTGCATGCACCCAGGGGAGGTCAGCTCTGGGCCTGGAGCTGCACACCACAGCTGAGGCTCACCTGCCTTTGGAACAGGCACTGGGCACGGAGAGCTGCTGAGGAGGAGGAGGAGGGGAAGGAGGAAGGCAGCCAGTCACTGCTCTGAGCCGAGCACCCTCGTCCCAGCTGCTCCATCTTCCAGCCCTGCCGGTGTCAGTGTGAATGTTGTGTCCCTTGGGGCTGGCTGTGGGGGGTGTGAGCACAGCCCAGGGCAGCTTTCCTCCCTTGCCGAGGTGCAGAGCTCCCTGCAGTCCCAGCTGGGATCCCAGCCAGTGCAGGGGATTGCAGGAGTGCAGCAGGCAGGGCTCAGGAGCCCCTGCCCCGTGCCCAGCTGCTGCTGCCCTGGCCCGTGTCCCTGTGTCAGGGACTGTCCCTGTGTCAGTCCCAAACCCTGCCCGGTGTCCCCAAGCCCCGTCCCTGCCCGGGAGGCCGAGGGCCACACCCCAGGATAATGAATCAAAGGCTTTAAACTTCACAACTACCTAAACCCCCATTTCTGAGCTCCCCAAAGTGAATTATGGTCTAGCAGAGCTGTGCCTCTTCCCGAGCTGTCCCCGGGGTGGAGCCAGAGTTTGGGATTTCACCTAACCCGTTAACACTCACAGCTTCAGAACCAATCGATTTTTAACTGGTATCAGTGTGTTTGTGAAAGGAACAGGACATTCCTGGCACGGTGGAGCTGCTGCTCCTGCCCTGGTGCAGCCCCACGTCCAGGACGGGGGATTTTAAGGAATTGGGGCTGCTGGGATTTTACCCCGAGCGTGTGTGGGCTGTGCAGAGATTCAATCATGGGATCACAGAGTTTAACCAAGGATCTGGAGAGCGTCCTACCTTAAAAAGTTCACTTATCTCTATTTATTTTACAAAAATAAAGTTTAAAGAAAAATATATAAAACCTCCCCACACGATTGTAATGTGAGAGTAAAACAATTACAGACAAATAAATGGTTAATAAAAAATAAATGCAGAAACACTTTGTGGTGTGAGGCTCCTTGTGTGGGGCAGGGGCAGCCTGGCTCGCTGAGAGGGATGAGCTGCTGGGAGAGATGGAGAGGTGCAGAAAGGAATAAATGGATCCTGGCAGGGCCCGGGCAGTGGCTGGACACGATGGGGTCAGGGGGTTTTTCCACCCAGCAATGCCATGGCTCCAGGAATGGATCCTGAGCCCCCAACCCCTGCAGCCTCCCTCCCACACCTCCCATCCCCTGTATCCTGTTCCCTGTACCCCACTCCCTAATTATCCCCATTCCCAGTATTATTATCCCCATTCCTTATTTTATTCCCATTCCTGATATTATTATCCCCATTCTCTATTCTTTATCATTCCCAGTCCCTATTTTTTCCCCTTGCCAGTTATCCCCATTCCTTATATTATTATTTCCATTCCCTATATTATTATCCCCATTCCCTATTTTATTATTCCCATTCCCTATTTTATCACCATTCACTATATTATTATTCCCATTCCAGATTTTATTCCCATTTCCTATATTATTATCCCCATTCCTTATTTTATTATTGCCGTTCCCTATTTTATCACCATTCACTATATTATTATTCCCATTTCCTATTTTACTATTCCCATTCCCTATTTTACCCCCATTCCCTATTTTGTTATTCCCATTCCCTATTCTATTATTCCCATTCCCTATTTTATCCCCATTCCCGGTTATCCCCATTCCCTATTTTGTTATCCCCATTCCCTATTTTGTTATTCCCATTCCCTATTCTATTATTCCCATTCCCTATTTTATCCCCATTCCCTGTTATCCCCATTCCCTATTCTATTATTCCCATTCCCTATTTTATCCCCATTCCCTATTCTATTATTCCCATTCCCTATTTTATCCCCCTTCCCTATTCTGTTATTCCCATTCCCTATTTTGTCATTCCCATTCCAGATTTTATTCCCATTCCCGATATTATTATCCCCACTCCCTATTTTATTATTCCCATTCCCTATTTTGTCCCCATTCCCTATTTTATTATTCCCATTCCCGGTTATCCCCATTCCCTATTTTGTTATCCCCATACCCTATTCTATTATTCCCATTCCCTATTTTATCCCCATTCCCTATTCTATTATTCCCCGTTCCCTATTTTGTTATCCCCATTCCCTATTTTATCCCCATTCCCTATTCTATTATTCCCCATTCCCTATTTTGTTATCCCCATTCCCTATTCTATTATCCCCATTCCCTGTTTTATCCCCATTCCCTATTCTGTTATTCCCACTCCAGATTTTATTTCCCGTTCCCGGCATTCCCGTCCCCAGCGCGCCCCCCAGCGGCGCTCTGGCCGCGGCGGCGGTGGCTGCGCGTTGTGCGGGGCCGGGCCCCTCGCGGCCGCCGTCGGGGGCGGGCCGGGCCGGGCCGGGCCGGGCAGGAGCGGCCATGGGGAACCTGTTCGGGCGGAAACGGCGGAGCCGCGTCACGGAGCAGGACCGGGCCGTGCTGGTGAGGGGCGGGAGACCGGGAGGGACCGGGCCGTGCTGCTGGGGGGGGAACGGGAGGGACCGGGAGGGACCGGGCCGTGCTGCTGAGCGCGCCTGACCGGGTCTGGCCCGTGGGTTTGCCGGGTCCCCGGCGATGGCGGAGCGGGGCTGGGGCTGAGCGATTGCCGGTGCTGCCGGTGACACGGCGGGGACCGAGCGGGCGGGGCGGCGGCGCTGCTGGAGGGGGCGCTGTGACTCCTGTCCGTGCGTCTGTCCGTGCCCCTGTCCGTCCCTCTGTCCGTCCCTCTGTCCGTGCCTCTGTCCGTCCCTCTGTCCGTCCCTCTGTCCGTCCCTCTGTCCATCCTTCTGTCCGTCTGTCCGTGTCCCTGTCCGTCCCTCTGTCCATCCCTCTGTCCGTGCCCCTGCCCGTCCCTCTGTCCATCCCTCTGTCCGTGCCTCTGTCCCTCTGTCCATCCCTCTGTCCGTGCCCCTGCCCGTCCCTCTGTCCGTGCCTCTGCCCGTGCCCCTGTCCGTCCCTCTGTCTGTGCCTCTGTCCCTCTGTCCATCCCTCTGTCCGTGCCCCTCTGTCCGTCCCTCTGTCCGTGCCTCTGTCCGTGCCCCTGTCCGTCCCTCTGTCCGTGCCCTCTGTCGTCCTCTGTCTGTCCGCCCTCTGTCCGTGCCTCCCTCTGTCCGTCCCTCTGTCCGTGCCTCTGTCCGTCCCTCTGTCCGTGCCCCTGTCCGTCCCTCTGTCCGTGCCCCTGTCTGTGCCCCTGTCCGTCCCTCTGTCTGTGCCTCTGTCCGTGCCTCTGTCCCTCTGTCCATCCCTGTGTCCGTGTGTCCCGCAGCAACTGAAGCAGCAGCGGGACAAGCTGCGGCAGTACCAGAAGCGGCTGAGCCTGGGGCTGGAGCGGGAGCGGGCGCTGGCCCGGCAGCTGCTCCGGGACGGCAAGAAAGAGTGAGAGAGGGGACGGGAGGGGACGGGAGGGGACGGGAGAGGAGCAGCCGGGCCGGGGCGGGGGCGGCAGGGCCACCTCCAGGTGTCACCGGCCAGGAAACACCGCTGGATCGTAGGGATAGAGTCCCGGGATGGTTTGGGCGGGAGGGACCTTAAAACTCATCCTATCCCACCCCCTGCCATGGGCAGAGACACCTCCCACTGTCCCAGGCTGCTCCCTGACCTGAGACACATCCAGGGGCAGCCACAGCTTCCCTCACAGGGAGGGATTTATTCCCCACGCCCAGTCTGCTCGGCCCTGCTCCTTGCAGGAGCTGGGCTGCCAGTTCAGCAGCCAGGAGTTGTCCCCTTTTAGCAGAAGCACAGAACAAGCGTGGCTTTGATGGGGCTCCTTTGGCCTTCAGTTGCTTCACCCCTGCTGTGTTTCCCTCCCTGGGTGTCCCTCAGGAAAGCCATGCTCCTGCTGAAGAAGAAACGGTACCAGGAGCAGCTTCTGGATAAAACAGAGACCCAGATCAGCAACCTGGAGCGGATGGTGAGCGAGGCCTGGGGTGTTCTGGGGTAGGGCTCCCCTGGATTCCCTGGAATTCCATCCCAGCTGGCACATCCTGGCAGGTGCTCAGCCCTCTGTTTCCAAAATGTTTCCAAAATTGTATGTGTGCCACGATTTCCCTGGAGACACAGCGTGGTGTGTTTGGAATCTGCAGGCTCCCTGTTGAATGTGTGGTTTGGAAATTGCTGAAATGTTACTCACAGGGGGGATGGCTGCACTGGGCCCTTCCTGGGCTTGTCTCAGGCCTGTCATTTCAGAGCTGGATGTGTTTGGGTTTGGGGAGGTCTCAGCTGGGACTGGCAGCTGGAAAATCTGGTGAAATTACTTCCTGGGCTGTTGGACCTGCTGGTGCAGCTGCCTGTGCTGAGCTTTTTGTGTGGATGTTTCCTGCTGCTGGTGCCACTGACAGGACACAAGGGCTGCTCTGACTGCTCCTTGCAGCTTCTCTGGTGGTCCTGGCAGCCTGTGCCTGCCTAATAATGCCAAACATGGAATTATTTAGGTGGGAAGAGCCCTGTGAGCCCAGTCATTCCCCAGCTCTGCCAGGGCCACCACTGCCCCCATATCTGTAAAATCCCTCCAGGATTCACTGTGCCAATGCCTGGCCAAAGTGTGACAAAGGCTCTTCCCTTTCTCCTCCCCACTCCAGGTCCAGGACATTGAATTCACCCAGATTGAAATGAAGGTCATCGAGGGCCTGAAAATAGGCAACGAGTGTCTGAACAAAATGCACCAGGTACTTGTGGCTGGGGCACTCAGAGGGGCTGCCTGGAGCTGCCTCCCTGCAGGCCCCTGCACAGCTGCATTTTGCCTCTGCCCTTCAGGTTATGTCCATAGAAGAGGTGGAGAGGATAATAGGAGAAACCCAGGATGCTGTGGAGTACCAGAGGGTGTGTACACGAGGAGCTGGGGCTCTGCACAGCTGCTGGGGTGGGCATTGTGTCCCAGAGCCACCAGCTGGGAATGTGATGCCCCTCCCTCTCTCCCACAGCAAATAGACGAGCTCCTGGCTGGCAGCCTGACTGAGGAGGATGAAGATGCCATTCTAGAAGAATTAAATGCTATTACTCAGGTGGGGTTGATGTTTTTGGGATTAAAACCCACATTTTTGGGAAGCTGTTTTTAACAGCAGTGCAAGTCCCTTTTTGCTGCTCTCAGAGCTCAGTCTGGGGGGAAGTGTGGGACATTGCCAGCCCCAGTCTTTGCCCACAGCTGGGGTCTGTGACACAGTGTGACACCTTGTGACACCTTGTCTTTACTGTCCTTCAGGAACAGTTGGAGCTTCCAGAAGTTCCTTCAGAGCCACTCCCAGAGAAGATCCCAGGTATGTTCTCCTTGCACAGCTTTGCCTTCTCGTGCTCCTGTCCTGTGCACTGGTCTAGGACCCTCTCCCAGTGTAAGTGTCCTACAGAAGGGGCAGGAGCAGCAGCTCCTGGGGTGGGGACAGGCCCAGCTGAGCCCTGGCTCCAGGAGCACCTGGGGCTGTTTGTCAGCATCTGGTCAGCCCCTTGGGGAGCTCCCTGTGTGACACCTGCTCTTCTTGTCCCATCCTGTACCTGCTCTGAGGCAAATCCTGCCCTGAGACTCCTCATTCCATCAGGAGGCTCCATAAGGAATTCCTTCCTTGCCTGAGCCAGGCAAGGCTTCCTCCCACAGCCCTGGGCCAGTCCTGTCTCAGAGCACAGGGACAGGGATTCTGCCGGTGTTGGATTCACCCTGCACAGCTCTGAGGATTTCTCTGAGGCTTGGGATGACTTGGAGCTCTTCCACCTCACTTGCCAGTGCTTTGGAGCCAGCTGGATGAGGATCACTGGAGTCCCACACTTCCAGGGCTGTCAGTGCTGATGGTCTCCGAGTGTTCCTGAGCAGTCTGAAGCCTCAGTGGATGGATTTGTGTGGGAGAGCTCACTGAGCTGACCAAACAGGCCCTGGAGGCCCTGGCAGGGAAGGAGCCCACTGGGATTCATCAGGTGCCTGTGCTGAGGAGCTGAAAACTCAGGCTGGTGAAGACTCTTCTCGTGGGACAGCAGAGCCCTGAGATGTCACTCACAGGAGCTGGACCTGCCTGCTGGTGCAGAGAGGAGCTGGAAGAAGCCATTTCCCTGTGTGGAATCTGCCCAGGAGCAATCTGGGGTGTGGGCAGTGGGGCTGGTTTCCTTGGAGCTTGTTTACTCCTAAACAGGGCTCGGGTGTCAGCACTGAGGCCAAACAAAGCACGGCCCAGGGGTATCAGGTCCCGGGGTGAGGGCAGAGCTGCCCTGCCCCTGCCCAGGGTCTGTCCCTGGCCTGGTGGCTTTGCATGTTCTGAAAGTCTGTGATTCTTCAGTGCTGTGCAAAAGGGGCATTTCCACATGGGAATGTGGGATTATTTATAACCAATTTCTCTTGGTTCAGGAGCTGTGCAAGCATTTGCTGCCCTGCAGAGTGGACTCTGAGGCCTGGATCCTCCTCAGGAGATGGCTGCAGGATATTTGCATTCCCTGATTCTGTAACAAGTTTCTTTTCCTTCCACAGAGGTGTCACCCATCAAGAACAGGCCAAAGCCAGAGCTGGTGGCAGCATCTTAACTCCCAGTGCTGGGGATTCCCCCACGAAACTTTCACCCTGGACAGTTTGCCCTCCCAGTGTGTGCTGGGGACAGGCAATGCCTTGGCAGCATCCCAGCTGTGCTGGGTGGATTGTGGAGCAGGATTCCCTGCACAGGGTGGGGAACCTCAGCCGATTATTGCTCTTGTATCAAGATTATTTTCTAGTGCTTTGTTTTTTTGTAACTTAAATTCCAAACTCACTCAGCTGCGCTGTCTCGGGATTAAACAGCAACTCTAAATCATCCAAAGCCAAATTTTTCTCTGTAGGTTTGATTCTGGTGGTCAGCCTGCCTGTGCTCTGGCCAAATCCCAGGAAATCCCAGGCTCAGAGTGAGGAGTTTGTGCTGGGCAGTGCTGGGTGAGCAGGAGCCTGTGCAGTGCTCTGGTGTCCCTGTCCCTCTGTCCCTCTCTCTCCTGCCTCCATCTGTCCTGTCCTGCTGCACACTGGGCACTGCTGGAGCACTGAGCTCCCCCATGCTGGGCTCTGCCCTGGCTCATGTAGAACCAGCCCCAGGGGTTTGATTTGGGCCAGGCTCAGCCTGGGAGCTCAGCCCTGCTCCTGCTGCAGTGGCTGTGGCTGGGCAAAGCCTGATCTGCTGTGAGCTGAGGAGCTGCTGTGAGCTGAGGAGCCAGCCCTGGGCACAGTTCAGCCCTAGGCACAGTTCAGTTCAGCCCTGGGCACAGTTCAGGTTCAGTTCAGCCCTGGAGCCCCGTGGAGCTGAGCCTGAGCAGCCCTGGGCTGGCAGAAGTTTCCTGCAATGCCAGCAAGGAGCTCCTGCCTGGCTTAGGAGCCAGGATCCCTCCTCGTGGCTCTGCTCCAGTGCCACAGTTCACCTTTGGCCTTTGGGAAGGACTGATGGATCTCACAGACTCTGCTCAGCTGCTCCTGCTGGACGTTTCCTCAGCACTCAGACACGTTCCTGGGCTCCTGCTGCCAGACATGGGGCCTGAGGCTCCAGAAACCTGCAAAGGGAGCAGCTCAGGGAGCCCCAGCCCCTCTGAGGAAACCTGCACTGCAAAGGGAGCAGCTCAGGGAGCCCCAGCCCCTCTGAGGAAACCTGCACTGCAAAGGGAGCAGCTCAGGGAGCCCCAGCCCTCTGAGGACTCACTTGGATGCTGAAGGGTCTGGAACACTGCCTGGACAGAGGATTTGGCTGCTCTTGGAATGAGCTCACCTGCCAGCTTGCAGATGCTCTTCAGGACACTGCAGATTTTATTTATTATGTTCTTGAAGCCACAACCCCTAATCTGCATTTCTGTGACAGCAGAAGGACAGAGGGCCTTGGAGACTTTGTGGGGCAGTTGTTGGGGTTGTGGGATCTGGTGCTAGACAAAAAGTGATCCCAGGGACTGGGATCATGGTGCTGGGCCAGCAGCAGCTCTGGGTGGAGTCGTGCTCTCTGTGTCCTCTCTGTTGTGTTCAAAGGCTGGCCAGGGCATCCTCGTGCTCCCCAAGGCAGGGAGTGCCTTGGAGCTGCCCCATTTCCCCCTGCTGGCCCCTCACCAATGTTCCATAGCAGCCCCCCAGTCCCTGGCACTGTGTTTGACTGCAGCACAGTGCTGGCAGAGCAGCTGCTGCCTCTGGAGCTGCCCTGGCCATTGGATGATGCCAGGGCAGGGTCTGTGGTCACCCCAGCTGCTGCTGGGACAGCAGGGTCCTGCTGCCAGCCTGCCAGGGCCAGCCCCTGCTCTGCTCCCCGTGCTTCATGCTCTGTGCTCAGTGCTGGCTGAGCTGCAACGCAGCCAGCTCCCAGCAGAGAGAGCCTCAGATCCAGCAGTGCCACTGGCAGGAGCATTGCTGGGCACTGCTGCTCCTGCAGGCTCCTCCAGCCGGTGCCAGCCCATGCTGGGCTGTTGAAGGAGCCCCTGATCCGTCTGATGCACGGGAGGAGAGCAGGGCACTGCCAGCAAGGTCCTGGGAGCCCAGCTTCCACTGCAGGTGCTTTGGGAAAACCCTGTTCCCTGGGATTGCCATTGCCACGGGACACGGATGAGGAGCCTGTGCTGCAGTCCCTCTGCTCTGCTCTGCTGTTCCTTCTGCTGAACGTCCTGGCAGCAGGAGAGGGGAGCCAGCCTCTCTCCCCCTGGGGAGGGAGTGGGGCTGGTGCTGAAGGGGTTAATGCAGCTCCTTCCATTCCTTGCCCAGTGGAGAGGCCAATTTCTGATCCAGCAGGAACGTTGGGAGCAGACTGGCCACAGCCTCCTCTGCTGATATCCCTGCCCCAGTGGGCTGTGACCTCTGTGCTGCCCTGTGACAATAAACTGCCTCCAGTGGCTCCAGTGACTCCTCTCCAGCCTCTGTGTGCACAGGGAGTGTTCTGGATCCTCCTCCCTGCTCCCTGCTCTGGGAGAGATGTGGGCAGGAGGTTTCTGAGCAGGCTCCGTGTGTGACACAAACAATCCTGTTTGCTCCTGTTTGCCTGGGTGGCCCTGGCAGGTGACAGTGCTGGGACAGTCCTGGCATGGCCCTGACTCAGGGTCCCTCCTGAGGGACCTCTCTGTCCCATCCCATTCTGCCTCCCTCTGTAGGACTTCGTGCCTCCATCGCCCCAGGACTTGTGCAAGCAGCCCCAGCCAAGCCCTGTGTGACTGTCCCCGTTTGGGATGGGCACAGGCCTGGGACACCACGCTGGGGTGAGGCCCCAGCTGGGCTGTTCTGGGCCAGCAGCTGCTCCCCTGTTCCTCTGGGCTTGTCTCTGCTGCTGCTGGGCCCTGGGAAAGTAGCTGTGCCGAGTTTGGGGTGTTTGATCAGCACTGCCCGTGCCCCTGAGCTGTGGCAGCTCCCACCAGGAGGGCTGCACACAGAGCTCTTCCAGCTGTGTTTGACTTGGCCAGATGTGGAGTGAGAGGAGTGTGGAGGCAGCGCTGCTGGCTGTTAATGAAACCCTGGAGAGCAGGAACAAACCTCAGGCTCCTGCCTTGGCTGCTGCCCCTGCTCCCTCCCTGGAGCCTCCAGCCATGCCACAGCCCTGGCACTGCCTGGCACTGCCCTGGCCCCTCTCCTGGGGCTCTGGAGAGGTTCTGGCCACGGGACAGTGCCCAGGGCAAACCTGCAGGGCCAGGCACAGCTCGTGTGACAGTGACAGGGAATCCTGTCACTCCTCCTGGATCTCTGTGCTGTTCCCAGCAGTTTGTGTGCAGTGTGGGATCCCAGCCCCGTGCAGGGGAGGGGGGAATGAGGAGCTCTGCTGGGAGATGCTGCTGCCCATTCCCTACTCCCCAACACAGGGACAGTCCCTGTTCCATGGGGACACTGCCCCATCCCTTGGGATCTGCCCACACAGAGCCTTCATCCAACACCCAGGGGTGAGGGCTGAGGCTGGGGGAGCAGCAATTCCAGCCAGCACATGCAAGCAGCAGTGCCTCTAAACAGACTCTCCTGTTGTCCAGGAGGCAGCTGGGCACCAGCTGGGCACCAGCTGGGCCCATTCCCCCACCCCCTGCGTGCCCACAGCTGGCTCAGGGCTGGTTGGGGGCACAGCCTGGAGCTGCCTCCCCTCCTCAGCAGCCTCTTCCCCAGCTTTGAGGGCATTGTGGAACGGGAGGCAGTGGCAGAGCCCTGGCAGTTTCCATGCCAACACAGCTGGATGGCAGCACTGCCAGGGAGGGGGCTGCCAGCCCAGCCCCCCAAAACAGCTGCACAGCCCCCAAACAGCTGCACAGGCTCAAACACCTGCACAGCCCCCCAAAACAGCTGCACAGCCCCAGAACAGCTGCACAGCCCCCAAACAGCTGCACAGCCTCAAACAGCTGCACAGCCCCCAAAACAGCTGCACAGCCCCAAAACAGCTGCACAGCCCCAAAACAGCTACACAGCCCCCAAGAGCTGCACAGCCCCAACAGCTGCACCCCCCAACAGCTGTACCCCCAAACAGCTGCACAGCCCCAAAACAGCTGCACAGCCCCAAGCAGCTGCACCCCTGCCAGGCTGTCATGCTCCGCTGCCTCCCGTGTTTCCTGGAACACCCATGGAAAACAAATCAGAGCTGGGAGCCCCGGAGGTGTCAGGTCCCTGGGCCTCTCCTCTGGGCCCTGCTGCCTTTTGGCACGAGGGGCTCAGAGGCCCTGGGGGCTCTGCCTGTGTCCCCTCAGCTCCCAGCCCAGGGAATGAACTCACCGTGTCCCTGGTCCCCCACCCTCTCTGGCAGACACTCAGAACAAGGCACATTTGGTGAGGATCTTTCATCTTCCTCCTCCTCCTCATTATCCACACCCTGAGCTTGCCCTGCCCTATGTGGGAGTCCCAGGGGTGCTTCCCACACGTGAGGGCACTATTGGGGAGCTGAACCTCGCAGTGCCACCCCCCCATCCCAGCTGCCCACTGGGACACACTGGGAACCAACCACTGGCTCCTTCCCTTTCCCTCTTCCATATTTTCAGTGCCCTGGTGTCACGCTGAGTCACCAGCAGAGCCACAGAAGAGGCTTTGGCAGGGAACAAGCCCAAGTTTTGATAGTTCAACTGTGGGGAAAAAAAAAAAATCAGCGCAATTTCCTAATTAGAGCAGGGCTGGGAACAAAGCGGGTCTGTCCGAGCACGGCCGGGAATGTGACCTTTGCTGGCTCCCGGTGCCAGACGGGAGCTGCCGGGGAGCAGTGGTGCTTGGCAGGGCTGGAACGCCTCAGCTCTGACGTGGGAGCCGCAATTCCTGCTCCTGGGGGACACAGGACCCATGGCGATGGGTGGGAGGGGCGCTGGGAGGTGGCATTTGTCCCCGTGTCACCGCTGCTGCTGCCCCAAACTGCTGCCCTGCCCTGCCCTGCCCTGGAATGTGGCTCCGCCAGTCGTGGGTGTCCCCAGGGCCGGCGTTGGGTGTCCCCAGGCTGGCCCCTGCCACTCAGGCAGCCCAGCAGAGCCATGCCAGGCTGCTCCGGGGCTGGGCAGCCGCAGCCCAGGGCTCTGGGATGACTAGCGAGAGAGGAAACGAGCTGAGCTCCGAGCCGGGAGCCGCCGTGCCCAGCAAGGCTGGAGATGCTGGGCAGGAGTGGGCGGCCTTGGGGCTGGGGCAGGAGCAGGGGAATCCGGCACCGTGTCCTCCAGGCCCGAGATCCAGCCCTGTGCAGCTTCCCAGGAGCGGGGCTGGGCCATCAGACGGGCAAACGTGCCCGAGGGGCCGTGGGGCTGTGACCAGAGGGACAGGAGGCGGGACATGGGCAGGGGGTGGCAGCAGGACCTGATCCTGTCCCTTCTGTGACCGGCTGGTCCTTCCCAGGCAGGGCTGGGCAGGGATGAGACAGCCCCCCAAAGTGCCCAGAGATCCCCAAAAGTGCCCAGAGCCCCCAAAAGTGCCCAGAGCTCCCCAAAGTGCCCAGAGCCCCCCAAGGTGCCCAGAGCCCCCAGCAGCACCTCGGCTCTGTCCCAGACGTTTCCCCGAGCTCAGCAACGTGATGCAAAATCCCATCATACCAATTATGCAAATCGCATAAACTATTCCTGTTATTCCCAAGGATCCCCAGAGAGCTCCTTAGCGCTGTAATTCAGCATTACTCACTCGTGAAACAGGCGCTGGGGCAGCTGAGCAGGGACAGGGCAGCGAGGGGGACCCCCGAACACGCGGCTCTGCCCCCCCAGAACGCCCAGCAGAGCCCGGGTTTGCTGCGGACCCCCCCAAGCCTGCCCAGCCCCAGGGGGGCAGCGCGGATGGACAGAGCCCCCTCCTGCCTCCCTCAGCCCCACCCGGGGTCCGTCTCCATCTTCCCGGCCCCACCGCAGCTCCGCAGCCGCAGCGCTTTGTTCTCCCACCCACTCCTCGTTTCCTCCGTCGTTCCGGCTCCTCCCTGTGCCTGCGCTCCCCGGGAGCCTCCCGGGACAGCCGGGGCTGCTGCGGCCAGCCCGGGGGACGCGAGGGACAGGAGGGGACACGGGGCAGGGCTGTGCCCCCAGCCAGAGCTCCCGGAGCGCTGCTGGCACCAGGAGTGTCCCAGACCCTGCATCCCAGGATGTGGGGATGTGGCCCTGGGGTCCCTCTGGGACTGCCAGCAGTGTCCCAGGGCCACAGCCAGCCCCAGGCTCTGCAGTGCTGCCGGGGGCAGGGCCAGGTGCTCCGAGCCCAGAGTGACACGTGTGTCACATCAGGGGGCCGGGCTGTCCCCCAGCCCCGGACACGGCCGCCTGCCCTGCTGGAGCCTTGCCCAGAAGCTGCTTCCAAGGGTTTAGGGAAACCCTGGGGTGATGAGAGGCCAGGAATTTTGTCGTGCCTCAGTTTCCCCCGTGGTGAAACATCCCTCCCCACTTTGTGAGTCCCACTGTGCCCAGTGTGAGGCAGGAGCTGGGAGTTGCTGGATCCAGCCCTGCAGCTCCCTCCCTGCACAGGGAGGGCCTGGATTGTTCATCCTTGGCTAATCCCCAATAAAAGGCTTTGCTGGGTTTGCTGGCAGGATTTAATGCTGGGAGCTGCTGGCACACACAGGGGACACTCCAAGGCAGGGACAGCTTCTAAATCCTGACCCCCTGATGATTCAGGGACCAGCTCCCACCAGCACCAACGGTGACAGAATCATGGAAGGGGCTGGGTTGGAAAGGACCTTAAAGCTCACGGGACATTCTGCTCGACCAGAGTGCTCCAAGCCCTGTCCAACCTGGCCTGGAACATTTCCAGGGATGGGAGCAGCCACAGCTTCTCTGGGAAATCTGTGCCAGGGGCTCCCCACCCTCACAGAGAGGGATTTATTCCCAATATTTAACCTAAACCCACTCACTGCCAGTCGCAGGCACCTCCTGGAATCCTGGTGAGTGACGGCTGCTCTGCAAAGGGGAGGCTGAGGCTGAGTTTGGGAGGATGCTCCAAGACCTGGAGTGGGGTTTGCTGGCCCAGCTCCTTAATGAGGCACTCAAAGGGAAGTGGGGGCACAGCCTGGGGTTGAGGAGGGGCCTCTCAAGAAGGGCAGGAGACAGAATTGAGTGAGGTGTTCAGGGAAAACACATCCTGTGCTCACGGCGGGTTGGTTTGGCTCAAACCCACCTGGGCGATTCCCCAGTGACCCCCAGATGTCAGAAAAATCACGTTTAGGTTATTTTAGAAATGAAAACTTCCTGACACAGCACGGGGAGGGCTCGCAGTGATGTCAGGGCTCCGATGGAGCAGCCATCTGCCCGGGCCCACAGGACAGACAGCTCCTGGGAATCTCATTAACACCCGGGGCCACACCTGCCCCGCCCGGCCCCGCAGGGCACCAGGGCTGGGGGCTCGGCCTGACCCCCAGCACGCCCTGCAGAGGAGGAGCAGAGGGCCAAGGGCTGCCGAGATCCAGCAGGTCTGAGTGGGAGATGGATGTGAGTGGAGATAGAGGCGGCTTCTTCAGCCTGCTGCAGTTCCTGCCTGCTCTGTCCTGCTCCGGCACTGCCAGGGGACCCAGCGACCGCCTGGAACAGCTGGGATTGGATCTTCCTTGGGAAAACTCTGAGCATTTTCTCAGGGGCTGTGACAAAAACAGCACTGGTGCCATGATGGGCCCTCTGCTCCCTCCTCTCTGTGCTGTCCGGTGACACATCCCACTCCAGGAATTCCAGCACACCTTGATTTCTGCTCTCTCCATGTCACCTGAGACTTCCCGAGCCGCTGAGCATGTGGCAGCTCTCGGTGCCCCCGCAGTGCTGTGTCCCTCCCTGGCAGCACCTCCCTCCCTCCCTGTCCCTCCCTGTCCCTCCCTGGCAGCCCCCGCAGCCGCCGGGGCGGAATTTCGGGAGCAGAGAGAATGTCCCCAGGGAGTGTCCCCAGGGAGTGTCCCCAAGCTGGGAGCAGGGAGGAGCTGCTGGCCCGAACTATCCCTCGGTGCAGCTGCTGCCGCTGCTCCTGGCCATCCCTGCCCTCGGCTGGCACTGCCCTCAGCTGTCCCTGTCCCTGCCACCGCTGCCCTGGGTTTGTCCCTGTCCCGGCCATCAGTGTCCTGGGTTGTCCCTGTCCCCCCTTGTCCCTGTCCCGGCCGTCGCTGCCCTGGGTTTGTCCCTGCCCCGGGTTGTCCCTGTCCCCCCCTGTCCCTGTCCTGCTGTCCCTGCCCTGGGTTTGTTCCTGTCCCTCCTTGTCCCTGTCCCGCTGTCGCTGCCCTGAGTTGTCCCTGCCCCGGGTTGTCTCTGCCCTGGGTTTGTTCCTGTCCCCCTGTCCCTGTCCCGCTGTCCCTGCCCTGGGTTTATTCCTGTCCCCCTTGTCCCTGTCCCGCTGTCGCTGCCCCGGGTTGTCCCTGTCCTGGCCATCAGTGTCCTGGGTTGTCCCTGTCCCCCCTTGTCCCTGTCCCGCTGTCCCTGCCCCGGGTTGTCCCTGTCCCCCCTGGTCCCTGTCCCGCTGTCCCTGCCCTGGGTTTGTCCCTGTCCCGCTGTCCCTGTCCCTCTGTCCCTGCCCTGGGTTGTCCCTGCCCTGGGTTTGTCCCTGTCCCCCCTGTCCCTGTCCCGCTGTCCCTGCCCTGGGTTTGTCCCTGTGCCCCCTGTCCCTGTGCCCCCTGTCCCTGTCCCGCTGTCGCTGTCCCGTCCCCGCTCCCCGTCCCCGCGCCGGGCGCGTGACCCGGCCGGGCGCTCTGGAGCGATGCCACGCTGCTAATTAAGAAGGAACCTAATGAAACTTTCGAAAATAGCACAATTTCCTCCCCACACCTGCAGCCGAGCGGGGTGGATTACATAAATTATTGTTGCCACAGCAACTCGGCTCCACCCGGGGCTGGAGGTGGCGGGGCCGCGGGCGCCGCTCGGGGCCGGCCCGGGGCCGCTGCCCGCGCATCCCAGCGCTGTTCCCCGCCGGCGTGGTGCTTTCCCCGCGCTGCCCCCGCGCCCGAGGGTCCCGCCTCGCAGAGGGCGCACGGAGAAGGGATGCGGGGAGCCCACGGCAGCCCTGGCACCATGGTTACCCTGGGCACGCTCCAGCTGCCGCCGAGCCCCGGGGAGTGAATCACCCTGACAAAAAGGCAGCGAGCAGCAACCAGGGGAAAAAAAAATAAAAAATAAAAGGCAATCAAAGCAAATGCTACGGCACGAGGCAGCGGCAGGTTTTTCCTGCTGAGAACTCCCGGGTGCTGGGGGAGGCGGCGGCGCTCCCGGCCCAGGGCAGCCCCGAGGTGGGGACATGGCAAGGGCCGGGGACAGGATAATTCACTCCACGTGGCTCTGAGTGCGGGGAAATGAACTCTCCTGGCTGCTTCCAGTCATGGAGCCGCTCTGGGAGCAGGGAGATGGGAGGGAGGAAGGTTTTGAGCACTCAGATTGCTGGGGATGAGGAGAAGGAGAGCACGGGGAGAAAGTGGAGCGGCTGTCTGGGAGCAGGCCTAGATGGAAGAGATTCTCTGAGGGCCGTCCCAAAAGGCCTCTTTTATTATCAGAAATTACAAATCCTTTTATCTTCCTCACCAGAGGAACAGCTTGTTTGAATTGCTGGGCTGTCACACTGGAATTAGATGCAAGAACCCCCCACATCCATGACGTAGCGAAGAACTTACATAACGTAACTAAAAATAAGGTGATGGAGATGCAGAGAGAGGCACTCTACTCCTGGATGCTCAATCCTGAATCCTTTCATGATGCTGGAAAGGCAGCCAGCTGCTGGTGTCTGGCTGAGGGAGAGGCATCCCTGTGGTCTGGCCATGTGGGATGGAGAGGGAAAGTGGCACTGGGGTGTCCCAGCATTTCCCTGGGAACAGCTCCAGGACAGTCCTGTTCCCCTGGTCCCACAGCTGCTCCCTTTCCTCAGCCCCAGTGGGAAAGGGTTAACTGGTCACACCAGGCACATGAGAAAAATCCTTCTCAGGGGTTGTAAATTCTTTGCTGTGCTCTGGAGTGTGGAAGCCCTGAGGCAGAAGAAAAACGGGACCCGAATGCAGCCAGAGGGAGCAGCTGCTGGTGGCGCTCTCCTCGCCAGGGCTGGAGGGAGAGCGGGAACAGCAGCGAGAGGTTTGGGACCGAGGAATCGACCTGGGCTCCTCGTTCTCGGAATTGATGGATGGGATGGAAAATAACACCCTCAGCTGCTTAAGTGCTTCGCTGCTTCTCCCAGCAGAGAGGAGGGAGAGGAAGGCTTGGTCTGGCTCCATTTAACTCCAGCTCTGGAGCACAGCGAGGCAGGGGACAGGGATGGGCCACTGGCCCCAGGGCAGGGGCCTGCTCCTCGTGCCCCCCAGACAGGGTGACAGTCACTGCCATTGGCCCGAGGGGTGGGAAGGACAGGGATGCACGGCTGGGATGTCCCACAGAGAGCCAGGAGCTCTGGCAGGAGCGTCCCGTGGGAATCCTGGTTCCCCTGGCTGCCAGGGACAGCCTGGGGACAGCGAGGTGGCAGCAGGGCCGGCAGGGCTGGTGACCCTTGGGCTGAGCATCCCTTGGGTGGGTGATGGCTCATCCCACCTCTGCTCTCCCGGCCCCCTGGGCAATGTGCACCCCCTTTCCCAGCACCCCATAAACCACAGGCTGCTCTTAATTATCCAACTGCTCCTCACCCATCCCCAGCGCCCAGCTGCGGGTACAGCAAGGGTGGGGGTACAGCGGGGCTGGAGGGTGGGACAGCTCAGGGATGTGGGGCACGGCGAGAGCTTCGGGATGGGGTAAAGTTGGGGGAGAGTTTGGGGTTATGGACTATGGGGTGAGATAGGGAATGGGGTTGAGGAGGGATGTGGAATGTGAAGGGCTGTGGGATGGGGAATGGGAGCGGGATGGGGGGCGGGATGGGGAATGGGAGCGGGATGGGAGCGGGATGGGGCATCCCTCCCGTCACCGCCAGCCCCGCGCCGGCGGCTCCTCCCCGCGGGGCTGGCAGGGGCGGCGCGGGGCGGATCGGGGCGGGCTCGGCCCCGGCAGCTGATAAAAGGCGCCGCGGCCGCCGCTCCGCGCTGTCCCCGCGCTGTCCCCGCCGCGCTCCGCCCGCCCCGCCCGCGCTCCCGCACCGCCGCCCATGGTGCTGCCCGGCCCGGCCGGCATGGCCCGCTCCGAGGAGGTGCACCGCCTCACCGAGAATGTCTACAAGGTGGGTCCGCAACAGGTGCCCGGCGCCGCGTCTCGCCTGTTCCTGCTCTCGGAGTTTATTTTCATTCTTGGGTTTCCCCTCCCCGGGACGCGCGGGGGCAGAGCGGGCGCGGGGCGCGGGTGAGGCGGCGGCGGGGCCGCTCCGGAGATGTGCCCGTGGCCAGCGAGGGGCACCCCCGGGCCTTCCCCGGCACCCCCGGGCCTTCCCCGGCCCCGGAGCCGCGTGGGGATCCCGGTCCCGGCGTGGGCAGCGCTGTCCCCGCATCACCCCGAGCGGGGCCGCCGTCACTCGCTGCTCTGCCACGAGCCGGAGCCTTCCCCATCCCCTGGAGTTCGGGAATCTCTCCGGTTTTTCTTTCTGCTTTGCTCCCGGTGCCCTGAGAAAATGCAACAATTTATGTGGTTTAATTTCCCCCCCGAAGGAAGCGGTTTCTGCTCTGCTGGGTCTTGAGACCAGGACTAATGGAACTGCTGTAGCCTAACGTGTAACGCAGGATGTCGTTTGTTAAACTGGGAAGCTTGCACGATTTCCTGTGATTTAAGGGCTTGGATTGAGTTACCTGGGAGCGCAGGGCAGGAAAGAAAAAAAAAAAAAAAAAAAAAGGAATGTAGTACAAAAAGTACCGAGGCAGGGAAGTTCTGAAGTCTTGGTTTTGGAGATTCTGGTGTGTACCAGCTGTTCGGGCAGGGCTGTGGCACCCGAAATCTTGGCTGCTCTGAATCTTGGGGACATTTTGCTGCGGTCTCTGGGGCTCCCTCACACCCTGCCAGGCGGCTCCTGCCACCGCGCGGGCCGCCCTTGGTGCGGGGCAGAGCTGGCACCGAGGGCGCTGCCGGTGTTTGTGCATCGGGGGCTGGGAGCAGCCCAGCGGTGACTCAGTTGTTGTTCGAGGTGTGCAGCCCTGGAAGCACGGGGCTAATGACGGGTTTGGGGAGCGGGTCAGCGCCTCCCCGGGCACGGCCCGCGGGGAGTGCCGGGCGCTCGGTGCCGCCCCAGCACGTGCGCTGGAGCGGGGCCAGCCTCCCAAAAAACGAGGGGCGAGTGCTGGCCCAGCTGCTCCATGAGCAGAGCCCTCGGCCCAGAGCTCCATCAGGGGGGCACGGGGTGCCTTGGCCCCAACAGCCACACACGGGCTTGGGAGGAGCCGCAGGTGTCCAGCAGTCTCTGAGCACCTCAGCTCCTCGGGAGCGGCCAGGCGCAGGGAACGAGAAGATGGGACTGCTGAAAATGCGATGGGCTCACCCAAACCCGAGTCTGGGTGCTGGGAGCTGGAGGAGGATGCTCCCGGCTCTGGTCGTGCTCCCTGTGGTGAGAGAGGCTCCTTGAGGCCAGCACTGCTTTTCTTGGCCTCTGGAGATGTTCGGTGTGTGGTGCCTGCAGGAACCTGGCGTGTCCCTGTCCCCTGGGGGACTTTGGCCACCCTGAGCCCGGTGGGACAGCTGGGGCTCGGGGACCGGGCTCCCCTGGACCTCCTTAAGCTCTGGAGGCTCTGGATCCAAAACCAGTCCCAGTGCTTCAGTCCCCATTAGCCAGGTATTTTTTTTGGCCTGTGCAGGAGGCTGAGCTCTGCCCTGGGCGGAGGGGACGATGCCAGTGACCCGAGGGTGCCCGGGGTGGGTCACTGACCCTGCTCTGCCCCTCCCGCGGCGCCTCAGCGGGTTTGGAGCCGCTCCTGTGCCAGGCACCGCTCCGACTCTCCCGAGGCGTTCTGCTGGGGAGCCCATTGTCATGGTTTTCCAGCAGCAGCAGCGCTCACCCTCGGAGTGACTGTGCTAATGAGCTGGTGGAGGAGCTGTCAGCCGCCCCCGAGCCGATGCTGCCACTACAGGCAGCTGCCTACACACGGGGAGTAATTGCAGAGGGAGACGGAGGCTGCTGGCACCTTCCGCCAACGTGATCCCACCTTTGCTGCTGCTGATTCACGGCGGGACCCGGGCTGGGCTCTGCCGAGCCCCGGGACGGGCTCTGGGCTCGGGCAGCTCCCTCTGCTCCCTCCCTGCTCATCCCCTGCTCCGGATTGCCTTTTTGCAGAAAGCAGGCACTGGCAATTCTTCCTTCCCCCGAAGACAGCTCTGTCTCCTCCTGCCAGATGAGATTATTGCCGTTTGCAGCCCAACCTCCATTTCATTTTAAAGCCATTTTTTTGTGCAGAAGATGGGTTTGCAGTGGTGTGTGAGTAGAGGAGCTGTTTGCCTAACAGCACCCCGAGCTCGACGCTTGAATTGTGGTGCAGGAAGGTGGACAGAATTCCCGGGGCTCCTTTGCTCCCCATCAGCTGTAATCGATGTTATTGTGGTGTCACGGCCTCTCCTCATGCCCAGGCCCAGAGGGATGGGAGCGATTCTTCCTCAGGTGGTTCAGGAAGGAAACTCAGGCTGCTTTGGTAGAGGAGAAGGAGCCAGCCTGTGGCACCCCAAATTCCATGCCCCGTGCTCCCTGCTCCCTGCAGCCCAGCCCTGGGGCTCTGAGCGTGCCAGGGATGGGTGGCACTGCTCCCACCCAGGGCTGGGAATGCTGCTGCATCCCCTTGGACACTGGGAGAGCATTCCTGGAGATGGGAGCCTGCAGGCACGTGGATCCCGAGGCGTCAGGAGCGGCTCCTGCCTCTCCAGGGTGTCCCCCCCCATCCCTGCCCCGGGGTGTCCCCCCCTATCCCTGCCCCGGGGTGTCCCCCCCCCATCCCTGCCCCGGGGTGTCCCCCCCCATCCCTGCCCCAGGGTGTCCCCCTATCCCTGCCCCAGGGGTGTCCCCCCCTATCCCTGCCCCAGGGTGTCCCCCCCATCCCTGCCCCAGGGTGTCCCCCCATCCCTGCCCCGGGGTGTCCCCCTATCCCTGCCCCAGGGTGTCCCCCCCCCCATCCCTGCCCCAGGGTGTCCCCCCGTCCCTGCCCCAGGGTGTCCCCCCCATCCCTGCCCCAGGGGTGTCCCCCCATCCCTGCCCCAGGGTCCCCCCAGCTCTGCCCCAGAGTGTGCCCCCCAGCCCTGCCCCGGGGTGTCCCCCTATCCCTGCCCCCAGGGTCCCCCCCCATCCTTGCCCCGGGGTGTCCCCCCCATCCCTGCCCCAGGGTGTCCCCCAGCCCTGCTGGGCTGTGCTGCTCCCCAGAGCTCTGCCCTCCCTCCTGCTGTGCTGAGCTGCTCCTGGTTAAGGTTTCAGTGCTGCTGCTCGTGTTGCAGGGCAGGGCTGGGGCAGCAGAGCTCCCAGCTCCTCTGGGGCTGAGCCCCAGTGCCACGGCTCTGGGGAGGGGGCTGGGGACCCTCTGGCTGCTCAGGGCAGATCCCACCCTGGGGGCTTGGGGATGGCCCTGCCTGGCTGGGATGGCTGTTCCCAGTGTTGGGGGGCTCTGTGCCCCGTGTGCATCCTCACTCCCAGTTCTCTCCAAACCCAGACCCCGGTACAAAGATGTTCAGAGCTCTTGCCCTGAGATTTGGGTCCCCTCCTCCTCTGGCATGACAGCCAGGAGAAACTAAATACCTTTAGATAGGGACTGGTTTTTTCCCTGATTTTACCAGCTGGGCTCCTTCTTGACAGAAACTTGGCTCTTGAAACCCCCAGGGCTGCTCCTGATGGTGCTGGGCAGGACAGGCTGTGATGGAGGAGGCAGCTCTGGGCTTTGCTGGGCATTAAATATTGATAGCAAAATGATGAAGGTGCTCCTGGAGCAGGGCTGACCCATTTAGACACAAAACTTCCTTTGAGCTGAGCAGTTTCTGCAGCGTGGCAGTGGCAGGAGAGTCCCCTGGTGTCCCTGGTCACCCAGGGAAGCCATGGAGAGTCAGTCCTGCAGGGAGCCACAAAACCCCTGAGGAGGTTGGAAAATCCCTCTGACACCCACCCACCCACCAGCACTGCCAAGGCCACTGAGCCACGTCCCCAGGTGCCACATCCATGAGGTTTTTGAGCCAGGGATGGGCTGGGACCCTTCAGCTGCTGAGCAGGACTTGCCTGAGCCACGTCCACTTCCAGCTTGAGTGGGACTTAAACTCAGGATTTAGGAGCTGGACTTCCATGATCCTTGCTCATGGAGCTGGGCTCCTTCCAGTTTTTGGGATATTTTATTCTTTTCCGTGGTTCTAAACTTTTCCTTGTGGGGTTGGGGCATCCTGGCTGCAGCTGGAGTGTGCTCAGAGGGGGGAGAGAGAAAAGGGACCTTGTTCCTGCTGCCTCTTCCCCAGCCAAGGCAGCAGGGCCGTGTCCTGGGGACCTTGTGCTTTGCATTAGTTTCATTTTTGGCAGCTGAATAAAGCCGTGCCAATCCCGGGGAGCTGAGTGGCATTACCCAGGGAATGCAGCACAGTGGAACAAAGCAAAGCCCTTTCAGCCCTGCCAGGGCTGCCAGGTTCTGTGTCTGTGTTTTTCTGAACTCTGCCCAGGCAGCCCATGGAAGGCAAACAACTTGTGGGTGCTGCTGAGGGGGCAAAATCTGGGGAGAGTGAGATGTCACTGAGTATTTGCTGTGCTGTTGGTGTCCTGCAGACCTGGACTCCTGTGCTGTGGGGACAGCCCTGCCAGAGCCCCCCAGCCCTGTGTTTCCAGGGCAGCAGCTCCAGCACATCCCTGGCTGTGGGGGTGATGCTGTGGAGCCATTCCATGGCACAAATGTGTTCATTTCTCCTTGGCTCTCACCTGGAGGGGGGTGTGAGGGCTCTGGAGTCACCTTCCCTTCCCACCCTGGGAGTGAGAGCAAGGCTTGGAAAGGCTATTTTTATCTCTGGGGTGAGGAGCCCTTCTCACTGCTCTCATCCTGCCAGGCTGTTTTTGTTGGAGGCTCCAGACAATGTTTTAAAAACATTCACTTTCAGCAAACTTCCTCCTGGGGGTTGGTGGATTTTATTTGGCCAGCACAGAGTCACCTTCCCGCTCCATGAGACCCTTTGGGGGCTTTTATCTCTTTATTTGTTGTTTTAAAACGTCTCTTGTGCATCAGTGGGGGGCAGGACCTGCCCTGAGCAGTGCCAGGGCTGGGCTGTGCTTTGATTCCCTCTGGTTTGGGCAAGATGTGCTGAATTTTGGATGGTGCTTTGTCTGGGGATCCTGTTCCACCGTTAATTCCCTGGGCTTGGTGCTCAGGGCGACGTGTTTACACGGGCACTGCTGAGAAAATCACACTATTTACATATCCCTGTGCACGTCCCCGTGCACAAACACTGCTCTCAACCTGCAAAAAATCTCCTCCCTGCAGAAATTCTGCCAGCATTTCTGCTGGTACATGCTGCTGGGCCTCAGAGTGCTCAGCTGGGTCTGCCAGGCGTGGGGACGTGTCTGTGCCCCTGTCCCTGCTCTGGGCACTGAGCCCAAGCTCCAGCTGCTCTCTGGGGCAGATTTTGGGCTGCAGCTCAGTGTGATGTGGGCAGGATGGAGCAATCCTCACCACTGCTAATTAACTCCTGTGCAATTGGCTCCTACACCTTGGAGAACACCTGGCCTGTTGCTACAGGTCCATTCTCTCCTTTCAGGCTGAGCACATCCACCAGGCTGCTCTGGAAAACAAACTCTCTGCCCCAAAACACCTTCAGGGGTCCTGCCTTGCTGGCTGCAGCTCTAATTAGTGGGGCAGCTCCTCATTAGCCTGGTCAATCATCTCCTGCCCTGTGCAGTTGTGTTTGGTGCTGGGAGGAGCTGGGAGCTGCAGGGGATGGTCTGGGGACCCTGCAGCCATCCTCAGGCTGCTGCTGCAGGGATTGACAGGGTTTCTGCTGAAATGCCAGCACGGGGCTGGTGCCACCCCTCTGATGGGTGCCCCACACAAAATCCTGCCCAGAGGAGCCCAGCCAGGGCTGCTGGAGCCAGGAGGGCTCTGCCTGAGCCCTGCACAGTGTGGAGGAAATTCAGCTGTCAGCCTCCAGGAGCTGGGATAAAAATGCCTCAGGCAGAAAATGAGCTTTATAGTGTTGGGGCAGCCTCAGATGAGGTGACAGATGCTTAATCAGCTTATTCCCTCTAAGTGTCTGCCTGTCTTCCCTCCCTGCCCGGGGTGGGGCTCTGCCACAGCCTGGGGGTGCAGAGCCCCGTTCCCAGCAGGGATCCCCCTGTGACCCCTCCTCAGGCACCTCCAGCTCTGAGCTCCCTTTTCTGGGGGCACCTTGGTGGGAGGGTGTCCCCGGGTGGGGCAGGGAACTGGGACCAGCTCAGGGGTGGAGCTGGACCCGAGGATGCCCAGGAGGGGATGGAGGCTGTGCCTGCCCCAGGGCTGGGGTCAGGGCTGGGGTGAGAGCCCTGCCAGGGGCCACACACAGAGCCCTTCTCCTCCCTGATCCCACTATTCCTGCCCCCACCTGTCTGAGGGGCTGGGACAGGGCAGCAGGAGCTCAGGCTGCCCTGCCCGTGCCCATCCTCAAACCCAGCTTGTTCCTCCTGCAGCATGAGGGAGGATCCTGGGGCTGGGAGGATTGATTTTTTTTCTTTTTTGTGTTTGTCAGGGCAGGGCTGAGCATGGAGCTGTTCACTTCCCACCACCCCTGCTAATCCCAGCCCTGTTCTCTCCCCTTTAGACAATCATGGAGCAGTTCAACCCCAGCCTCAGGAATTTCATTTCTATGGGGAAGACCTATGAAAAAGCCTTAGCAAGTAAGTGACCCTGGGGCTGCCAGGGAGGGGGGAAAAGCTGGGAAACCTTTGTTTTTTTGCATGAAATCGTTGGGGAAGGAGCTGGGAAGAAGGTTCTTGGTCCACTTGGGATGTGCAAGGCCATGGATGTGGGAGGGATTCCAGGGAGAAAAATACTGGGAGGCAGCAGGGTAACACAGCACATCTCCAAACAGTTCATCTTCAAATGTTTGCTTAAAATATCGAGAATTGAGATTTTCAGCTTTGTTTAAAGAGGTGTTTGTGAAATGTTTAAATTGCCCAGAAGAATGAAGAGAAGGGAAAAGCCTTGGCAGCTCTTGATTGGGAATGCAGGATCCTATTGGGAGCCATTAGGGAGGTGTAGATTTAAGTGATCAAAAGGAAGCTAGGAATTGATTAAGCCCCAAAATGGACTATTTTTTAAACTGGCTTTGTGCACTGCCTGGGCCTCCCTCAGCTGGGTTTTAAGGATGTTTAAGCTTGGCTCAACCCAGAGCTGTGTTTTTCCAGGCAGGGCTCTGCTCCCTTCAGAGCTGCACGTGCCTCCTGGATTTTATTTTGGAATAATCCCGGTGCAGATGCCCGTGGGGGAGAGCCTGTCATCACCTTCAGCCAGCAGGAAAACCCTTTGGTGTCTCCTGCCCTGCAGAGCCGGGTTTGGGACCAGCCTTGGGAAGGATGGCTGCTCCTGCCCTGCACCTTTTCTTCCCCAGGAGCCAAGGGCTGTTCCCAGGGGATTTCTGATCCCTCCCCCTGCTCCCAGGGCCTGCACACAGCGTCCTGCCAGCGCTGGGCACTGGTGTGAGCTGGGGTTTAATGGCTCACCCGCCGTGCCAGGGGCTGCGGACTCTGATCCCAGGGAAAGTCAGAAATTCCCGGGAATGCCAGCACAGTCAGGGTCCTGATTTTTGGGGGTGCTTTTCCCTGCTGAGAAGGGAGGCTCTGACAAGAGCTGCTTGCCCTTGGGACTGTGTTTTTCATTTATCCTCCTGAAACACCCTCCTGGTAACTCAGCTGTGTTACCTGGCAGGTGCGTCTGTGCTGTCCCATCCCACCCCCGTGGCCCTGGGGGTGAGCAGTGTGATCACTGGCTTTGTGCTTTTCCCACATCCCTGCTGTGGAAACCAAGCTGTGCAGCCAAGGATCTTCCTGTCACTTGGAGCTTGGCTCATCCTTCCCCCCGGATGCCCGAGCTGGGGCAGCTGGAGGAAGCAGAGGGAGCAGCAGCAGAGCAGAGGCTGTTGGAAGGCTGGAGCTGGGGCTGTACAGCGTGTTCTGTGATTAGAGGAAACCCCCTGCTTATCTGATTAGAGTCAAGTGTGTAGCTGGAATGTCAACAAACAAGGCTGAGCTATAATGAAAGTCTGTGATATTCAATTATTCCGCAGCGATCTCTCGGAGCAGCACTAGCAGCCTGATGCTTGCACTGCAGTCAAAGCCACCACAGTCCTGCACTACCTTTTTTAATCCTAAATTACCCTGTAATCTCTCTGCTCCAGCTTTCTGTGCTTTTTCTGTGGGGTTTTTTTTTTCTCTGTTTGCTGTGTGCTCCCTCCCCGTGGGGTTAAGCCCTTTGAGGTAATGCCTCTCTTAGTGTCCAGCATCTCCTCAGTGCCCCAGGAGTTCCAGCAGCATGGAGAACATCACTCCATTCTTTTTGGTGCTTTTTAGGCATGACCTACGCAGCAAAAGGGTACTTTGATGCTCTGGTGAAGATGGGAGAGCTGGCCAGTGAAAGCCAAGGATCGAAAGAATTGGGTGAGTCCCCAGTTTGTGCTCGGTGGAATTGCAGATTGCCAGCCCAGGGATGGAACAGACTGCTGGGGAGAACGAGCTCAGTGTGGGGCTGCTCCTGCCTTGTGTCTGTATTTCCTGTTAATGCAGCTTGGAAACCCCCTGGTACTCTCAGAGTAGTTTTTGCAGAGCAGCTGTGCTGGTTTTTGCTCACTTGGCAAAGAGGAGCAGCAGGTTTTGGCCAGGACTGGGGCTGAGCTGCCCCAGGGGCTCTGAGGGATGTGGGAAGGGGCAGGGGCTGTGCTGGGGGGCACCCTGAGCCCCCTGCCAGGTGTTTGCCCAGTGGATGGCAGAGTCAGGAGCTGTGCTGCTGCCTCCTTCCCTTCTCACCCTCATTTCCCAGCAAATCCCCTGGAGCTGCTTTTCCAGAGTCCCTGCTGCCCAGGCATGCCCCGTGCCCTCCCTCCTCACAGCTCTGGTGAGAGGTGTCCCCCAGCTCCCCCCATAGTGAGAGGTGCCCCCCAGCTCCCCCCATGGTGAGAGGTGTCTCCCCAGTTCCCTCCATGGTTTGAGGTGTCTCCCCCCATGGTTCCAGGTGTCCCCTCAAGCTCCCCCAATGGTTCCAGGTGTGTCCCCCAGTTCTCCCCAAGCTCTCCACTATGGTTTGAGGTGTCTCTCCCAGCTCCCCCCATGGTTCCAGGTGTCTCCCCCAGTTCTCCCAATGGTTCCAGGTGTCTCTCTGAGCTCCCCCCATGGTTCCAGGTGTCTCCCCCAGCTGGCCCTGGGATGCTGCTCCTTGTCAAGGCTCTCATGGACTGAGATGCTGCTCGGTCTCGTGTCTGTGCAGTCCTAGGTGAACCCCTCCTCCTCCTCCTCCGCCCCCTCCATCCCTCCCCAGCTCTGCCTCAGCAGCCGTGGCAAAGGGCTCATTAAAGCGTCTCTCCGGGGCAGGCAATTACCGGAGAGCTTGAGCTGAAACGACTCTAAGGGCTGCAGGAGCCGGGGAGCAGCCCCTGGGCTCGGTTTGGTGTCAGACCCCGCTCCCCCAGCCCTGCTGCTGCCTCAGAATTGTGCTGGGAAAGCACTAAAGTGTCTATGGAAACCGAGTCGTGGATTAGAGCTGCCTGGAGCAATCTGCTTGTGTTTAATAAATAAAACAAAGAGCCCTGTGTGCTGCAGAGCCTGCAGGAGCTGCCTCAGCCTCTCTGGGGCTGGGGGACACCCAGCTCTGCCCTGCTGCACGGGAATTTTGGGGCAGGAGCCTGGGGACCCCCCACCCTGCTCTTCAGAGCAGCTCCAGCTTTGCTCACACTTCAGGATTTGGGTCTCCTGCTCCTGGTTCCCCACCACAGGACGAGGGTGTGATGTCCTTGGTGCAGTCTCCCCGTGTGTGGCTCGGCTGTTTTGGGGTTTCAGGTGTTTCCAAATCACTGCTGCTGCTGGGGACACGTCCCAGGGAGGCTCCTGGCAGCTCAGCCTCCTGCTCTGCTGATATTTGCTGTGGCAGCTGCTCCGGGCAGGAGAAAGTTGAGATAAAATTTCTGGCTGCAGCTCAGTGGAGCTGATAACAGCTGGGGCACGGCCCCCTCCCAGCAGATGGGTAAACAGGGGCTGGGACAGGCTCTGGGGCAGCTTTTCCTGGGAACACCTCCCTGGGCTGGGAATGCTGATAGGGCCAGAAAGGGCTCTGGGTTATTTCAGAGTGTAAGGAAAATTAATCCACAGACACCAGAGGTTTATGTCCAAAAAGGAGTCAGAGGAGTCCTTTTTGCTTTATTCGAATAAAGGGAGAGGCCATGGGGATTTCCCCTGGGATCTCTCAGATTTTTGGAGGACACAGCCTCCTTTTATCCCAGTTTCCCATCTGCATTTCCCTCTCTCTTTCCCCACGGGCTGAGGTACTTGAGAGGCACAGACTGCCCAAACACCTGACACCTGACATTCCCCTCTCATGTACAACCCTCCCTTTTAATTTTTAATTCTTGTAGAATTCATAGTTTCCCCCCCGTTGCTTCTTTCATCTTCTGTTACCCAATTTCATTTTCCAGCAGACCTACAGTTCGTTTGTAAAGGCAAATCTCTTTTTCCACTCATCAATCAGTGGAATCCCTCCCATTGTTTCTTTTATCTCTCGGTGCTAACTTTAACTACCAACAGATCTACAGCTTGTTTGTAAAGAAAATGTGACATTCCTCTCAAAAGCATCCCAGCCTGGTTTGGGCAGGAAGGGACCTTAAAGCCCAGGGCAGGGACACCTTCCCCCAGCCCAGGGTGCTCCCAGCCCTGTCCAGCCGGGCCCTGGGCACTCCCAGGGATGGGGAATTCATTTTAGGACAGTAAACAGGAATTCTCTCACTGCTGCTTCCATTAATGCTGTGCCCCCCAGCTCCCTCCCTGAGTGGGATTTTATTCCATGGTTTTATAGGGAAAACTGCTTCAAGGTGTCAGCCAAGACCACGGGATTGCAGCTCACCTTCCCAGGCTCCATGGGCAGAAATCTGAGATAATTTTTGTCCCTCCAGGCCCCCTCACCTCACCAGGGAGCTTTCCCAGTGTCCCAGCCCCAGCCCAGTGCTGCAGGTTTGCCTGGTGGCTCTCAGAGCCCTCTGGAGCTCTGCTCTGGCCCCAGCCCCTGGGGCTGCTTAGCACTGTGCATGTTTTCTGAATTCCCCATCAGATTTTGGGGGCTGTGTGCAGCCAGGATAATCCCGCGTGGGAATGGGGAAGTGGCCATGATAGCAGCAGTCATGCTGGGGCTCTAATCGGCTCTGGGCTGAGTTCTCAGCTGCTGGGGCTGTCTGAGCCCCGGAGCTGCAGGCTGGGCCGTGCAGAGCCAGCTTTGGGCTGTCCTGACCCCGTGCTGCTCCCAGCAGCACCAGGGCTTGCTCTGTGCAAATTTGGGATCAGGGCTGTGCCCCGAGAGGCTCCTGGGCTGTCCCACCCCTTGGTGGTCGTGGCAGAGGCTTTAGGGGCGATGAGCTGCTGAGATGAGCCTGTGTGTGCCCAGGGAAGGTTTGCAGCCCTTCCAGGGAGCTCCAGCCTCACGCACGAGTCCTCAGGTGACTCTGGCCCCAGCCCAGCTCCTGCCTTGGATGCTGCTCGACTCTTTTGTCCTCCTTGCAATCCAGGCCGTGGCAAAGTCATGGAAAGGGGTTTTCTGCTCCTGCTGGGCAGGGCTGGAGGTTTCCCCGGGCTGCTGGGGCTGAGCAGACCTGCGGGGAGCAGCCGCAGGGCTCATCCAGGTGGGCTCTGTCCTGGAGGGCACCTCGGGGTGACACCGGCTGGGAAAGGGCAGCACGGGCAGGAGTTAGAGCTGAAAGGAGCCCCTGGCACATCGTGGCTTTGTGTTTCCACAATGGAATCGGGAAGTGGCACCTTCACGGCCCGGGTGAGATTTTTGCAGCTCATCCAGCCCCACCCAGCCGTGGGCAGGGACACTCTCCACCCTCCCAGCCCTGATCTTGGGCACTTCCAGGGATCCTGGGGCTCTCCGGTGGCTCGGACTCTTTGTGTGCAGCAGCTCCTCCGGGAGCAGGGATTAATCTGCTAATTGGATCGGTGGCTGTTTCGGGCAGATATAGATCCCACCGAGCCAAAGGTCACCCTGCAGCCCCAGGGGCTGCTGCGGTTTGGGACCACCGGGAAGCACCCAGAGCTGGCCAGGCTGGCACGGAACTGCAGGAAACAATTCCCAGTGATTTGTGGTGGAGTGTCCCTGCTGCGCAGGTGAGCTCCTGGCTGGGAGCCGAGATCTTTAAATTTGGCCTTAGCGATGCACTTAACACCCTGTGGCTTGCTGGGGGTGCAGGAACACAATCCAGTCCTCCCCAGGACGGGGTTTTTCTGTTTTTCCACCACTGCCGTGAGGAGCAGACGGCCCAGGCTCCTCCTCACCGGCCAGTGCGATGCTGCAGGGCTGGGAAGGAGCCGCGGGCCCGGCTGGGGCTCCCAGGAGCGGCAGAGGTGGCAGGGTCCGGGTTTCACCTTCCCCGGCGGCGGTGACAACTTGCAGCATTCCCACCTGCCGTGTGCCCTGGCGCTGGGCACCTCCTGCAGGGATGCTCCCCCTTTTTTGGGGGGATGGAGGGGTGCTCTGAGCATCCGTGGGCGGCTTTCTGCCAGCCAGCAGCTGGGGGGGCAGGTTTGAGGAGGGGTTTTGGGGGGCTTGGCAGGTTTGAGGAGGGGTTTTGGGGGGCTTGGCAGGTTTGGAGGGAAGGGGTTTTGGGGGGCTTGGCAGGTTTGAGGAGGGGTTTTGTCGGGGGCTTGGCAGGTTTGAGGAGGGGGCTTTGGGGAGCTTGGCAGGGTTTTGGGGAGGGCTTGGAAAGTTCGAGGAGGGGTTTTGGGGAGCTTGGCAGGTTTTGGGGAGCTTGGCAGGTTCGAGGAAGGGTTTTGGGGGGGCTTGGCAGGTTTGAGGAGGGGTTTGGCAGGTTTGAGGAAGGGTTTTTGGGGCTTGGAAAGTTTGAGGAGGAGTTTGGGGGGGATTGGCAGGTTTGATGAGGGGTTTGGGGAGCTTGGCAGGTTTGGGGGGCTTGGCAGGTTTGAGGAGGGGTTTGGGGTCCGTGGCAGCTGCGCAGGCCTGAGAGAAGGGACCCCAAGCCTTGGGAAGCTTCTGCTTTTCCCTTTGCCGTGTAATCCCCGAATGAAAAACGCCTCGAGCGGCGCCAGGCGGGGCCGGAGCAGCCGATGAGTTATCGGCACATCGCCCGTCCCCGGGGCTGGCAGGAGCGAAACCCGTGTGCAGCGGGAGGAAAGCGGTGAGTCAGCGCGGGGAGCGATTGTTTCCCCACAGCGTCTGCTGCCCCTGCACACGGATCCTGCAGCTGCCAAGGGCCAGCGCCGTGCAGCCGGGGGGATGGAGGGTCCCTGTGCTGCCCTGGGAGCCTGGGGCAGACTGGGGAACACTGGGGGAGCACTGGGGATCGCTGAGCCCCCCAGTATTAAACTGAGCCCCCATTAAACTGAACCCCCTACAAACTGAGCCCCCATTAAGCTGAGCCCCCCATTAAACTGAGCCTCCCACTATGCATTATTAAACTGGAGCCCCCATTATTAAAGCTGAGCCCCCATTATTAAACTGGAGCCTCCCCATTATTAAGCTGTCCCCCATTATTAAACTGAGCCCCCATTATTAAACTGAGCCCCCATTATTAAACTGAGCCCCCATTAAACTGAGCCCCCATTAAACTGTGCCCCCGTTTAAACTGAGCCCCCACTGAGCTCTGCCCCCCAAGCCCCAGCTCTCCCACACTCGCTTTTGCCCCAGATTTGGCTGCATCCCATCTCCAGCAGCCCGGTGTGTGTGAGCAGGGTCGTTGCTGGCTGGTTTTAGGGGATGTGCCCAAGTCCTGAGCCCAGAGCTGGGGCAGGAGGTGACCGCTGGCCAGCAGCTGCTCCTGCTGCCCTTGCAGCCCTGCACGGTTCTGCCTGAGCAATCCTGGTTAATGCACAGTTGGGATTTTTCTAAGAAATGGCTCACATCCTGTTTTAGAGGGGGGGTTAAAAAATAACCTCGACTCTGTGACAAGTGCAAAGGCAGCCCTGGGAGCTGGGCTCCCGCCGCTTCCCCTTCTGGAGGGGCAGCCGGGTGCCAGCAGGGGTGGCAGGGATGTGGAACAACCTGTTTGCGGGGTGTGGAAGGGCAGGGCGGTACTGTGAGTCAGCCCGGGGCGGGGGCGAGCCTGCCCGGCCCCCTGCCCAGCCCCTGCCCAGCCCCTGCCCCTGCCCAGCCCCCTCTGCAGCTCTGGGAGCTTCACCGGGGCTCCTGCACCTGCAGGACGTGTGTTCTGGCTCACACAGTGACCTGAGCTCTGTGCTGCTGCACGCTGCCACTTCAGGTGTTTTATTTGCAAATTATTTACACGGGCGTGTGCCCCAGCCCCAGCCCTGCCACCCAGCTCCCCCAGAATCTCACCCTGGGACCCCTGGCACAGCACCACTGATTCTTTCCAAGTCCGATTTTGGGTTGTTTGGGCTTTCCAGCTGCCCTGGTATCCCTCAGTCAGAGTTAACTCCATCCCTGGGCTGGGTTTGGGGTGGTGCCTGTCAGGCCCCCGTGGGCTGTTGGTTTTTTGTGGAGCAGGTATTGGGGTGCCCTGTGGGAAGTTCACGCCCTGCTGCTGCTTTTGGGGGACTCACCTCAAATCCTGCTGCCCAGTGAGGCTTCCAGTGGAGCCTGGGGCTGGGGAGAGGCTCTGCAGGGAGCTGAGGAGGCTCCAGCTGCCTTCCTGCCACCCTGGGGGACAGCAGAGCCCCCTGGCCAGGCTGGGACACAGCCAGGCTGTGGGAAGGGCTGTGCCCTGCTGCCTTTGATGTGGGGCTGGAGCTGAGGGGGTGGCAGGAGAAAGCTGAGCCCAGAAGATGGATATCAGTGCTGAGAGTGCACCAGGAGCCACCCTGGCTGCTGGGAATGGGCCAGCTCCTGGAGAGCAGCTGCTGAGCCCTCTGTCCCACCCAGGGCTGGCTCTGGGCACAGGGATGTCACCTCTGGGTGCCCCAGTCCCTGGCCCAGCATCCCCAGGATTTCCACCCCAGCCAGACTGGAGGGAGAGGGGCAGGGGTGTGTGAGCTTTGGGAATAATGGCATTGTACCCTGACAAAGCCCCTCCTTGCAGTGGGAATTGAGGCACTTCCCACCATTGAAACAGGAGCTGTTTCCTGGCCCTGCTGGGCCGGTGGCCCTGGCCTGGCTGTCCCTGCTCAGTGTGCCACTGCAGAGCAGCCTGGAAATGCCACAGGGGGGATGTGGGCATGGCATTTGCTCCCCTCTGCCCTGCTGGGGCACTGCTGCTGGCCCAGGGGGCACAGAGGCGATGCTGGCCCTGCCACCAGCCTGTGGGCTGGCACTCCTGCTCCTGCCAGGGCTGGATTTTGGTGTTTGCAGACACAGTGTGTGGAAAGTACAGATTGCTCCAGCCAGGAGGGCAGGGCAGTGCTGAGGCAGGTTGCTCCTGGTCAGCTGGGGGTGTTGGCACTCAGTCCATGTGTCCAGGGACGTGGAGGGACAGGCTGGGAATGGGAGAGGGTCGTGGCTTCCATTTCCAAACAGCTCCACAGAGGCTGGGAGCCTCTTGGGAGGCTAAAATCTGCCATGCTGGAAGGAAAAGCTTCCACAGTCAGCCCTGGAAAGAGCTGACAGAGCTGGGCTGAGCCAGAGGCAGGGCTCTCAGTGCTGGCTCTGCTCCTGAGGGATGCTCCTGTGTGAGTCTGGCTGCAGCACAGAGCTGCTGCTGGGCCAGGACACAGCCCTTCCTCCAGGAACAGCCTGGGCGTGGGGCTGTGTCCTGCACGGGCAAGGGAAAGGGAAGGAAGTGGCAGAGCTGGGACTGCTTGGCTGTGCTGGTGCCAGGGCTGTGTCTGTCAGTCCTGGTGCCAGGGCCGTGTCTGTCAGTCCTGAGGCTGCTCTGGGTGCCAGGGCTGTGTCTGTCAGTCCTGGGGCTGCTCTGGGTGCCAGGGCTGTGTCTGTCAGTCCTGGGGCTGCTCTGGGTGCCAGGGCTGTGTCTGTCATGCAGTCCTGGGGCTGCTCTGGAGTGCCAGGGCTGTGTCTGTGTCTGTCAGTCCTGGGGCTGCTCTGGGTGCCAGGGCTGTGTCTGTCAGTCCTGGGGCTGCTCTGGTGCCAGGGCTGTGTCTGTGTCTGTCAGTCCTGGGGCTGCTCTGGGTGCCAGGGCTGTGTCTGTCAGTCCTGGGGCTGCTCTGGTGCCAGGGCTGTGTCTGTGTCTGTCAGTCCTGGGGCTGCTCTGGGTGCCAGGGCTGTGTCTGTCAGTCCTGGGGCTGCTCTGGTGCCAGGGCTGTGTCTGTCCCTGTGCTGGTGCCAGGGCTGTGTCTGTCCCAGTCCTGTGTCTGTCCCTGCTGTGGGGTCCTGCTGCTGCTCATCCTCTGCCCCTCCTGCCCCACAAGGTTTGAATGCCCCAGGTGAGCCTTGGCTCACTGAGCACCCCAGGGGAGGGCACAGGGGCACCTCAGGAGCCCCCTGCCTCTGCCTGGGGACCCCTCCTTGCCTGCCCCAGCCCCGGGGTGTCCCTGGTGTCCCTCAACCCTGTCCTGTCTCTGCAGGGGATGTGCTCTTCCAGATGGCAGAGGTGCACAGACAGATCCAGAACCAGCTGGAGGAGATGGTGAGTGCCAGCCTGGCATGCCAGGTCCCTGCTGGTGCCAAGTGCTGCTCTGTGCCTTGCCCAACTGACAGCTGCCCCTCTGCTGTGGCTCTGCCAAGCTCTGGGGGCTCTGCATTGCTTGGGCATCCCTCTCTGAGCCCCTCCCTCGCTGCCCCCCAGCCCCCCAGCTCCCCGGGCAGCCTCTGCCACCCTCCCCAAGCTCTCTGTGTGTTCTCTCCTGCAGCTCAAGTCCTTCCACAACGAGCTCCTGACGCAGCTGGAGCAGAAGGTGGAGCTGGACTCGCGGTACCTGAGTGTGAGTTCTGTGTGTGGGAGGGGCACAGCCCAGCCCCGAGGTCCGGGGGGTCCCTGGGTGTCCCTGGGTGTCCCGGGGGGTCCCTGGGTGTCCCCTCCCATCCCTGCTGGGGGTCCCTGGGTGTCCCCTCCCATCCCAGCTGGGGTCCCAGGAGCTGCTGCCGGGGCTCAGAGCTCTCTGCTGTGGCCCCAGGCTGCTCTGAAGAAGTACCAGACCGAGCAGAGGAGCAAGGGGGACTCGCTGGACAAGTGCCAGGCAGAGCTGAAGAAGCTGCGCAAGAAGAGCCAGGGCAGCAAGAACCCCCAGAAGTACTCGGACAAGGAGCTGCAGGTGGGGCTGGGGCAGGGGTCTGGGGGCCAGGGGGGTGTCTGGGGGGCCAGGGGGTGTTTGGGGCACCAGGGGGTGTCTGGGGGGGCCCAGGGGGTGTCTGGGGAGGCCCACGGGGTGTTTGGGGACTTGCCTTCACAAATGGCTCCCAAGGGATCCTGAATTCCTGACCCACCCTCCCTCATGGCTGTTCTCCCCCCATCAGGATGTTCTCTCTCCCCATCAGGGTGTTCTCTCCCCATCAGGGTGTTATCTCTCCCCAGCAGGATGTTCTCTCCCTCTGGCAGGGTGTTCTCTCCCCATCAGGGTGTTGTCTCCCCATCAGGGTGTTCTCTCCCCAGCAGGGTGTTCTCTCCCCATCAGGGTGTTCTCTCCCCCTATCAGGGTGTTCTCTCTCCCCAGCAGGGTGTTCTCTCCCCATCAGGGTGTTCTCTCCCCCTATCAGGGTGTTCTCTCTCCCCTATCAGGGTGTTCTCTCCCCATCAGGGTGTTCTCTCCCCCTATCAGGGTGTTCTCTCCCCAGCAGGGTGTTCTCTCCCTCTGTCAGGGTGTTCTCTCCCCAGCAGGGTGTTCTCTCCCCAGCAGGGTGTTCTCTCCCCATCAGGTGTTCTGTGTGTGGTTTCTGAGCTGTGCCCCTTCCCCCTCCCGCGGGGGTGGCTGCAGTGAATCAGAGCATGTGAGGGGTGGGGGCTGTGATGGTGGGAGGGCTGTGAGGGGTTTGAGGGCTATGATGGTGTGAGGGGTGTGAGGGGTGTGAGGGGTTTGAGGGCTGTGATGGTGTGAGGGGTGATGCTGTGTGTGGTCCCTCCCGGGGCTGCACTCAGGGGTGGGCAGGGGGGACTCAGAGCTCCCCACAAAGCAGAGACAAGGCTGGGTCCCACTGAGCAGCAGCCAGAGCACTCCTGGCAGAGATGAGGGGCTGGGGCACTTGGGGCACAGTGGACCCCACTTGGGTCACTGATGGATCTGATTTGGGGTCACTGATGGATCCCATTTGGGGCACTGATGGATCAATTTGGGATCACTGATTGATCCCATTTGGGGCACTGATGAATCAGTTTGGGGTCACTGATTGATCCCATTTAGGGTCACTGGTGGATCAATTTGGGGTCACTGATGGATCCCACTTGGGGCACTGATGGATCAGTTTGGGATCACTAATGTATCAATTTGGGGTCACTGGTGGATCGAATTTGGGATCACTGATGGATCAATTTGGGATCACTGATGGATCTCACTCAGGGTCACTGATGGATCCCACTTGGGGCACTGATGGATCAATTTGGGGTCACTGGTGGATCAGTTTGGGGTCACTGGTGGATCCCACTGCTGTGCTGGGGCTCTGCTGTGCTCTCCAGAGCTGAGCAGCTCAAACCCCTCTGAGCCTGGCACCTCCACAAGTCCCAGCTGTGAAATTCCTGCTGAGCCAGACCAGCCCAGCGTGGGGGACACAGGGATCCAACCTCTGCCACCCCCTGAGCTGCTGCCAGGGCTGGGCAGGGCTCCCCATCCCACAGGGATGGAGGCAGGGCTGGGACAGCCCTGCTAGCACAGCTCTGCAGGCAGGGCAGCAGGATCAGACACTCATTCCCTTTAATCTGCCAGCAGTAAGTATTTAGGAAGTGCTTATCTCCAAAAAAGCCTTCTGATGGCTTTGGAGCTTACAGAGCTGTGAGACCCTTCCAGCTCAGAGTATTCTGTGGTTCTGCTGTGCTCTGCAGGGGTTTGCTTTGCCTTGGATCTGAACAAAAAGTTGAAATTGCTGAATGCAGCCAAGAGGGCACTTCCCCTCTCTTCTCTGCTGGCTGCAGAGCTGGTGTTTCCTCAGCACAAAAAAGAGTGTTTGGGGCCACCCTGGGCACTGTTTTATCTTCCTGGGATTGGAGAGAGAGAGTCCAGCCTGGAGCTGTGTGGGTGTTGGTGCAGAGCCTTGTTCTGGGCTTTGCTGGGCTGGAACTGGGCTTTGAGGAGCTGAAACTGAGTTTTGGGGAGCTGAAACTGGGCTTTGAGGAGGTGAAAGCAGGTTTTGAGTGGATCAGAGCACGCTCAGAGCTTTGTGGGGCTTTGCTTTTCCTCAGCCTGGTTTGTGGAGCTGGCCCAAAGCCTCCCCTGTGGCCCCTTGCCAAACCTCTGGTGGTCTGTTCAAGCACCTGGGGATGGTTTTGGGATGCTGACAGCTGCACCAGGCTGGAGAACACAGCCTGGAGTGCCCTGATGGGCTGTGGCTGGTTCTGCTCTCCCTGTGGGAGAAGCTGCTGCTGCTGAAGTGTCACCTCCTGGGAGGCAGCAGTAGCATCCTGCTCTTCTGGAGGCTCATCCTGTGAAGCTGCTGGGGCAGCTGCCAGCCAGGAGTCTGGTGCTCTGTCATCATCTTCCTCCATATTTAATGCTCTGGGAAGCAGAGCTGCTCCTCTCTGCCTCCTCACCACTTGTGGAGTGGCCACATCTTGTCATCCCCTGCCAGCCAGACACGTGGTGGCAGCAGGACTGTCCTGCAGGGACCTCTGGGCTTATGCAACATGCCCCTGGGTGAGGGCAGGTTTGGCACAGGACAGCCCTGGTCTGGGCAAGGGCAGCAGCTGTGCCTCCACACTGCTAAATCCACTGTTCAATTCAGCTGTTCCCCCTTTAGAAAGCAAAATAAACACTGAGTTCAGCAGGGGCTGCACCCAGCAATGCAGGGGCTGAGGGGGTGATGCTCACAGACTCTCCTGAGCTGCATCAGCCCTTGCTGCATGGACAGAGCTGGTCCAGGCCTGTCTGCAGTCACCTGGCCACTGGTGCTAGTTTTGTGGAGTTTTCCACACAAGGACCAGTTCTGCAGCATTTAGTGGCTGAGGAGTTAAAGCAGCTCACATAGCTCAGAACCAGCTCCAGGTGCCAGGGGCTGCAGGGGTGATGTCCCAGGGGCTGCAGGGTGATGTCCCAGCTCCCACAGGCTGCAGGGGTGATGTCCCAGCCCCAGGGGCTGCAGGGGTGATGTCCCAGCTCCCACAGGCTGCAGGGTGATGTCCCAGCCCCCACAGGCTGCAGGGGTGATGTCCCAGGGGCTGCAGGGGTTGATGTCCCAGCTCTCACAGGCTGCAGGGGTGATGTCCCAGGGGCTGCAGGGGTGATGTCCCAGCCCCCACAGGCTGCAGGGGTGATGTCCCAGGGGCTGCAGGGGTGATGTCCCAGCTCCCACAGCCTGCAGGGGTGATGTCCCAGCTCCCACAGCCTGCAGGGGTGATGTCCCAGGGGCTGCAGGGGTGATGTCCCAGCTCCCACAGGCTGCAGGGGTGATGTCCCAGGGGCTGCAGGGTGATGTCCCAGCTCTCACAGGCTGCAGGGGTGATATCCCAGCTCTCACAGCCTGCAGGGTGATGTCCCAGCCCCCCACAGGCTGCAGGGGTGATGTCCCAGCTCCCAAGCCCTGTCTGCCATGGTCAGGAGTGATGCTGTGCTTGGGGGTTGTTGCTGCTGAGTGTCACATTAAGCCAGGCTTTTATCCCTCATGGATCAGTCCTGAGCTGCTCTCCACACAAGGAGTGAGGGCTGAGAGCCTCACATGGCTCCTCTTCCTCGTGGAGTGGCTGAGATGGGGCTTGACCTGTGCTGAAAACCAGGAGAGCAAACCAATTCCATTCACTTCACATCTCTGATGAAGAAGAATGAGAACAATATTAAGATTAAACAATCACCAAGGAAGCTCAAGTGCTGTAATTTCATTAAAGGCTGGTTGTGATCAGGCCATGAAATCAAGGTCATGATGGGTTTGGGACCTGGATTGAATCAGCAGCTCAGCAATGAAGTTATGTTGGTTCAAAGTATTTATCAAATCATATTAGCCCTGTGAGCAATTGGATTTCTGCACGGGGCTAAGACAAAACTGGATGTAATTCAGCCTAAATAGCAGTGCTGGGGCTGGGTGTGTGTCCTGAGAGGCTGTGCCTGACCCAGGTGGCAGTGGGTGACCCTGGGTGGGCAGCTCAGCCTCTGCTCCCACCCCTGCTCCCAGGCAGTGCTCTAAGCAGTAAATACCTCTGTGCCAAATATCCTGTGGGGGTTTTCAAACTTTTGTCATTGAAACCTCATTTGGATATTCCCATCAGGAGAAATAATTTTAGGTGTAGGTCAGGAAGCTCCAAACGACACGGGGTTTGCACAAACCAGGTTAGGAGGTTTGTGTGAAAGTCAAATAGGGAAGGACTCAAAGCTCAGCAGAAGGAAGAGAAGAGAAGAGAAGAGAAGAGAAGAGAAGAGAAGAGAAGAGAAGAGAAGAGAAGAGAAGAGAAGAGAAGAGAAGAGAAGAGAAGAGAAGAGAAGAGAAGAGAAGAGAAGAGAAGAGAAGAGAAGAGAAGAGAAGAGAAGAGAAGAGAAGAGAAGAGAAGAGAAGAGAAGAGAAGAGAAGAGAAGAGAAGGAAAAGAGAAAAGAGAAAAGAGAAAAGAGAAAAGAGAAAAGAAGAGAATAGAGAAGCCCCTTCCAGTATCTAAAGAGGCTCCAAGAGAGCTGGGGAGGGATTTTGGGCAAGGCCTGGGGTGACAGGACAGGGGGAAGGCTTCCCACTGCCACAGGGCAGGGTTAGATGGGATATTGGGAGAAATTCTTCTTTAGAAGGTGCCCAGAGGAGCTGGCATTCCATCCCTGGGAATGCTGAAGTGCCTGTGCAGTCAGGGCTGTGCTGGGAGCATTTGGCTGCCAGACCTGTGCCGTGAGCTGCTGCTCTGGGTGCTCCTGTACTGGGGAAGGTTCTGGGCAGGAGAAGGGGAAGCAGAGCTGGCTGGAGCCGGCTCTTCCCTGAATCCAGCTCTGGATTTATGTAACAGCACACGTGTGGCAGGCTGGGGCAGGGCTGGGGCCGGGCAGATGTGACCATAACGAGGGGAGACAGCCCCTCCCGGGGGAGGGAGGCAGCCTGCAGCTCCCTGGAGCTCCCCAGGATCTGCTCTGCCTCTGCCATCACCTCGGATCACCATCAGCAGCCGTGCCCACCGAGCTGGGGCTGCAGCCAGGGCTGGGCAGGCTGGTGGGAGCACATCACAGCTTTCCCCTCCTGTGGCTGGGGGTGCTGGGCAGGCTGGTGGGAGCACATCAGAGCCAGAGCTTTCCCTTCTCGTGGCTGGGCAGGCTGGTGGGAGCACGTCAGGGCCAGAGCCTTCTCTTCCCGTGGCTGGGGGTGCTGGGCTGGGCAGGGGGAGGTTAATTGTTCCCTCCCTGGGCTCTGCTGTGCCCGTGTGGTTCCTGTGGCTTTGCAGGGTCAGTGTCCCCACAGAAGGCAGGGAAATGTGTTGGGCTCCTGTGGTGGCCACTGGTGGCCGTTCCTTGTTGTTTTGTTTGCCATATTGCAGGGGAGGTTGGGTCAGGGCTCCTCCTGAGCTCTGCTCTCCTTTCCTGGCTGTGGAAGAGCCTCAGACATCCCTGGGCTCAGATCCAGCATTGCTGTTCCTGGCTGGACACACCACCCAGCCTCCAGTGACACTCTGGGTCGTGTGTGGGGCTGCAGGAGGGGACAGTGCCTCCCCCGAGGCTGCTCCAGGGTCTGCCTGGCAAGGAGCAATTTCTGGGAATTTCTGGGAATTTCTGAGGATCCCTGGCTGCTTGCTCTGCTCATTTTGCCTCTGTGCTGTGGTGGGCTTTCAGCAGGTTTGCCTTGAGTCTGTTCCCTGCCTCAGATGCTCTTCTCCTGCTAATCAACCTCACTTCTTTTTTGACTTATCCCATTTCTAGCTGTTCTCCCTCGTGGTTGCCTAAACAAATCCTCCCTTCTCTCTGTGTTTACTCCTTCCAGGTATTTCAGCTGCTTCATCGATCCAGCACAGTTCTCTCTCTTCCCTGACCTTTCCTTTCCCTTTTCCCACTGCTCTGGTCCTGACCAACCCCTCCTTGGGCTGAGAGCTGGGGCTGGCACAGCCCCTCCCTGCCCAGGGCTGGATAGAAGCGTTCCTGCCGTGTGCTCCCCTTGGCTTTCTGCTCCCAAAATTCATGGCTGGGCTCTGCCCAAAACTCATGGCTCTCAGCTCCTGCCTGCTGGGGCTCCCCCTTGTCCCTGGGGCCGGTCCCAGCTCAGCCTGGTGGGTCCCAAACTCTCAGGAGGGTCTGGGGTGATGATTTCTGCGCTGGGGTCAGCGCTGCCCGTGGCTGGTGCTCGCTGTGTTTGTCTCCTGGCAGGGCTGGAGGTTTGCACTCACTCCCAGCCGGGCTGTGCCCATCAGAGGCAGCTCGGGCTGGGGCTGGCATTTCCCAGCTGCTCCTTGATCTGCACTGGAGCAACCTTCCTTTGCCTTCTTTGCTCCTCCATGCCCCTGAGCTGTCCCCACAGCCCTGGGGAGTGGCAGGGCCGTGTGCCCTGGCTGCCTGTGCAGGACAGCTGGGCAGCAGCTCCATCCCCTTTCATCTGCTCGTGTTCCTCATTCTGCCTGACCCACAGGGGTCACTGGGTTTGGCTCCGGGGGGTCCCTGGCTGAGCCCCCAGGGCTGTGGGTGCCCCAGGACGGGCAGGGGCCCTGGCAGTGCCAGCCCTGGCAGTGCCAGCCCTGGCACAGCCCCTGTGCCACAGCCTTGCCCCGCCACGTGCTGACACTGCTAATTAGGTCAGCGGCTCCTGGTGAATTGGAAGTGGATGCAGGAGGCAGGGGGGGAGCTCGGGGGAGTTATTTGAGGCCTCTCCAACCTAGAAACCCAGAAAAGATTTTTCTGGAGCTGTTGGGTGCCTCTGGTGTGGGCTCTGGCTTTGGGTACGACCACCACACTCCCTGCCTGCTCAGATCACAAATGGGGTTTCTTTTTCCTCCTTCAAGCTGGGAATTTTACATAGACGATTCTTAACATGTGAATTTGAAGCTGACAACCTCAATCAATCAAGGTCTCAGTTTACAATGTGGTGCTTGAGTGGTTCCTGCTTGTCAGGGAGGTCCTGGGGAAGCACCTTCCCCAGCCCTTGCAGGGGATGAGGTCATGCCAGGCTGAGGAAGGAGTTTGGCTGTGGTTCAGCGTGGGGTGGCTGAGCCTTCCCCCATTTCTGGGGAATGGAGAAGAGAGCAGCAGCCCTGGTGGGCACCAGGCTCACTCCTGGTAAGGCAGAGCCTCTCCTTGCAGATCTTACACTGTGCTTTGTGTGTTACTTTTCTCTCCTCCACCCGGTGCATCTGGCACATTTAGCAGGCTTTTTGTTTAAATTTGCCTTTCTGGGCGTTTCTGAAAGCCCACTGTCATTCTGAGTGAGCCCAAACTGAAAACCAGCTCGTGAGCAAGGAGTGCCACTCGCCATTTTGTGGTGGAACAAGGTGTAAACCCAGGCTGTGGGTAAATCAATGGCACAGGGAGCATATTTACACAAGTATATAAAGCTCCGAGTACTAAGTTTGGAGCGTGGGCTCCGCTCGCGGAGCGGCGTGTTCCGACGGGCTGAGACAAGCACAGGAACCAGCAGCAGCCTTGCAAAACCAGCCTGGGAGCAGGGCTGGGAACAAGGCTTGTACCTGTGGGTTTGGATCCTGGGCAGAGCTGCAGCTCTCGGGCTGCTGAGCCAGGGATTCTGCCTGTGCTGTGCCCGCCCTGGCACTGCCTGACCCGGCGTGGGGATCCTGCAGGGACTGTGGGCTCAGCCTGGTGCTGCTGAGCCAAACCAGCTGGAGCTGGGCTCTCTTCACTCCTCACCTTCTCCTTCTTGGTGGCCCAGTTAGGAAATCAAGCAGGATGAGTTTTGGGGATCGGGGTCTGTGTGTGCTCTGCTATTTCAGGTGCTGTCAGGGTTGTGCTTTCCTTCCAGAAATGGGGCTGTGCAGGAGGGGGAGCATTGTCCTGCCCCTTCCCCTGGGACAGAAACTTGTTGGGCAGCAGGGCTCAGTCCATCCTGAGCATACCAGGGCTGTGCCAGAGCTCTCCAGACTGGCACTGGGGCACCCATTCCCCATCTCCCACCACTGCTGCCAGCCTCTGCCTCTGGGCTCTGTCCCTGTGCTGTTCCAGGCTAATAATACTCGGGAGGAGGCGGCTGCCTCCCCGAGCGCATCCTCCTCCTCCTCCTCCTCCTCCTCCTCCTCCTCCTCCTCTCTCGGGGTCTTTGTGTGCCCAGGGCTGCTGCTGCCTCTCCCTGTGCCGAGCCCCAGCCCCTCTGTGCTGGCACAGCTGTCCCAGTGCTGTGCTCTGTGTCTTTGCTCCAGGGTGATGCCAAATCCTCCATCTCTTCCACTTGAGTGCCCAGTGGCATCAGCTCAGTTCCCTTCGCTTATTTCTCCTCACGGCCACAGGCATTTGCACTAGATTTTCTCACTTTGGAGGAAAGGATTCTCTTTGAAATAGGGCTGTTGGTTGCAAACTGGGTTTTTAATCCGTTTCTCACTGACCCCCTTTGCCTCACCCAGGCTGGTGCAGTGTGGGGAGACCCAAAACCTGCTGGCTCTGGCACAGGGTTTTGTTGTCAGGGGGTGCTCAGAGCAGGGTGGGAGCCAGGAGCACGTCCAGCCCCAAAATAATCCCCCTTTGAAGTCTGGGATGTCACTGAATCTTGCTGCTTTTGTTGGTTTGCTCCATTTTGTGTGTCTGCTAATAAATATTGTAGCACGCTAAAAATATCTGATAACCGTGAAGAAGCAGCAAAGCTGCTTTGGGCCCTGAATTTCCAGATTAATTCCTGTCTCAGAGAAGCTTGGGCTGCCTGAATCAGGTGCAGCCCTGCCTGGGCTGGGGGTGTTGTGGCTTTCCAGTGTGGTGGTGTGGCTGTCCTAGGGAAGAGATGGTGGCAAGGAGGTGTCACAGTGTGGGACAGTGATGGGTGAGAGGTGCTGCTCTCAGAGCCCCTGGAGCCACATCCCAGGGGGAAGCTGGGAGCATCCAAAGGGATGGAGGAGGAGAAGGTGGCCAGGTCAGGGAGCTGGGGGCACCTCGTGTGCTCTGTGCTCAGGTGCTGCCCTGTGCTCCCTGGTGTCCCCTGTGCCACCTTTCCATCCATCAGGGCAAAGCAGCCAGGATGCCCCAGCCCAGCCTGTGTGCTGCTGCTGTGCCAGGTGTGGTGCTGGCAGAGCCCAGCGTGGCACAGCTGTGCTGGCACTTATCAGGAGAGCAGGACCAGGATGTGACACCAGGGAACAGCCAGGTGTCCTGTGCCAGGTGTGGTGCTGGCAGAGCCCAGCGTGGCACAGCCGTGCTGGCACTCATCAGGAGAGCAGGACCAGGATGTGACACCAGGGAACATCCAGGGTGTCCTGTGCCCTGGCACCATCTCGGTGTCCCCTGTGTGAAACACAGACTGAAGGGGAGTTTTGGGGGCCCTGTGTGTGGCAGGATCCCCGTGCAGGATCCCTCACAGCCTGGGGGGCAGGGGAGATGCTGGAGTGCACCGGGAGCTGCTGCTTGTGAGCTGGGGGGCTGCTGCCAGTGCTGGGCCATTGGGACAGCCCCCAGCACCCCCAGCACCCCCCAGCAGCCCCAGCACCCCCAGCACCCACAGCACCCCCAGCACCCCAGCACCCCCAGCACCCCCAGCACCCCCCAGCAGCCCCCAGCAGCCCCAGCAGCCCCAGCACCCCAGCACCCCCAGCACCCCCCAGCACCCCCAGCACTCCCAGCACCCCAGCACCCCCAGCACCCCCAGCACCCCCAGCAGCCCCAGCACCCCCAGCACCCCCAGCACCCCCAGCACTCCAGCACCCCCAGCACCCCCAGCACTCCCAGCACCCCAGCAGCCCCAGCACCCCCAGCACCCCCAGCACTCCCAGCACCCCAGCACCCCCAGCACCCCCAGCACCCCCAGCAGCCCCAGCACCCCCTGCAGCCCCCAGCACTCCAGCACCCCCAGCAGCCCCAGCACCCCAGCACCCCCCAGCACTCCAGCACCCCCAGCAGCCCCAGCACCCCAGCACCCCAGCACCCCCAGCACTCCCAGCACCCCCAGCAGCCCCAGCAGCCCCCAGCACCCCAGCAGCCCCAGCACCCCAGCAGCCCCAGCCCGGGTGGTGAGCGGGTGGCAGCGGGTACAGCTCGTCCTGGCACCCACGGCTGAGTCAGCCCTGCGCGGGGGCTGCGTGAGGAGGGGGGCTGGGCAGGCACACGTGCGTGTCCCGTGCCGGGGTCCCCGCCTGCAGCCCCCTCCCTGCTCCTCTCCCCCTTCCAGTACATCGAAGCCATCAGCAACAAGCAAGGGGAGCTGGAGAATTACGTGTCTGACGGGTACAAGACGGCTCTGACGGAAGAGAGGAGACGGTTCTGCTTCCTGGTGGAGAAGCAGTGCGCCGTGGCCAAGAGTGCCATCACCTACCACGCCAAGGTGAGCCAGGCCTGGCTGCCCCATCTCTGGGTGGGGGCTCCCAGCTCAAGCTGCATCCTACAGAACAGCCTGGTATCCCAAAATCCACATCTGGTGCAGCTCAGGGGACCGAGGGGGTGATGGAGCAGCAGGTGACTCCAGGGAAGATGCCCCAGCAGGAGCAGCTGCTCCAAATCCCTCTTTCCCATGGCAACTCCACATTGCCCTGCCCATGGCTGTCCCCATCTCCTGCAGCAGGGCAAGCAGGGAAGCAGCAGCACCTGCTGTGGGCTGGAGCAGAATCCCTGTGTCTCTCCCAGCCTCCTGCTCCCGCCCTGGTTGTTCCCAGCCCCGCCCTCCGAGGCTCACAGCAGCCATCTGTCACCGCCACACTTGGCACTGGAGCAGGAGAGGCAGCTGGGATTAGTCAGCTCTGTCCTGGCACACCCACAGGCTGGATCCACGCTCGGCTGGGTGAGCGTAGTGCAGGAGGGGGAAACACCCTGCGGGGCTGGGGGTCAGCAGGAACAGAGCAAAGCCTCGCTGCAGAGCACCCAGGGGGTGGTTGTGCAGGAGGGACTTTGCAGGTGGCTTGTCCAGAGCGTGGTGGGTGTCCTGCTAGAAACCCCACCCTGCTGCTGCCCGTGGCTCCTGCAGGGTGCTCCACAGGATCATGAGGCTGCACCCACTGGCTGCTCTTGGGGAAATATGCAGGGGCTTTGAAATTGGATTTAGAGGGGTTTTGATATGCAGAACCACATTTTGTCTCCAGATGAGGCAGAGCAGAGACATCAGGTCACCCTTGGCTGTGCTGGGGAGTGACCTCGAGGGGGTTGGGACATCTTCCCCCTCTGAGCCACACAGCAGGATGCTCGAGCATTCTGGGTGAATGAGGACAAGTTTGGCTCCATCTGTTCCCCCCTTGGAGCATGGTAGCAGGTGGCTGGCAGTCCTGCAGGCAGGGAGCAGGGGGGCTTGGGTGCAGCTCTAGGGCCTGGAGCACCCAAAGGAAGCAGCTCAGCCCTCGGGATGTGGGGCCAGCCTGGAGCACGGGCTGTGCCCTGCCGAGCTTTCAGGCCAGTTTTATTTCCCTGCTCCACGTGGCGCCCAGCTCCCTGCAGCCTGGAGATGCTGCACACAGGATATCTTGGAATAAACTGGGGAGGTGGATTACCTTTTCTTTCCCTCATTCCCGTTTTTCATGGTACCTTTGTGGCTCTGCTGGAAGCAGGATGTCCCTGTGTGTTACCTGTGCCATGCACAGAGCCACTGACCGACCCAAAGCCAGCTCAGCCCTGGATCCGTGTGGTGCTGCCAGGGCAGGGGGGCAGACCTCCTGCACCCCTGTGCCCTCACTGCTCATTTCCTCCTGCAGGGGAAGGAGATGCTGACGCAGAAGCTGCCGCTGTGGCAGCAGTCCTGCTCGGACCCCAACAAGATCCCGGAGCGCGCCATCCAGCTGATGCAGCAGATGGCTGCCAGCAGCAATGGCACCATAATGCCCAGCCCTCTGTCCACATCCAAGTCCAACCTCATCATCTCTGACCCCATCCCTGGTGCCAAACCTCTCCCTGTCCCCCCGGAGCTGGCACCTTTTGTAGGAGTAAGTATCTCTGTGCTGGAAGCTGTGCTGCCCTCCTGGGCAAAGCCGGAGGGACGAGCCCAGGCCAGTGTCTCCCTGTCCTTGGCAAGTTGCCCTTGGCTGTCACTGATGGCAGGGATGGCAGCTCCGTGCTCTGCCATCCTGGGATGTGGGACTGAGCCCGGCCTGGGGACGGGCAGCCTGTCCCAGCTCATCCTGCTGGAGCTCTGAGGCTCCCAGGGGCTGTTTGGGGAACCCACAACTGGACCTGCCTGTCCAGGCTGGTCCCCAAGCTGTGGGGCCGAACCCAGGTACCCCAATAACTGCGGGAGAAAGGCCTGGAGTGACCCATGGGATGAAGGACCCTTCACAAGAGGGTGTCCCCTAAAGTGGGGGCACGAGCTGAGCATAGAGCTCAGAGCAGTAAAACCACAGAGGTGACCCCACTGCTCCCCCAGAGCAGTTTGGTGTGGGTGGGAGCTAACCCAACAGGACAAAGCTCCTTTGCCTCTGTCCCTGGAGCTGTGTCCCACTGGGCAGCTCAGGGGGATGCTGCCCTAACGAGGCCCCCTGTGTCCCCCTCCCCTCCTGTCTCGCAGCGCATGTCAGCACAGGAGGCCATGCCAGTGATGAACGGGGTCTCAGGCTCCGACAGCGATGGCTACAACCACTGGTCTGAGATGAAGCCAGCACAGCCCAAATCTTTATCTCCTCCCCAGCCTCAGAAGCAGCTGAGTGACTCTTACTCCAACACACTCCCAGTTCGCAAAAACGTGGCACCGAAAAACAGCTACGCCTCAGGTGAGGCCCCGGCCCTGCCTGGGGGCCTGGGGCTGGCTCTGCCACAGGAGAGCTCTGGGACAGGCTGGGGGTGGTGGCTGGGGTGCTGCTCTGGGGGGACAGTGACCAACAGCATCCCCTCGCTGTCAAGTGCTGCTCGTGCCTCGTGGCATCAGGAAATGCTGGAGCTGGGCTCTGCCCTGCGGTTTCACAGGATTTCCAGGAGGAAAACCGTGTGAGTCTGGCACAGGGATCTGCTCCCCTTGCCACGGCTGGTGGGTGATGCCGAGAGTCTGGTCCTGTGAGACACACCGGAGGTTTTAATGCAACCAGGGCTGAAAGGAGGAGGGGTGGGGGATGGAATTGGGGTGCAGGATTTGGGGCACCCAGCGGTGTCTGTTCCCCCAGCTGAAAACAAGACCCTGCCACGCTCCAGCTCCATGGCTGCCGGGCTCGAGAGGAACGGGCGGACGAGGGTGCAGGCGATTTTCTCGCACGCTGCCGGGGATAACAGCACCCTCCTGAGCTTCAAGGAGGGAGACCTCATCACTCTGCTGGTGCCCGAGGCCAGGGACGGCTGGCACTACGGGGAGAGCGAGAAAACCAAAATGTGAGTGTGCTGGGCGTGCCCAGTGCGGATCCTCCGTGCACAAAGCCGGGTTTGGTTGGTCATCAAGCACCGACGTCAAACTCCATCCCCACCTTTGCCTTTCAGGAGGGGCTGGTTTCCTTTCTCCTACACACGGGTCCTGGACAATGATGGCAGCGAGCGGGTGCACACCAGGTAGGAGCCTCGTGGGGGGTGCCAGGGAGTGTCCTTGGGGTGGGAATTAGGAGTTCCTTAGGAGTTCTTGTTAGGAATAACAGCATGGAGGGGGGTGGTTGCTGCTTCTGGGTGGCTTTTGCCATGAGTGGATGGGTGGCCTGGGGGTCTCTGCATGGAGCTGACGCCTCTGCTCTGGACTCCCCAGCCTGCAGCAAGGGAAGAGCAGCAGCACTGGCAACCTCCTGGACAAGGATGACATCTCCATCCCGCCACCAGACTATGGCATGGCCTCCCAGGCCTTCCCTGCACAGGGCACCAACACCTTCAAGCAGCGGCCCTACAGCGTGGCCGTGCCTGCCTTCTCCCAGGTGAGCCTCTCCCGGGGCTGTGCCGCTCTGGGGGGTGTTTGAGGAGTGGGGGATGCTGGAGCAGACCCTCCCCAGGGATGGGACGAGCGGGAGTTGCCGATGCGTGGGGGTGCCGAGGGCAGCTCTCCAACCTCTGTTCGTTGTTTTAGGACTACCTAATGCCCTATGGGTGTGCAATTAAAGACTATTCCAGTGGCCTCTGCCAAGCACCCTCCGCTCACTACAAGCCTTACATTAGGTCGACAGCTGTAAGTCCGACGCTTGCAATGTTTCCCTTGGGATTTATGGAGATTCGGCTGGTTTGTGCCTGGAGATCCCTTGCCTTGCCTGCCCCTGCTCCTGGGGTGAAGGGGTGCAGGGAGCCCGTGGACGGGGAGGAACGGGCAAGGCACGGGCGGCAGTGGCACAAAACAGCCCCATAAACCCCCAAGGGACAACACTTGCTGACTCCATGGGAGTCTCCCACCAGAAACAGGCTGCCCACAGGCAGCTGGAAGTGTTTTCTCTGGCACGTGCCAATTCAAGCCGGTGGCAGTCCCGTGGGGACACTGGGGCAGATCCTGGACAGGAGCCCAGAGTGTCCAAAGCAAGCCCAGGGCTTCTTGGATCACAAGCCAGGGAGGATGCACGAGCAGGTGGGATCAGCCTAACCCAGGAGCTGCTGGGGCAGTGGAGCTCTCCCACCAGGACAAGCACAGTGGGATGGGCCACGCTGGCATCAGGTGCTGGCAGATGGGGAGAGGATGAGGAGGGAGAGAGAAGGGTAGGGACTGGGGAGGAAGCACAGCCCCACTCCTTGCTGTTCTGCTGCAGTGTTCCAGCAGGATTTGCTGCTGGGGTTGGTATTTTGTGACTGGGAGCATTCCTGGGAAGGTGGGAACTGGGTCTCTGGTGGCTGTGGGTCTCCAGCTCAAAGGCCAGAGACTCCCCCTCTTTCCTGGAATGTCCCACGTTTGCCGTGGAGAGCAGAGCTGCTCAAGGAGGGGTGTCCTTGAGGGATGTTCTCCAGGCCTGGTCCCCCTCTGCTTCCCCTCCCTGAGCCTGCTCAGCACCGGCTAAAGGAGAAAATGGTCCAAAACCCTGTGGGTTTCTGGTGGGAGTGAATACAGGCAGCCCCTCTTTCCACAGAACATTTCACTGGTGTCTCTCAGTCGTGCAGCCCCTTTCCAACAGTCTCAGCATCTCAGCAGCAGCCAGAGCTCTGTTCCTTGGGGGGCTGGGCAGAGCAGAGCTGCTCTCCCTGCAGTTGCTTTTCCATGTCTGGCCAGATAAATTCTACAGAGAGTGGTGCAACTTCACTCCTGCTGTGTGAATCCCACTCCAACCATCTCCATACCTCCTTTCCTCTCCAAATGCATCAGCTCTTGGCCCTGGCTCCTGATGCACTTTGGTTTGTCCGTGTGACCCTCTGGTGGCACCTGAGCAGGCCCAGCCCACAGTCCCTCACTGTGCTTCCTCCCCTCCTCTCCACAGGGCCTCGATGACTACGGGACGAGGTCTGTCAGCAGGTAAGATGTCACCTTCCTGTCGCATTCCCTGCGAGCTGTTGGCGTTGGCTGTGGGCAAAGCCGAGGGGCTGTGTCCCCACGGGGGTCCCTGCGTGGGACTGGGGCCAGGTCTCCTCTGTGAGAGTGGGGGGACCCAGGGAGGGCAGGTCCCAGGGCCAGCCCGGTGTCCCCAACCTCCTGCTCCTCCAGAGTCGCGTCTCCCGAGCTGCTGCGGGCTCGCCCTGCCCGGGGAGCGCACGGAGAGCTCGCTCTCCATCCCCTCCTCCTCGGAGCCGCCCCGTCGCTGCTGGGCTGAGCCCGTGGCTGGGTGGAGCTCGCTGCCGGTCCGTGGTGGGGTCTGGGCTCCCGGCTCGCTGCTGCCCGCGGCCACTCTGGCATCTCTGTGCTTTGTTCCGCAGCGGCAGTGGCAGTTTGGTATCAACGGTGTGAGGACACCTGGGCTCGCAGCGGCCCCTTGCTGCTTGGAAGAGCTTTCTGCTTCTTTCCCCTCCTCCCCCTTTTTTTTTTCCTTCCCTTTCGTTTCTCTTTCTCTACTTCTTTTGGATTTGAAACTCTTGTGATCTTCAAGGAAACCATGGTGCTTCTCACCCCTCCCTGGTGTTCACAGTGCCCTTGTTTCTGAAGCCTTTTTTTGGAGCAGAAACTGCTGCCAGGTCTGTGCTCGCAGCCCCGGTGCAGTTGTCACTTAGTGGGACCCGGTGTTTGTCGTCCCGTGTGATGTTAGCGATGCACTGTCCCCCCAGGGGCCGCGCCGGCCGCCCCGCACGAGCCTGGACCAAACTCCCAGACTGGATCACATATGCATGGCCTCTGGTGTCCGTACTGTTACCGAGCATCCGGGATGCCCGCGCCCGGGATGCCGCTCCGGAGGGAGGGGCAGCGTCCCCTCCTCCCCCCGGCCCGATCCGCTTCCGTCCCAGCGCCGCGGCTCTGGGAGAAGCGGATGGCACAGAGCTCCCGCCCCGGGGAAAGGGCTGCTTCTGGGCTGGGGTCCCCTGGGAACCCCCCGCCCGGAAGGGTTACTCCTGGTTGTTTTATAAATATATATATATATATATTTTTTGTAGCAAGGTATTGTTACCTCACGTTAGGGCTGGGGCTCCGACGATTGCTCGCATCCCCAAACCAGGCTTGGGCGAGGCAGCCCCTGCAGGGGGCTCGGCGGTGCCCGGGGGGTCCCCACCCCGCACTGGGGGCCCCCTCCCGCACTAGCCCGGCCGTAGCCCTCCCAGTGCCCGTGGCCGTCTCCACTGCAAAGCTGTTCACGCTTTTTTCTGGTGTGATTTTTAAGACCTCTGACATTGCCTGTTTACTGGGACATTGCTGGCAATAGACCTCCCCACCCCCACCCCGGACCAGTTTTTGGGTTATCTCCTCGCCTACGGGCACACTGTTCTGAGCCCCTCCTGCATCGATGTCCGAATTTTGCTAAGGATTTTTAACCCAGGATATTTCACGATGAGTGACTGAATGTAGAGGGGAAAAAAAAAAAAAAACAACAAACCACAAACCCAGCCTAGCAAAGCCTGTGTGGAGATTGTAAAGTGCTGAAAAACCTTTTTTAAAAAGCCAGAGAGAATTGTGCCCTGTACTGAGTTATTGTTTGAATAAAAGTTTTATTTATTGCATTGAGCTGGGCCTCGGTGTCTTTTTCGGCTGCCGTGCCTGCGTGCTGCCCTGACCGCCCGCCTCGCACTCCCAGGCCGTGTTTTTGTTCCCTGCTCCATCCCCGGGGACGCTGCTCATCCCGCCGGCACTAAACAGCTTCGCTGAGCGGGAGCAGCGACAGCTGCTTTAGGGCCGGGCCCGTGTCCCCGAGCATCCGAGGGGCGATGCTGCTCCGGTGCCGCATGCCGAGCTCCGGCCGCGCTTTCCCGGCGCTGGGAAAGCGGCGCTGGCCGCCCCGGGGGAAGGAAGCCGCCCCCTCCCTTCCTGAGCCCCCGCCGTGCCCGGCCGCTGCTCCCACAGCTCCCGCCTGGCCGTGCCCTTCCTTCCCCTCCTCGCAGCACCAGCCACTCAATAAACACGACTTTTCCTCCTTTTTCTTCTTTTTTTCCCTCCTGTTTCCTCTGCCCCCGCCGGCGCTGCGTGCGGGGTGGCCAGCGGGCTCTCGGGCCGGGTGGCCACCGGCTCGTGGCCTTTGAGCCTCTCCTTGACCGCGAACCTTCTGTTCCCATCGAGCGTCCCGGTGTCCTCCAACCTGCCTTCTGTTTCCCTTGCAGCCCCGATGTTGAAGTGGCCAGGTTTTGAGGTGGCCCTGCCCGTTAGTAAGTGACACTGCCGCGGGTGCGCTGGGCAGCGGGAGCCGCCGCGGGGCTGCGCGGGGACGGTGCCACCGCTCTGCTTCCCGGCGCGTCCCCTCCCTCCGCCCCCGCCTGCCGCCGAGCCTGTGCCGACAGCCGCGGGCTCCCGGGCCGCCCCTGCCGCTTGCCGGGCTGCTGAGCCGCTCCTGCGCTTGCCCCGCTGCCCGTAACCAGCTCTTTGGTCGCAGCCGTTCCGCCCGGTGTCCCGCCCGGTGTCCTGCCCGGTGCCCGCCGCTGTCCCCAGCCCTCTCGGGCGGGGCGGGGCACGTCCGCACTAACCGCAAGTTTTTTGAGCAGCTTTTGTTTTTGTTGTAGACTCGTCCCAGGAGCCTCCTCGTCCTGGCCCCAGGGACGGGATGCAGGAGCCTCCCCAGGAGTCGAGACCCTCCTCGCTGGCACTGCAGAGCCTGGAGAGCCCCCTGCCCGTTTCTCTTTGATCCATGAGCTGCTTTCCCTGGAGCTGCAGGCTCCAGCCCAGTGGCTCTCCTCTGCCAGGACAGAAATAGTTAAATGAGCCCCGGGTGACTCATCAAAGCAACTTTTCCTCTCCCTCCAGTCCTGAGAATCTATTTTGGCATCCTGGGAGGGAAAGTGATCTGAGCATCTGCATTAATTAGGTGTGAAATTAATTACCCTATTTTTAAGCAAAAGTAATTTATCTTTTAAGGAAGGAAAAGGCGAACGTGGAGAGGTGAGGAATGGCAGAGAGGGGGCCTGGGGCTGACAATGAGTGCCTGTCCCAGGGGGGTGGATGTCCCAGCATCTTCCTTTCTGCTCTGGGAGATGGCTGGGGACATCCCAAAGATTCTGGGGACACCCCAAATCTTCTGGGGGCATCCCAAAGCTTCTGGGGACACCCCAAAGCTTCTGGGAGCATCCCAAAGCTGCTCTGTCCAGGTGCACACGGTAACCACAGCACTTTACCTGAACCCACGTCAGGGGGAGCAGGGCTGTGCCCCCACTGTGGGGGACTGGCGTGGGTGGCCACTGCTTCCACCGGGGACAGGAGATTGTGAGGCTCCCTGGGGAGGGCTGGGGGCAGTGGGCAGAGGAGACAGAGGGGCTGCAGGGAGCACAGGGGGTGCTTGGTGTCTCCCCAGGCAGCCAGAGGGACCCGCAGGAATTAGCTCCTGCTGGGAGAGGACAGAGGGCACCTCCTGGAGAAGGAGCAAGCATGTTCCCCGTGCCAAGGCAGTTCTTGTCCCCTGTCCTGGCCCGGGGATCATGGCAGCAGGAGGGTGCTGGGACACCCCAGGTAGGTGAAACCCAAGGTCAGCCTGTCTGGGCTCCTGACTCTGACAAGCTCACCCAGGTGTCCTCAGTGTCTCACACTCCTCTCGGATATGACCTCTCCAGAGGCAGCACACGGGCTCTGCAGGGAGCTGCCAGCTCTGCCCTTGGCCAGCAGGTGAAGCCATAACCCCCTCCCTGCTCCAGGGCTGCTGATCCTGCAGCGCTCCCATTTGAGTCCAGCCCTGGAGGAGGCTGGAGCAGCTTCACCGGCATCCCCAGCTTTAGGCTGAAGGAGAGCGAGGCAGAACAGAACATCCCCCTGCAGCGGCACTCGGCTCATCTCTGACCCACCATGGCTTAGCTGGGAGGAGCTGAGGCGTGGGGGCAGCTCAGCCCGGGCTCCAGGCAGAGCTTTTCCACTCTAACCCTTCCCAAACGCTGCTGGTCCCGGGGTCTCGCCAGCGCCGCTCGCCGTGCCGGTGCCCGTCCTCTCCAGGCCTCCACCCCCGGTAACTCTTCCTTCCTCTTCCTCTCCCTCCACAGGAACCCCTTTGCCAACGTCCAGCTGAAGCCAACGGTGACAAACGACCGCTCGGCGCCGCTCCTCAGCTGATCCGGGAGCTGCCCCGCCCGGCGCTCGCCACCTCCTCCTCCTCCTCCTCACCCTGCTGCATGTCCAGCTCCCCAGGACTCCATTTCTAGGCGGAATTTATTAATCCTGCTGCTTTGAAAGCCAAAGGCTCAAGCTAGTGCCCTAGTTCTCTCCTCTCTAGGCTCCCTCGGTGGCAGAGGGTCGCTGTGCTGCCGTGTCACCTGTCCCCAGCCTGTGCTGACGAGCGTGGTGGCACCTCCCACACTCAGGGCAGCACGTCCAGAGCTGGGCTGGCTCCCAGGCCCAGCAGCAGCTTGCTGTGGGTGGAGAAACGGGCTCAGCTGGAGAACAGCTCTCCATGGGCTCACAGAGCCCAAGAGGGGCAGCAGTGGCAGTGAGGTCACTGTCCCCCTGCTCTCCCTGCCCAGACCAGGCCGGGCAGGACACTGGGACACCCCGTGCCAGCCAAGGGGTGGTGGCAGCCACAGGCAGACCCCAGGTGGCCGCTCTGTGCTCCAGGCTGGGACAGGGCAGTGGGGTCAGCTCTGCTCCCAGAGCTCCTGCAGCCCCAGGCTCGGGGTGTTGTAGGGAATTATGGTACTGCTGTAAAATATAAGCTAGGAAAAAACCACTTGTGGAGGCCAGGGCAGTGTGTGAGTGAACCTTGGGGTGCCCCTGCTCCCTGCAGGCAGGAGCTCCCATCCAGACCTCTTGCTTGGCTCTTTGCTCTTCCTCTATTCTTAGGGCTGCATGAGAGAGAGAGATAGATAGAGATAAATATATATAAATATATATATACACACACTTGCTAAGCTTATTGCTGGGGGTGCCCACGAGCCAGGCAGCTCCCACAGCTCCTGAGTGAGCAGGGTCACATCCTTGCTCCAAAACCAGGGAGAAGAGGGTTTCCAGGCAGGAACTGTGTCTCCCACGGCTGAGGGGTTGAACCCGAGCAGAGTTTTTGCTTTTTTCCGTTGTATTTCTCCTTTTTGCACTTTCTGATCACTGGTGCAGCATGTCCTGGTCCCCACAGCCCAGGCAGTGGGTGCCTGGCTGGGCACAGAGTGTCCCCAGCCCAGGGGCTCAGTCCCAGTCAGAGGTGGTGGCTCATCCCTCCTGTGTCCCCTGGGATGAGTTTTCCAGCTCCTCTACAGGAAAACAGCTTCTCCTGCGATTGCCCAGGCTCCAGCTCTGCACGAGGGCTCCCAGCTCCATGATGTGCCTCCTCTTCCTCTCCCAGGGCTGCAGCAGATGGCTGGGGGCCAGACAGGGCAGGGGCGAGGGAACTGGGGGGCACTGGGTGTGCGGGACACTGGTGGCCACAGCCCAGGGTGGGGACAGGCCTGGGGTCCCCTCGGCCACTGCAGTGTCCTCTTCCACCCCCGTGCCAGGGGCTGTCCCCTGGCCCCCCAAGCTGCCACCCTGGCTCCAGCCAGCCCCCGGGGGCTTCGCTGCACCTCCTGGCTCGCTGGCACCTGCAAGACGTAACCTGAAATAATTTTTTGTGAGAAAACGTAATTTATGAGCAGTTCAACCTCCCCCAGCCCCCCCTCCTGCAGCGTTTTCCCTGGCCAGCGTGGTTTGCCCTCCAGAGCTGGCTCCATCCTGGGTGCTGGGCAATGATCGGGGCAGGAAACGGCTTAAGATATTTTAAAAACTTTATTATTGGCCCGATGAGATTTGACACACATGCTGGGAGCTGTATGGAAATCAGCACTGATAAAAAATACAGCAATTATGACCCGTATTGAGAAAATAGACCATGTAAGAAGAGCCTTTCTATTAAAAAAGTTACCCAAGCCACAGCTCTGTCCTCATCCACCCTCCGGAGCCGGGACCTGCGGCGCCATAGACCAAACCTGGGGTGTGGGGTGGGGGCTGCACCAGCACCCCTGGGTGTGAGGGCTGAGAAAGCCCCCGTGGTGTTTGGGGGTGCAGGGGAGGGGGATCAGGGGTGGGAGGGTGGGTGCTGCAGGAAGGAAATCCCTGGAGCATCCCAGTCCTGCATGGGCAGCACCCCTGGGTGCTGCACCCCTGATCAGTGCAGGGGTGACCCCCCTGTGGTAAAGGATAAGGAGAATTGGGGTGGGGGAGGTTACAGGCCAGGTGGGGGCTTAAATAAAACACTTGGATAAGCACTAATTGCTCAGTAGTGGGGAGGAACCAGCAGTGGGGGTATGCTGGGGCTGGAGTTGGGGTCCCCCTGGCTGTGACCTGGACTGGAGAACAGCCCCTGGCCCCCACAAGAACCTGAGCACTGGGACACAGCTCCAGGCTGGAGAGGCTGCAGCAGGGTGGGTGAGCCTGGGGACACTCTGCCAGCACCAGGCTGGTGCCCATGGCAGTGCCAGTGCCCAGGGGTCCTGGTGCCAGAGCTGTGCCCAGCCCAGGGTGGGATCATCCCGTGGCATGGAGCAGAACCTGGCACCAGCCCCATCCCACAGTGCTGTCTGTGCAGTGTCCCCACACAGCGACACCCGTGTGGCCTCATCCCCCTGCACAGGAGCCAGGACAGGGGCGGGGGCTCAGGGGGGACATTTCTCACCTCAGGGTTTGGTCTATAGACCCCAAAAGGAACCAGCCCTGAATTCAAGGTTTCGCTCAGCTCCGCTTACTTCTATTTCCTTCCGGAAGCTGGAATTGCACAATTATCCTAAGCCTCGAATGAATTTAAAAAAAAAAAAAAAAAACCAAAACAAAGAAACAAACAAAAAAAAAAAAGAAAACGAAAAAAAACCAGAACAAAGAACCACGAGCGCGCCCCCCTCCCCCCCCTCCCCAATACATCTCTTTGGCAGCAATAACTTAAAATCGCGTCAATGTGGGTTCAGTCAACAGCAAGTTTTGGTTTTGGGGTGGGTTTGGGGTTGGGGTTTTTAATAATTTTTGTTTAAATACAAAAATAGTCAGGTTGGCAGGTCCCGGTGAGGGATACTCCCCCCAAAACCAGCCCGCCACGTGCTGCTCCCCGCTGCAATGGGCAAGAGTGCCTGCAGTCCTCAGGGTGCCCAGCTGGCCTGATCCCTGCAAACCAAGGGAGGGCAGCTCCAGAGCCATGGGACCACCCCGGGCAGGCAGTGGCACCCCTGGCACAGGGAGTGACATCCAGAGTGGCAGCAGGCAGTGGCCCCTGGGTCAGGAATGTCGTGGAGTGCCTCTGGGGCAGCCGTGGGGCAGCTGTGGGACAGCTGTGGGACAGCCAAGCTGCCACAAGGTGCAAGACTGAGCACACGGCACAGGGGAGGGGACAGCCCGGGGGAGAAGGGGTGTGGGGACAAACCGCCTCGGGGAGCACATGTGGGCGAGAAGCCAAGGGGGAATTCACTGGGGGAGGACACTCGGCAAATGTTAGCAAGGTCAGGGCACTACCCTCGGAACGCTATAATTTATATATATATATGTATATATATATATATAATGTCTATTTTACACGCACGCTCACAGCCACCCGCACGCGCGCGCGGCGCCACCGTCACCCACCGCCTGGCCCCGCGCCGGCCCCGCTCCCACTCCAAGCAGCAAACGAGTTCCTTCCGATAAAATCTGCCTAAAAAAAATCTGCCCAGCGGGGTGTGGGGGCCTGCGGCGGCCCCCGCGCCGTCCTGCAGCCCCGGAGCCGGGAGCAATGCCGGCTGTGTCCCGGCGGGCTCACTCCCGGTCACCGTCCTCGCTGCTGCCTGCAAGGAGCCCACAAAGGCATCAGAGGGTCCTGGCCCCCTGTGGGACACCAGTGACCGTCCCCACAGCGTGTCCCATGGTCACAGTGCGGGACAGTGAGGGAGGGACAGAGCAGAGCAGACCCGAGGGGGACTCACCTCCTATGGAGTCCATGTCCGAGTCGGAGACGTGGGTGATGGAGAACCGGGACACCGGGGCAGGTGAGACCGTGAACCGGGAGAACTGGATGGGCAGCACCTGTTTCTGCGCTGGCACCAGGGCGGGCACGGCCGCGGGGGGCTCCGCTGGGGTCCCCGGCAGCGAGGCCACCAGCGACGGCTTCACCGGCATCAGGGGGAAGTCATCGTCCCACTCGAAGCCACCGCCTGCGGTACAAAGTGAGCCCATGTCAGGGTTCCACCACAACCTCTGACCCCTCACCCCATAACTGGCCCCCAATCACCCAATAACTGCTGACCCCATGACCCCATAACTGCCTCCAATCACCCCATAACCTCTGACCCCATGACCTTATAACTACCTCTCCATCACCCCCATAACCGCTGCCCCATGACCCTATAACTGCCTCCCCTCCCCCCTATAACCGCTGACCCCATGACCCCATAACTGCCTCCCCCATCACCCCATAACCCCTGACCCCATGACCTTATAACTGCCTCTCCATCACCCCATAACCGCTGCCCCATGACCCTATAACTGCCTCCCCCTCACCCCATAACCCCATAACTGCCTCCCCATCACCCCATAACCTCTGGCCCCATGACTCTATAACTGCCTCCCCATCACCCCATTACCGCTGTCCCCATGACCCCATAACTGCCTCCCCATCACCCCATAACCGCTGTCCCCATGACCCCATAACTGCCTCCCCACCACCCCATAACCGCTGCCTTCCCCACCCCACAGCGCCCAACCCCTGAGCTCCTGCTCTCTCACTCTCTTCCGAGGCGTTGCCGTCCGAGGAGTCGTCGGAGGCTCCGAGCCTGTCGGTGGGGCTGGGGGGGCTGCCACTGGCAGGGGGCTGCCCCGAAGGCGAGGGGGGCTGCCCCGAAGGCAGGGTGGGCTCCGGGAAGCTCTGCTCAGCCAGCTCCCGCGTGGGGCTTTCCTGGGGATGGGGAAACAGCAGGAAGGAACCTCACTGGGGGCATGGCTGGAGATGGCTCCCACCACCAAAACACCACGGAGCCGTGCCCCGTACCCAGCTCTGCCCCCCGGGGCACCCACCTGGTCGAAGAGGTAGATGGTCACGTCGTCGTAGAAGGAGACGGCCTTTTTCTTGCGCTCCAGGTCCTCGCAGAAGGACTCGGACAGCAGGCTGGGCATCTTGAGGAGGCTGCGCAGGTTCCGGCCGCTCTGGCTCTCGGCCACCACGATGGGCACGGCCGCCGGCTCCTCCTCGCTCTCCTCGCTCTGCTCCTGGATGTTGTAGCAGCGCAGCTCCTCATCCGACTCATCGCTGTCTTCCGTGTCCTCCTCCTCCTCCTCGGGCTCCTCGCGGCGCTCGGGGGCGGCCGGCGGTGGCGAGAGCCCCGGCGGTGACTCGCCCGCAGGTAGCAGCGTGCTGGGACCCCCCGGCGCATCGCCCGCCCCCGTCCCCTCCGGGGGCAGCCCCAGCTCCCCAGGCGCGGGGGTCGCAGTCTGTTTGTCCCCCACTGCGGCTCCCCCAGGTCCAGGGACGCCCTCGGGCACGCAGGCCCCTCCAACAGCTGATGGCTCCCCAGGGCTCACTGGCACCGGGGTCAAGAGGAAAGTCTTGGGGGTCACAGAGCCCGGGGGACAGGTGTCTGTGTCAGGGCGCGGGGCGCTGCCCGGCACCAGCCCCGTGCCAGCGGGGCTCTGCTCGGTGCCAGGTGCCTGCTCTGGTGAGCTCCCGGCCTCTGTCCCCACCCAGTCCCCCTCCAAAGCCACCGCCGCCGGCGCGGGCACCGCCACCGCCACGCCGGGCGCTGCCGGGGGGCTGCCGGGTGCCCCCGGCGGGTGCAGCGGGTCCTCTCCTCGCCCCATGTCCTGCGCAGGGGAGCGGGGACCCTCCTCCGCCTCCGGGGTGCGCGACCCATCGCTGTCCCCCTCGTCCTTGTGCCCGCGCTCGGCCTCGGCGTCGCAGTCGGAGAAATAGGCAGAGTCGCGATAGGGGCTCTTCTCGGCCAGGCCGGGCGGCTCTGCACCGGGCAGCCGCGTCTCAGGGGCCGCAGCTTCGCCCTCGCCCCCCGGCAGCCCCGGGGGCGGCTTCCCCAGCTGGCCGAAGGCCTCGGGCTCTCGGGGCTCGTGGGGTTCCTTCAGGACGAACTCGGGGGACTCGTTGTTCTCGGTGTCGTAGCCGCTGTCGAGGGCGCGGGCTTGGCCGGCGGGCGCGAAGGCTCCGGGGCTGAGCACCTCGCAGGAGCTGCCGGTGGAGGGGATGTCCAGCGACTCCAGCGAGTCCGGCGTGCCCACCTGCTTCTGCAGGGACCTGAGCGCCGGCGCCGCCTCCGCCCGCTCCGCGTACTCCCCGGAGAAGTCGGTGAAGACGCCAGAGGTCAGCTCGGCCGTGTCCTCGTCGCTGCCCTCGTCCACGCTGGGGAAGCTGCTGCTGGAGAAGGTCTTGTCCGGCGTCCGCTCGGCGTCGCCGGCGGCACCGGCGCCGCTGTCGGCCCCGGGCTCCGCGGGTGCCTCGCTGCTCTCCGGGGCGGGCTGGGCTCCGTCTGCGCCGGGGGGGCCGGGCGGGCCGGGGGGGCCGGGGCTCGGGGCGGCCGTGCCAGCCATGGGGGGAGCGGCCTCGCCCGGCCCCGCGGCGGCCAGCGGGCTGCGGGCAGGGCTTCCCCCCGCGGCCACCGAGCCCTCCTCCGGCTGAGCATCGCGCGGGGCCCCCGGCGCAGGTGGCGGGGCCGCGGCGGGGCCCCGGGGAGCGGCGGGGCTCTCCGCCAGCGTGCCGGGCTGCGCGGGGCCGCAGGGTGATGAGTCACGGCCGTGCCAGGCCTGCCGCCGCGGGGAGGGCGAGCGGCACGGGGAGGAGGAGCCGCCGGCCATGGCGAGGGGCTGATCATGCCGCGGGCGGAGGAAGTCGTGTCCCGGCGGGGACCCCCCGAGCTGGGGCTGCCCGCGGGGCACGGTGCCCAGCGGCTTGGCCATGAGCCCGCGGAAGGTGATCATGCGGCGGTAGCACCAGCTGTCGCCGGCCGGGGGCTCGCGGGGGCTGCCGCCGCCGATGTTGTTGTTGGAGGAGCTGTTGGAGGCCCAGGGGTGGCGCTGAGGCGGGGGGCTGGCACCGGCCGGCTGGGGGGCCAAGGGGGGGCTGTCCTCGCCCAGCTCCAGCGCCACGCAGTCCGGCGGGGCCCCCCCGCTCGGCCCCGCCGTCCCCCCGTACCCCGCGGGGCCGTAGGCGCAGTTCCCCGACGGCGAGACGCCCAGAGGGTCGGCAAAGACCCCGGGCTGGAAAGCGGGGACGGGCCAGTCCTGGCTGCCCGGCTGGGGGTGCTGCTCCTCCAGCAGGTACCCCTCGGCCCCGTGGCTGGGGGACGGCTCGTAGTCCCGCGGCTCCTGCCCGGGGCAGGGGTAGGGGTAGTACTCGGCGCACTCCCAGGAGCCCTCGGCCGCGGGTGCGTGGCCCAGCAGCGGCTCCATGCTCAGGGACACGGTGGGGCTGCCATCCGAGTCGTAGCTGCCCCCGCCGCGGCCGCCCTGCGCTCTCCAGCCGGCCGGGGCTCTCGGAGCGCCCCGCCCGCCCGCCGGGCTGTAGGTGCACATGGCGTAGTCCAGCTCGGCGCTGCCCTCGCCGGGACCCTCGATGCGGATGTAGTACTCGCTGCCCAGCGAGGGGCTGTGCGCGCCCAGGATGGGCACCACGCCCGGCGCTGGCACGCCGGGGCAGCCGGACGCCTTGCACTCGTAGCAGGACGGGGACACCCCCAGGCTGAGCCCCGCCGTCGTGGCCGGGTAATAGAGGTCGTGGTAGCGGGCGGCGCTGCTGGGGCTCAGGGAGCCCAGGGGGGCCTGGAAGTGCTCGGTCTTGGTGTGCTCCCACTTGTACTCGAAGTTGAGGCCGTGGCTGGTCTCCATGACGGTGAGGATGTCGTCCCCGTCGGAGGGGAACCCGTCGGCAGAGAACTGCTCCAGCAGCGGGAAGGAAGAGAGCTCAGGACCGTGGTGGCTGCCGCTGGCGCTGCCGTTTGGCTTCATGGAATTCCAGCGCTTCTCGAAGTCCTCCTCCGCCTCCGTGGCGCCCTTGGCGCACAGGTAGGACAGCAGCAGGTGCACCTCCTCGGCCGTGGGGCGCTGCTCGGGCTGCAGCCAGCAGAACTGCATCACCTCGTACCTGCCGTGGGGAGCAGGCGGCGTCAGCCCGGCCCCCGCCCGTGCCGCGGGGCAGGGGAGGGGGCGGCTCGGGCTCCTCACCAGCGCTCCGACAGCGACAGCTTCAGCTGGGGCTTGGGCAGCTTCAGCTGCTGCTCCTTGATGGCGTAGGCCAGCACTTGGCGGTCAGAGTAGTGGTCGTAGGGCTGGCTGCCCAGCTCAAACAGCTCCCAGATGGTGACGCCCAGCGACCTGCGGGCATGGCACCATGCTGGGGGTGCAGGGAGACCCCCATCCCGCCCCCAAAACCCCCCCCGTGAGGCTGCAGCCCCCTGTGCCCCCCAGCGCCGCTCACCAGACGTTGCTGGCCTTGGTCTGGTCCACCACCAGCAGGTTGCCGTGCACCTCATCGATGAGCTCGGGCGCGATCCAGCGCAGCGGCACCCACAGCTGGTCGGCCGTCACGAAGTAGTCGTCCTGCCAAGTGTGCAGGGTCAGTACGAGAAGAGAACGTCAATCCATGGCGTCAGGGACTGGCCTGCCTCCCCACGCTCCCCGTGCCCCCCAAATCTGCCCCCCAGCCCGTCCTGCTCTGCTCCTGGCACCTGCTGTCCCTCGTTGCCTCTCCTCTTCCCCCCTCTGCTCCCCCTCCCGAGCCCCTCCCGACCCCCAGCTGGGCAGTCCCAGCTCTGCAGGAGCCGTGGGCAAACTGAGACAAACGGACGCGTGGGCAACCCCAGACTGTGCTGGCAGCTGCCTGCAGGGACCTGTGCCTGGCAGAGGGGCACGTCTGGACCAGCCCAGGCAGAGTCACCCCACTGGGTGGGTGCTGGGGCACTCGGAGGGGGGGAACTCTCTTCCATGCTCACGGGGGCACAGCGGGTGGCACTAAGGGTCCCTCACAGGTCTGAACCCCCCTGGTCCTCACAGGTCTGAACCCCCCTGCACCCCAGCAAACGCAGGGGTGCCCCGACACCGCTGGGGAGGGGGGATGATGTGGGTCGGGGGAAGGCTCAGCTGGGTCTGTGCCAGCGTGGGTGTACGGGGGGGTACCGCGGGATCCCAGCGCAGCCCCCAGCCCCCTCCTCCCTCCAAACCAGCCTTACTTTGTACTTGCAGTGCGAGAGCCCGTAGTCCCCGATCTTCACCGTGAGGTCGGCGGTGAGGAGGCAATTCCGCAGGGCCAGGTCGCTGCCAAGCAAACCCGGAGCTGTCACGGGCACCGAGAGCTGGGGGAGCACCCGGCGGGGACCCGGCTGGCTCCCCGTTCCCCGCCCGGCTCGGGGCCCTTCCCCGCCCGGCTCCGGGGCTGTTCGGAGCTGTTCCCCGCCCGGCTCCGGGGCCGTTCCGTTCCCCGCCCGGCTCCGGGCGTGCCGATAACGCGGCTCTCAGTGCACAGCAGGAATGCCTGCGCGGCCCCAGCTGCGCCGCTGTCCGTCCGTCCATCCGTCACACGCCGAGCCAAGCAGAAGGCGGGTGTGTTCCCGGCCAACGTGAGCCCTGGCATGCGGCCGGGCTCCCGGGCGGCTGCTCCGGCACTGGGCGGGTCATGCAGCCGGGGCACAGGCTAAAGGAGTTCCTCTCCAGCATAACTCGGGGCCCCATGTCCCCCTCCCACAGCTTGAGCACCCTCGTGGGAACTCACCTGCAGAGCCAGGCTCGGGTGGGGACACTCCGGTGGCCCCCGATGGCAGCGCGCCCCCTCCTCAACAAAATCACTGATGCTGGAGTCTCCGTCTGCAACTCACTCAGCACCAGGATATTGTTGGGCAGGAGGAGCAGGGGTGGGGCAGGAGCAGTGGCACTCTGGGAACCCCCCCATCAGGACCCTGCATTGCTCCCCGGGGATACCTGTGGATGTAGTTGTTCCTGTGCAGGTGCAGGACGCCGCAGGCCACCTCGCACGCCATCCTCTGCAGGGTCAGCAGGTCCGGGGTCATGGCCTCGGCCCCCCGGCAGCTCCGCAGGTACCCCTTCAGGTCACCCTGCAGGCAGTGCCACTGTCACCCCCGTGCCCAGCACCCGCGGGGCACCACGGGGAGCAGGGCACAGGGACTCACCAGCGGGCAGAACTCCATCACCAGCAGGTACGGCGTGACCTCGGCGCACTGGGCCAGGCACTGCAGCAGGTTGGTGTGCTGGAGGGCTCTGCGAGGGGCACAGCAATGAGGGTGTTTGTGCACCCTGCCCGTGCTGGCACCGGGGTGGGGGGGTTGGTGGCAGCCCCCCAGCAACCATCGCCCTTCCTGTGCCGGGGGGATGGCACAGTCCCCCAGGAGCCATCGTCCTGCCTGCACCGGGGCTGCTGGGAGCGGGTACCAGCACGTCCCAGCGCCTGGGAAGTCTCACAAAGGGACATTTGTTCAGCTGTGCTGGGGCAGGAGCAGCCCTGTACCCCCCCTTGGCCCAGCTCTGCCCATGACCTCACTGCTGCCCCATGCCATGGCAGCCCCGGTCCTGCCACCACGGAGGGACAGGACTGTGCTGCCCCAGAGCTCAGCTGGCACCTGCAAGGGGCAGCCACGGTTCAGGGGCAGCTGAAGGTGGCACGGGGTGGATCTGCCCCCATACCACAGCATCCCAGCACTGGGGAGAGACCCCAGAGGTACCTGTAGGGCTGCGCTTCCTCCAGGAACTGCATCTGGTCCTGCACGCTGGCGCTCGCCTTCAGCTCCTTCACCACCACCTGGGTGCTGCTGATGCCCGAGTTCACCTCCCCCAGGAACACCTGGGGCACGGGACAGGCTCATCCCTCCATCCACACCCCGAGCACCCCTGGCACAGCCGGGGCCCCGTGTCCCACCGGGGTGGGGTGCCCGGGGCTCCCTGGGCTCACCTTGCCGAACCAGCCGTGCCCGATCTCCTTCAGGTACAGCAGGCTCTGCCGCCCCAGGTCGGCCGACTTGAGGAGCTGCACTGTAACAGAGCCCGTCCAGCTGCCCGCGTGTCCCCTGTCCCCCTGCCCACACAGCCCCCTGTCCCCCTGCCCACACAGCCCCCTGCCCACCTGCCTGTGCTCCCTACCACACCCAGCCAAGCCCTGCTGCCCTCACCGTGCCACCCGGTGCCAGGCCCTCTGCCACCCCAGGATGCTCCGGAGCATCCTTGCCCAGGAGTCCTGCATCCCAGGCATCCTCTTCTCCAGGCATCCTCCCACGATCAGGGGCCGTGTGGTATCAGTGTCCCCAAAGGGGATGGAGCAGGCTGGCTCCCTGCCCCTGCTCCTCGCAGGGTGTGCAGAGCTGAGCCCGGCACAGCGCTGGCATTTAGCCCCTGCCCGCCCCCCGGCTCAGCCCGGCCCCTCGGGAGCCCGTGCCAAGGGCAGGCAGCAATGGGGCCATTGTTGGTCCTCTCTGCTCCCCCCACGGTGGCCATTCTTTGGGCAGGGAGTGACACGGGGCAGGAGGGGGCACAACCAGGCGCCCCCCGCATTCCTCTCCCACTCAAGGGCTTGTTTACATGGGGCCAGGACTCGTGGATGTCACCGTTCAGGGTGGCCGTGTCCTGCCCCTCCCCGGAGCTGCTCCCCTGGGCTGGGACACGCAAGTGCCTGGAGACAGGGACAAGGGACCCGCGCCCAGGGGGACCCTGCAGCACCCCCAGCTGCCTGTCCCTTGCCAGGGCTCCGCTGGAGGAGCAGGGGACACTCAGCATCCCCACATCACCCCATGCCCAGTGAGAGCCCCCAAGCGCGGCGTGCAGGGGTCCTGCCCCGCCCTGGCTTACCTGAGCGCCCCGGCTGCTTGGCCATGGGCAGGGACACCTTGGTGAGGGGCAGGACATAAACCTCGGGGCCATGCTGGGGGGCAGGCGAGCCCTGGGCCGACAGCTCTGTCACGTAGTCGTCCCCCTCGGCGTTCTCAAACTCCTGGTTCAGGGTGCGGGGGGGTGCAGGGTGCAGGGGGGTCACGCACACCCCTCTGCCCCGACACGCTCAAGGGGGGTCAGAAATCCCACCCTGCCCGCACACGGGGAGAGCACAACCTCCCCACCACCCATCCCATTACCTGTCTGTGCCACCCCGGCAGCCCCCGGCTCCCAAAAGCCGCCCGGGCGAGCAGGTAGGCGGCGGTGAGCATCTCGCCGTGCCAGGCTGTGCCTCATGGCGCTGCCGACAGCGCCAGCAGCGCGCCGTGTGCCATGTGCCGCCGCGGGCCATGCGCCGCGCCCTGCCGGCCACCGGCCCCTAAATACGCGGTGCGGGGGCACCGGGGGGTCACTGTCCCCCCCGGCACGGCGAGGTGCTCCGGCGGTGTGGGACGTTTCACAACACCCGGCGTGTCCCCCCCAGCCTGACCCCCCTCCCGCCGCGGGCGCCACAAGCCTCCACAAAAATCTCAGCAATTAGGGAAAAAGCGTTTTCTCGGCACATTCTGTGCCTGTGAGGTCAGGGTGCCTCCCACCCTCGGGGGCGTGCGGGTGGGACCGGGCCCTTCGCCATGGAGCCGGGAGCACGGATGGGTCAGGATACGACCCGAGGGTCCTGAATCCCACCGATCCAGGCTCTGTGAAGCTGGGATCCAGGATCCAGCCCTGGGCCCCGCAGCCCCGGCAGGCAGTGAGGGGCTGAACCCCTCCCTGCAGGCACTGCTGTCCTGAGCCAGCACACATCTGCTGCTGGGACAGAGAATTCGGCACCAGGAACCCCCAGACACCTCCGCCCTTCGCTGTGTCCCTGGGAACCCCCACCCTGGCCTGGGGACCCCCACCCCGGGCCTCCCGCTCACCTTGAAGCCAATGTCCCCCTTCTTGCAGCACAGACAGGCCAACATGAGGAAGATGAAGGTGAAGAGCCCCGAGAAGGAAACGGCCACCACGGCCAGCGAGGAGGACCAGGAGAGCTCACTAAGGGGGGTGCCGTCTGTGGGGACACCGGGTGGTCAGGGCTGGGGGCACCAGGGAGGGGTCAGCCTGTGCCTGGGGGTCTTGCCTTGGCTCTTGGGATGTGGGGGCACATCAGGCTCACGGGGGCTTTGGCGGGAGCAGGGTCCCAGTGTCCGTGTGCCCCCTTCAGTGGGGAGCCCAGGAGGGACTCCCCAGAGCCCAGGCAGGACCTGCATGGGGGGTGCCTTGTCCCCGTGGGTGCAGGGGGACAATGACACCCCACGGAGAGGGTGTCCCAGGCACCCCCACCCGGCTGAGCTCCAGCCCTTGGGTTTGCCCCCCAGTGGGTTTGGCCACAGCGTGGTGGCATCCCAAGGCTGTGGGAGCTGGAAGAACCAGAATTTGGTCCCATGAGCCCCACACTGGGCATGGGGAAGGAACATGGCTGCACTGGCTGGGCACCAGCACACCCCAAATCCCGGCACCCTCCTCCCCACTCCGGCCGTGCAGTGTCCCGTGGGGTGGCAGGGCACACGGTGGCCATGGTGGCAGCGGAGGTGGCCACGTCCCAGCTGCCCATCCCCAGCAGGCCCCGCTGCCAGCTGCAGCTGCCGCATTACTATTCTGCCCAGAGCCTGCCCAAACAACCGGCGCCGTCGCGGGGGGAGCAGCCGGAAGGTCGCGGCACTGCCAGCGGAGCCGGTCACCAGGGACCCCCCAGAGCCCCCCGTGCCCGGCTGGGACAGGTGCCCTGTGCCCAGCCAGGAGCCTGGCACAGACCCCACCGGTGCCGTGGTCCCTGCCTGGGTGACCGAGCCGGCGCCGAGCCCCTCGGGGATGCTGGTGGCGCACACGTGGCTCCAGCACGGCATCCCTGCCCCGTGCCCTGGCCACACTGCCCTGCCCAGGGCTCCACCACGGGCTGCTGGGTGTCCTTGACACCAGCACCTGAAGGGCACCGCGGGCTGGGGGAGGTTCTGCTGCCCTGGTGACACTGGCACTGCCCGGCACCACCAGGGTGGGCACAGGGCACCCTGGCTCCTGGCACGGCACTGAGTGGCCCCCCGGGCCTTGGCACAGCCCAGCCATGCCAGGGAGCAGGGAGAGAGCTCCAGAGCCATCTTCTGAGGCTCGGGATGCAAAGCCGAACCTGGGAGGAGCGGGGGGCGGCGTGCCCCCCCTTCCAGCTGGTTTCCATGGTGAACACACTTTGTACCGCCAACGTCACCATTTTCCCTGGATAGTGGGACAGCAAAAGAGAAAATGACTCACTGAAAAGAGCCTTTGAACAGAACGGGGAGCAGAGCACGGGGACGGGAGCCCCTCCGAGGGGACCGTCAGCTGAGCTGCCCCTCAGCTCGGGAACGGGAGGTTCCCAAAGAACAGACCAGTGAGATGCAGCTGCTCCTGCCTCAGTTTCCCCACCTGCACAACCTGGGAGCCGTGACCAGCCCAGACTGGGCAGGGGCACCACCTGTGCCAGCGACCCACTGGCACCTTCCCTCCCTGTACCCACAGCAACGGAGATGGGAAGTGTGGCTCCATCTCAGATGCCAAATTATCCCCAAACCAGGTCAGATGCACCTGCAGCAGCAGCTGCTGGAGCACGGGATGCAGGGAGCACCAGGACACGGGGGCACAGAACTCAAGGGACATCAGGACACGAGGGACATCGAGGCACGGGGCTGAGTGCAGCCTGAAGTACCCCAGGAGTCTCCAGAGAAACCAGGGCCCCCAGCACACCCCGCCCTGCATTCCCAGCTCTGCCTCCCACTGTCCCAGCAGGAGTGAGGTCCCCTGGCACCCTGGCCTTCCTCACCACAGGCTGAGAACGGCCAGCTCGGTGCATGCCCCAAAACTGCGGCATCACCCGCAGCCCCTCCACCAGCACCACCCAGCGACCCGGGCCATGGGCATCCCGCCCTCACCCGGCAGGAGGGGACTGCTGGGGGGCTGGTGGCCATGGGGCTGGTGGGCACAGCTCCAGGAACAGCCTCACAGCCAGCCCTGGCACACGGGAGCAGAAGGGCAGCGGAGGAAAAGGGGGATGCCGGGTGCGGTGGGGTGTGATGGGATGCGATGGGATGCGACGGGATGCAGCGGGATGCAGCGGGGTGCAGAGGGATGCAGCGGGGTGCAGAGGGATGCAATGGGGTGCAGCGGGGTGCAGCAGTCGCCCTCCCACCCCACGCACATCACCGCGCACCCGCAGCCGGCACAGCCCCGCCCGCGCTGCCCCCCCCGCCTGTTGCATCGCCCACCCAGCGCTGGCTCCGAGCGGGCCGGGCCGAGCCCGGGGTGTCCCGGAGCGGTGCCGGTGCCGGTGCCGGTGCTGACTCACGGCCCCGGGGCCGCCGGGCCGGCCATGGCCCCGCTGCCTCCGGGGCGATGCTGGGGCCCCGGCGATCCCGGCGATCCCGGCGGTCCCGGTGCCGGCGGAGCCCGCCCGGCCAGCCCGGCTGACGTGTGCGGAAGGGCCGAGCCGGGGCTCCCGCGGAGCCGGAGGCAGCTCGGGGCTCCCGAACCGGGCGAGGCCACGGGCGCAGGCGCTGCCCCAGGGGCACCCCGAGCCCCGCTCCCACCGGGCAGGACCGCAAGACAGCCTCTGGCTCAGTTTCCCCAGTGGCGATTCCCAGGGGTCATCCAGGAGGGGATGGATGCTCTGGCGCCCTGGGAGCACGGTCCATACATCCCCCCTGCCCTCTCGCCGCCCACCGCGGATTCCAGCCTGGAAACATGCCAGATCCTGCTGGGAAAGGTTGGATTTGGGCAGGGAGGAAGGCAGGGAGCAACGCAAAATTGGGGCAGGAAATGGGGCAGGATTCGGGCAGGGTTTGTACAGAACCCGGGCAGGATTGGGGCAGGATCCGAATGGGAGTTGGGCAGGATCAAACACTCATGTCCCTCAGCCCCTCCGGCCAGGGGCTGCTCCCTCCCAGCCCCATCCACTCTCCCGGGGCAGGCACAGCCCTGGCATCACGTTAATCCCTGAGGCCATGGGCAGGGAAATTCCAGGGAAGCAATTTCACAGCCCGCAGAACGCGCGCTCTGCTCACCCACACGCACCCAGGCGGCACAAAACCCCCGCTGCCATTTGGGGTGTGAGCACAGCCCGGGGACTGTGCAGCTCTGCGGGAAACTGAGGCACCAGCAGGAGCCGGGACGGCCCCGCCGAGCTGCACCCGGAGCCCAAGCCCACGGCAGCAGCGGGGTTGGGGCTGGCGGCAGCCACCGAGCCGGTACCCGCAGCATCCTCAGGATCCTGCATCCCTCACGGTGGTGCCCGAGCCGCCTCCACCGGGCTGCTGCAGGGATCCAGGAGCGGGGAGCAGCACCTTTGTCCCCTTGGCTGGAGACCTTCCCCACCAGGAAGAGCCAGAGCCGTTGGGGCAGCCTCCCTGGTGATTAATAGATCAGTTAATTGTGAATTCCAGGCACGCCTGGCTAATCCCTTCTCCTCCTGTATCTTTCAGCGTGGCGTATTTCACCAACAGGATTGATTCTGCCCTTTAATTCTGGTTTTACCATCTCGGGCTGAAACAGCAAGAAAAAAATAAATAGGTGGAAAATAACAGAAAATCATCCATCATTTTCTGAGGCAAGGGAATAAAAACAAGGGCTGTGCTGGGGACAGGCTGGGCTCGGCGTTGCTGCGCACACACCACGCGTGTCAGCCTGATTAGGGACAAAAAATCAAGTTCCTCCATCAAAGCCTGCCCTGATGCAAAGCCAAGAGCAAACAATTCCCTCTGCTTCCACGGAAAATAATACTAATATTATTATGATAATATAATTATAGTGTAATTCTAATAATACTCTATACTATAGTAATAATATACTATTCTTATATATAGCATATTGGAATTGGGTATGGAATTATATATAGAATTATACATTGAATTACATATATTGTATTTTTTATATAATTATATAGTCTATGTGGATTATCGAATATTAGGTTTATAATAATACATTGTAATAATAAATTAAAGAAAACTACAGAGAATGCAAAGCAAGCTCAAATTGATTATTTGAAATGGAATTCTTGTGCTTGGTGTTTTAAGTGAGCGCTGAGTGGGGGCTGTGGAGCCCATCAAGGGACTGGGAGGGGTCTGGGGGGAGCATCCAGCCCTTGCTCCCTCCATGGATCTGGGAATGCCAGGGGCAGTGCCAGGGGCAGTGTGACACCAGAGACAATGCCAGGGACAGTGCCACGCTGGGGGCAGTGCCACAGTGGGGACAGTGCCACACCAGAGACAGTGCCAGGGACAGTGCCACACTGGGGGCAGCGCCACAGTGGGGACAGTGACACACCAGGGACAGTGCCACACTAGGAGCAGTGCCACATCAGTGGCAGTGGCACACCAGGCGCAGTGTCACACCTGGAGCAGTGCCGGGTTCAGTGCCACACCAGGAGCAGTGTTGAGATCAGTGCCACACCTGGGGCAGTGCCACACTGGAGGCAGTGGCACACCGGAGGCAGTGGCACAGCGGTGGCAGTGCCACACTGGAGTCAGTGTCGGGGTCAGTGTCACACCAGGAGCAGTGTTGAGGTCAGTGCCACACCTGGGGCAGTGCCACACTGGAGACAGTGGCACAGCGGTGGCAGTGTCACACCAGGGGCAGTGGCACACTGGAGGCAGTGCCACACCAGAAGCAGTGTTGGGGTCAGTGCCACACCGGAGGCAGTGTGTCCAAGTTTGGACAGGACACAGTGGCACACCGGAGGCAGTGGCACACTGGAGGCAGTGCCACACTGGAGGCAGTGGCACACCGGAGGCAGTGCCACTCCGGAGGCAGTGGCACACCGGAGGCAGTAGCACAGCGGTGGCAGTGCCACACGGGAGGCAGTGGCACACAGGAGGCAGTGGCACAGCGGAGGCAGTGGCACAGCGAGGCAGTGGCACAGGGGAGGCAGTGGCACACTGGAGGCAGTGGCACAGGGGAGGCAGTGGCACAGGGAGGCAGTGGCACACTGGAGGCAGTGGCACAGGGGAGGCAGTGGCACAGGGGAGGCAGTGGCACACCGGAGGCAGTAGCACAGCGGTGGCAGTGCCACACGGGAGGCAGTGGCACACAGGAGGCAGTGGCACAGCGGAGGCAGTGGCACACAGGAGGCAGTGGCACACCGGAGGCAGTGGCACAGGGGAGGCAGTGGCACAGGGGAGGCAGTGGCACACTGGAGGCAGTGGCACACCGGAGGCAGTGGCACAGCGGAGGCAGTGGCACAGCGGTGGCAGTGGCACACCGGAGGCAGTGGCACACGGGAGGCAGTGCCACACTGGAGGCAGTGGCACACTGGAGGCAGTGGCACAGCGGAGGCAGTGGCACAGCGGTGGCAGTGGCACACTGGAGGCAGTGGCACACCGGAGGCAGTGCCACACCGGAGGCAGTGGCACAGCGGAGGCAGTGGCACAGCGGTGGCAGTGGCACACCGGAGGCAGTGGCACAGTGGTGGCAGTGGCACACCGGAGGCAGTGGCACAGCGGAGGCAGTGGCACAGCGGTGGCAGTGGCACACTGGAGGCAGTGGCACACCGGAGGCAGTGCCACACCGGAGGCAGTGGCACAGGGAGGCAGTGGCACACTGGAGCAGTGGCACACCCGGAGGCAGTGGCACACACTGGAGGCAGTGGCACACCGGAGGCAGTGGCACAGCGGAGGCAGTGGCACACGGCAGGTGAGCAGTGGCACACTGGGAGGCAGTGCCACACTGGGAGGCAGTGGCACACTGGAGGCGGGAGGCAGTGGCACAGCGGTGGCAGTGGCACGGAGGCAGTGGCACAGTGGTGGCAGTGCCACACCGGAGGCAGTGGCACACCGGAGGCAGTGGCACAGTGGTGGCAGTGGCACACCGGAGGCAGTGGCACAGTGGTGGCAGTGCCACACCGGAGGCAGTGGCACAGCGGAGGCAGTGGCACACCGGAGGCAGTGGCACACTGGAGGCAGTGCCACTCCGGAGGCAGTGCCACACCGGAGGCAGTGGCACAGCGGAGGCAGTGGCACAGTGGTGGCAGTGCCACACCGCAGGCAGTGCCACTCCGGGCGCACGGCCCCGGCCCCGCCGAGCTCCGGCCGTGCCCAGCCGCGTTTACGTAACCGCGGGAGCGGCAGCCCGAGCGGGGCAGGTTATTTATATCCAAAATGCTCCTGGGCGTTACGAAACGAGCCGCGCTGGCTCCAGAGCAGGGCGCGAGCAGCAGGAGGGGTGAGCGGGCAGGGGGTGCCCTGGCGCGGCAGCAGCCCGGGTTTGGGGTGTGGCACAGCCCGGATCCCTCTGCCCTGGCACCGCAGGGAGTGGGGCTCGGCGTCAAGGGCACGGAGCTGGGGAATACTTGGCACCTCCCTGCCCCGCGCCCACCCTCAGGTCCGTCCATGGTGCCCAAATCCCCTGCAGGCATGGGAACACAGATCTGGAAAATCCTCCTTTGCCTTCGGGATGGCTGAGGGTGGCACAGGGCAGGTGTGAGCAGCACACAACCGCTGAGGTGTTTTGGAAAGGTGAGGGGCTGGTGGCCAGCAGGCTGGCCTGGCAGCAGGACACCCTGGCACGGCTGGGATGGGAGCCTGGGGGCCCGTGGGTGCCCTGCTCCTTTGCTGCGTTTGCCCACACTGGAATTTTCCTTCGCTCCAGCAATTAAACAAACGGCGTTAACCCCGCTGCTGGCACGGGCTGCAGGCAGGACACGGACATGGACAGAGGGGAAGGGGGGGAATGGGGATCCCCCCGACAGTCTGGGCTGTGGGACAGTGGCTCTGCAGGAAATCCTGCTCCCATTCCTCCAGTGCCCTCTCAAAACCACAATCCTCACATCCTCACCGTCCCTTGGCTGGCTCTGAGCTCCACCATGAGCCTGGCGGCAGCTCTGGAGCATCGCGGGACGTTCCATGTCCTCTCAGGATGCTCTGTGCCCCCCCAGGATGTTCCATGTCCCCCCAGGACGCTCTGTGCCCCCCCAGTATCCCCGGTCATCAGGGCCTGGGGCAGCTCTCAGCGCTGGGCCGATGGCAGGGATGGCAGTGGCAGCCCTGACACGGCTGTGCCATGCTCTGATGGTGCTTCCCGGGCTCTCAGGGGGATTAATGCCCACAGGAGATTTATTTTCCTGTCAGTGGGCACGCTGAGTCAGCACAGAGCAGCTCCTCTCCGGGCCAGCCCTGTCACCCCCCAGCCCTGTGACACGGCCCCGTGGGGTCCCTCTGGCTCAGCCCACCCCTGGGGGCAAATTCCCACTGGGGATGCGAGGGGCACTCGCTGGGGCAGGAGAGCATCAGGAGCCAAGCCCAACCCTGGGGTGGCAGCAGTGCATGGCCAGGACCATGATCCCTGCATCCCACCCTCCCTAAATCCCACTCTCCCTGCATCCCACCCTCCCTAAATCCCACCATCCCACCCTCCCTGCATCCCACCATCCCCCGCAGTGCCCAGCTCCCCTTCACTTGCCGGCTCGGAGCAGCACAGGGTGGGAACAGGCTCAGCCATGGCACCAGAGCAGCACAACTGCCCCTTTGACCCAAATCCCGGGATTTTCCAGCCCAGCAGTGGGATGGTGAGGAGGTGACGTCACACCAAGGCAAAACCTGGGATGTGCCTGACTACAGACACTGAACACTGAACACAGACCCCTCTGGATGGCTTAACCCACACCTGGCACCGCGCTGGCAGTGCCACCGCTGCCCACGTCCCCTGCTGTCACCAGGGTGCCAAGGCTCGGCTCGAGGTGCTCCCTGAGCGGGGCAGAGCCACGGGCTGCCCTGGCACAGGGTGTCCCAGGCAGGGCTGGGCAGGGAGCCCGTGAGTCACAGCCCCGCTCCCCCCGGCGGCCAGGGGCCCTTTCAACCCCGGCATGTTAATTGCTGCTAATTGGCTTTGACAGGGATCGGTGTCAGCGTTCCAGGACACACCCGCGTGAGGGAGGGAGAGGAGGAGGAGGGTGCAAAGTGGCACCCGCAGGGAATAGGATCCTGGCTCTGTCCCCTCTCTGAGCCAGGTGGGGCCTGGCTGCCCGTTGTGCTGTGCCAATGTCATTCCCTGTTCCAGGACAGCGCTCTTGCCACATTCCACCCACACTGCCTGCCCCTGGCATCCCTGTGGGCACCAGGAGTCACCTCCTGCCTGCGTGCCTGGCTGCTCTGCCCTCCAGCCCAGAGTGCCATCCCCCAGTGGGAAACATGTGGCAAGACAGGACACAGGGCACAGTGCTGCCACCACTGTCACCTCCCAGCCGAGGAGCTCCCAGTGCCCTGGCCGAAGTCCCCTCTGTGTGTCCAGCCCCAGCAGCACCTTCCCCCTGTATGGCTCCATAGGTGCCGAGGTGTATCTGGCCCTGATTTGGGTTGCCAGGCTCTGCCTGCCATGGCCCCTTTGCCACCATGGTCCCCCATGGTTGCCATCCTTGTGCCAGGAGCAGCCAGAGGCACCAGATATGGAGCACCAGCACTCACCACTGCTGTCACTGAGTGCCCTGGATGGCAGCGGGTGGACCCAAAAACGCAGGCAGGGGGGGATGCCCTGCCCTCCTCCCAGGGTGGGGAGTGGGCACCTGATTCCCACGGGAAGCCCAGGAGATGTGGGGGGCACACTGGGGCAGTGCTCTGTGCAGGAGCCTCCCAGGCCTGGCCCGGGGATGGGAACCACGAGGCTGCAGGGCTGGGACTCTCCCTCCAAAGCCCCAGCAGCTGGGAGGGGATGAATCCCTGGAAGAGCTGGCACAGCCTGGAGCAGGTGTTGGGGCAAGCCAGAACCAGCAGGCGAGGCCGGAACACGGGCAGCTGCGCTGGCACATCCCTGTGGCACCTCCACCCCAGGTGACACTGCTGTCACTGCTCCATGCCACCAGGCCACCTAGGGCCCAGCTTCAACAGCAGCTGCTTCCAACTGTGCATTTCCAGGGAGTGCAGGGCCAGGAGGAGATGCTCCCTCAGCTGCCCCAGAGCCCCTGGTGCTCTCCTGTGCTGTCCCAGCTGCGGTGCCATCGTGCCCTACAAATTGCTTCCCCCAGTTCCTCACTGGCTAAGCCAACCCCAGGGAGCCAGGCTGGCACAGGCAGCCACGACGGCACACAGGCAGGAGCTGCTGCCACATGGACAGAATCCACAAAGCTGTGAAATCCAGAATCCGGTTTGTTCCCCCCTTGAATTCCTCTCCCGGTGCTGGTGGGTGGCAGCTGCACGGCAGCGCCGAGCCCTGGGCCTGGCAGCACAGCGACAGCAGGGATGGGAGCAGGGCTGAAGGGTTCTGGAGCCAAACCTGCCTTGAGCAGCCCCAGGCTGGCAGCATCCGCGTGGAGAGGGGCCACACCAAAAATCAAAGCAAGAATCTCCTCAAGGGCTGAGCCGGGCAAACGGCTCCGTCCCGGCACTGCCGCATTTTGGATGTAAATAATGAGATTTTAGAAGCAAATAACGAGCGGCTGGGGACAAAGTCCCCGTTCGGTGACTCCTGGTGCGGCTCATTTCCAAATCCCCCCACGGATTCCGACCGTGCGCAGCCGAGGGAGCGGGAGCGGCGGAGGAAGGAGGGACCGCGAAAGGCGGCGGGGAGGGATGCGGGAGCCCGGCACCGACAGCCGGAGCCCCGGGCAGCACCGCGCCCGGCACGGGCACCGTTTCTCCGCCTTCGCGGTGCCGGAGGAGGCGCCGGGAGCGGCGGGAGCCGACACGCGTTATCCCGGGCTGGTAAACAAAGGGCCGGAGCCGAGCGCCCGCCGGACGCTCCCACGAGCGGTCCCGGTGCCCGCGCGGTGCCAGCCCCGCACCGGGAGCGACGCGGGGCGGCTGCGAGGGGCGGCGGTGAGGGGCGGCTGCGGCGGCCGCAGCCCCAAAAACGCACCGCAGTCTCCAGCCCCGCGCTGCTCCGCGGCTGCAGCATCTTCCTGCAGCTGCGCCGCGGCCGGAACACGGCGCTTACATAACGCCTGCGCCCCAAAACGCCGCTGCCGTGCCCCGGCCCCCCGGCGAGCCCCGCCGGCTCCCCCAGCCCCGCCGGGGACCCTCAGCCCCCCGGCTCCCGGCCGCCGCGTGCCTCAGGCGGTGGGGGCTCAGCCCCGGCTCCGTCTTCCTCCCTCTCACCATCACCATCCTCCCTGTTGTTATTATTCCATTTCAATCGCGGAGATGCCTTCAGAGGCAGCGCAGCCCCGGGATTCCTCCGCGCTCCAGTCCGCGGAACAAAATGACAAAATGCCGCCCGGCTGCGGCAGCGATCGCCCTGCGCCGCCAGCCCGGGATGTCCCGCGGCCACCCCGGGATGTCCCGGCACCACACAGGGGTGTCACACCGCCACACCGGGTCGGGTCCGGCTGTCAGAGCCGGGAGCCCGCTCAGTGACATTCCCGGCGATGAGGGCGAGGGATGCTCCGTTCGCGGCGCAGCGCGATGCGGGGATGCTCGTCCCCGGTGCACCGGGAGGGCAGCGCGGGCAGCCGGTGCGGGGCTGAGCCGGGCACACGGCGGAGCACCGGGGGAGGCTCGGTGCTCGCCGGGGGATGCCGATCCGTCAGCCCCGGGGCTGCGGCACTTACCGGGGTCGAAGTGGGAGCTGAAGGCGAGGCTGGGGCTGAGGAAGGCGGCCGCCATGGCAGCGGCGGCGGCGGGGAAGCGGCCCATGGCGCGGCGGCGGCGGGAGCCCCACGGCCGCCGGCTGCCGCTGGCCCCGCGCTGGGCACGGCGGCGGCGGCGGCGGCGGCGGCGGCTCCTCCTCCATGGCGGCCCCGCGGCCCCGCGCCCCGTGCCCCGGGGAGGGGCCGCGCCGCCGCCGAGCAGCGGGACCGGGCGGGCGGGGGCGGCAGGTGGCGGAGCCGCAGCCCCGGGACCGCACCGGGACCCGCGTCCTCCCCCCCGGGATGAGCCGCCGCCGCCCCCGCGCGGTCCCGCCGGGATGGATGGGGTCCATTGGGGCCCCCCGGACGGGGACGGGACCCCCGAGGGGCAGCCACCCCCCAGAGAGGGGATGGGATCCCCCGGGAGCGGGGCTGGGACCCCCCAAGGAAGGAACTGCTCCGGCTCTGACCCATCCCGGGCACCGCCGGCTTCCCTCGACCAGGGATGGGAAACAGGGACGGAATGGGCAGCTCTGCCCCAGCCAGCCCCTCAACCCCCCGCCAGGCCCCCTCACACACACACCCTGCACCCCTGTGACCCAGCTCAGCCTCACCCTGAGGGGCAGCGAGCCCCCCAGCAGCCCCAGCCAGGCCCGAGGTGTGGGGTCCCCCTTGGGCTGGGGGGCTGCCCCTTCTGGGGCCATGGCTCAGCCTTGTCTGCTCGACACCACAGCCCCGGCACATGGGAGTGTGCCCTCCAAACACGAGCTGCTCCAAAACCCAACAGTCCCAGTTCTTTGGCAGGGAACGTCCCACAGCTTCACCCACACCCCCCTGCAGCTCCCAGCCAGACCCTGGCAAAGCTGTGGGTGCCACTGTCACCGAGCCCACCGGGGAAGCAGGCTGGTCTTTCCTTCAGGGCCATGGCAGGACAGTCCCATCCCATCCTGTCCCATCCTGTCCCATCCCATTCCAGGGAGCCCCTTTGTCCCACCCCAGCTCTGAGCACGGGGCTCGCACATCCCCACTGCCAGTTTGAATATTTAAAGCCAAATTTTGCGTACACGATTAATTTTTTACAAGCCTTCAAGCCTGCACAGAACAGCACCACGCTGCACATGTCACGTCGCCACAAATAGATACAGGCCTGGAAAAATTACCGGCTGCTGGGAGAATAAACACATTGGAGCCAGTTTCTCTCTTCTCCCTTGCCTCCACATTTCTCTCTGGAGCAGCTGTGTCCCACAGGACCCCCGAGTCCCTCTGCCAGGGGGAGCAGGCGACTGCTGGTGCCCCACCACTCATTTTGGAGACCCCAGGCTGGGGTGCAGCTCATGGGCACCCCATTGCTCCCATTGTGCCCCCCCTCACTGGGTCCCTGGTCCTTTCTGGATGTGCAAATGGCCATGACTGGCGCGTGGGACAGCCTGAGCTCCTCCATGAGCCTTCCTGGGCCTCAGAGCATCCAGGAGAAGGGTCTGTCACGGTCACCCAAACCCACCACCTGCCCTGTGCCCCCTGCCGCTTGTCCTGCTTCCCACCAGATTTTCCAACGTGGCTGTAAAAGGAAAAATCCCAAAGGAGAATTGACCAGGTGCAGCCCTGATGTCGGGGCTGTGGCAGCGCTGTCCAGCCCCGGCAGAGGCACAGGGTGGCACTTCCCGGTCGGGGCAGTGCCGCCGCTCCAATTAGCAGGGGAGATTACAGATCCTTCCCAAGGGAAGATTACCCTGCTCGGATCCTGCCACTTGCTCCGGCTTCTCGGCTGATTTGTCTGGGGCTGCAGCTAATCCCCTCCCGGGCAGACACCAGATTGAGCCGCGATTCCCGCGCGGCGGCTGCCAAAAGCCCCCGGTGTTCCTGACCTCCTTCCCGGCCCCGCGGCAGCCAGCGGGCTCCGCTCATCCGCCTAATCCCGGGACAGCCGGGGGGACCGGCGCTCCTTCACTGGGGAGCTTCGGCAGAGCCCGCAGCGGCCGCACGGGCACCGCCAGCCCGGCTGAGCGCCCGCCGTGCCGCGGCTGGGCAGGGACAGGACAGGGACAGGGACACGCTCCTGCCACGCGGCCCCGCAGGACCCCCGGGGTGCGGGCGGGGGGCGCAGGCACGGGCAGCCAGCCGGTGAAAATCCGCATCCCCGTTATGCAACGGCGCTGATGTATGCATGCCTGAACCGGGCACTGGCCTAGAAATTAGACCGGGCGATGCCGGGGAGGGGCCGGGAAGATGCCGGAGCCCCCGGGAGCGGCGGCTGCAGGACCGGGAACACCCCGGGGACCGCGGGTGGGTGTTCAACCCACAGCGGAGATGCCGCACGGGGTTCAGGGTCCTACATCGGAGCCGCAGGGGTGGGCACAGGCACAGCGAGAGGGCTGAGCCCCCTTCTCCCACACCAGATTTCTCAGAGCCGGGGGCAGGAGCCGCTGGGGCGGCTGTGCGGGGCGGGGGTCGGAAGGAGCGTTCAGGAAACTCCTTGGAAAAGCAGCAAGAGCCAAACAAGCGCCGTGCCCGGCCTTTCCCGGCTCACCGGGATGAGCTCTCCAGCCTGGCACAGCGGGGAGAGAGGAACGGAGACCGGCACGGCCCCAGCTCTGCTGTGCAGGACCAGCCACCGTGTCCCTGCCCCGGAGCTGGAGGAACGGCCCCACAACACCCAAACCGAGCGCCAGAGCACGGGCAGGGATCTGGGCCATGGGAAGTGGCCGAGCCCCTTGTGCAGCTTCCTGGGGTGACAAAGAGTCCCTCTGCGGCTCCTCGTGACCGTGGGGGCTCAGGCAGTGCTGCCATGGGGCAGGGGGAGGCTCCAGCAGGACGGATGGGGAAACACCAGGGACTCTGCTGAGAAAACATCTGCCGGCCCGGGGGAGGGACCAGAGCGGTTGCACACTCCCGGCCGAGAGGAAACAGATGCCACCGGCCCAGCCCAGGCATTTCCCGGCCCTGTCAGGGGGTGTTGAGGAATCTGCAGGTAGCTGTGGGATCACATCCTGCTCTGGCTCTGCCTCCTTGCATCCTACTGGGTGATTTGTGTTTAGAACAGGAAGCAAGGCATAGATTGGGGTGCTGGGCACCCTCAGAGCAAAGGGAGGGTCTTGGGATGCAGAAATGGGGTTGGGAAGGTGGGAGTGAGCACAGGCTTCGAGAAGGAGCTACTGGCACCGTTGTGCACAAGTATAGAAACAGCTGTTAGAAACCAGCAGAGATTTATTACCAGAACAAAACTCCCAAACACCTAAAGGCCACCAAGTGTCCCAGCACGGCCATGGTGTTGGGACCAGGCTGTGGAGAACAAGAGGGAGGGGAGAGCCTGAGCCCAGCCCCAGCCCCAGCCCTGCTCCCTGCCCAGCAGGACGGTCACTCCATGGCCAGCTGCCGCTGCTGCTCCAGCAGGGATTCCAGCAGGTTGGCTCTCTGCACAGCTGCCTGCACGGAGCACAGGGCAGAGAGCTCACAGTGCCCAGCCCAGGCACAGCCACAGTCACAGCCAGGGCAGGGGGGGCCCTCACTCACCTCGTACTGCTTCCGCAGGCTGCTCATGCTCTCCTCCTTCCTCAGCACTGCTGCCTTCACCCTGACATGGACGTGGGGAATGAGCACCCACTGCCAAACATGGGGCTGGGCCCTGCCCCAGGAGCTCAGCCCCTCTCCCCCAGCCAAAGCTGGGCTCCATGTGCCATCACACACTGGCAGCACCTGTATTCCATTGGTGGGTGCTGTGTAGTGTGGATGGACTTGTCTACAAGAACAAAGGCACATTAGCCTCCTAAGGCTTAATTATCATTTTGGGGATGTCCCAGCTGTCTTCAGCCTCTGTGGCTGTGCCTTGACACTGCGCTCTGCCCCTCTGGAGGAGAAGATCAAGTGGCTGCAGTGACAGGTATCACGTGTGAGCCACAGAGAGCCACCAGGAGGTGACAGTGATCCTGGCCAGGGTACAGCCGGGAGGAAGGCAAACAGAGCTGTGCTCCACTGGCCTCTCCTGGCACTCATGTTCTCCATGCAAGCACAGAGGCAGCCCTGGGGACAGGATGGCACAGAGCAGGCCAGCAGTGACAGGGGACAGAGGATTCAGGGTGGCTGAGCAGCAGCCACCTTGGGCAAGACTCCTCTGCCTGGTTTACCTGGGCAGCTGCTCCTGCACCACACCTGGGCTCCCTCACCTCCTGTGCACCTCCTCCAGCTCCCGGTCCTTCTCCTGCAGCAGCCTGTCCAGCTCCAGGTGCTGCCTGGCCCTCAGCTCCGCCATCTCTGCCTTCAGCCGCGCGTTCTCCTCCTCCGTCCCCACCAGCCTGTCTGCACATTCCTGCCAGATCACCTCAGTCAGGCCTCTGTGCCCCTGGACAGCTGGGCATGGGCCAGGCAGGGCCCTGGCTCTGTGCTAGCTCACCTTCCTGATCTCCTCCACCTCCTGCTCCTTGTGCTTGAGCAGGCCCTGCAGGCGGATGCTCTCCCCTTCCAGCTCGGCCAGCCGCCCCTTGAGCTCGTTGCAGCGCTCCTGCAGCTTCCGCTCCGAGCGCTCCAGCTCCTGCAGCTCCACCTCGTACTTGTCTCGGATCCTCTTGATCCTAAGGGCAGGGAGGACAGGCAGCCTGGCTCATCACAGCCCCGTTCCTGCTGCAGGAGGGACCAGGGCACAGCAGCAAGGGCAGAGCTGCCCCACAAGACATCCAGGGCCATTTCCTCAGGTGAGAGGTAAACTTTGTCCCTGTGAGCTGCTCCTTCCTGCACTAACACTGCTCCAGAGAGATGCCCAGGGGACAGGGAAAAGGGACTAGCCCTGGAGGACCTGGGGCCTCCCTGCTCCCTGTCCCCCTCACCTGTTCTCCGCTGCCCTCTCGCACTCCTCCTTGGCCAAGGACGTGTCGGCCTCCAGGCGCTGGATCACCAGCTCGATCTCTTTGTCCCTCTCCTTCCTCATCTCCTCCCGCAGCTCCCGCTCCCGAGACAGCAGCCAGGCTTCCTGGAATGGAGACAGCAAACGTGGCCTCAAACTCCTCCCAGAGCCCATGGGTGGCACTTTTGGAGGACAGCTCTTGCCATTACCTCCTTCTTCACATAGTTGGCCTCCCAGGCCTGCTTCTCCAGCTCCAGCTGGTCCTTCAGCACCTTCAGTTCTGCCTGTGAGGAGAAGGGAAAACAACAGCTCAGTCCTGGGCTCCTCCTGTGCTGACTGGGAACAGCTGCTGGGGCTGCCCCTGTGGGATCCCCAAGGAGCTGGAGATGAGGGGAACCCAGACCTGGTGCTGCCTCTCCTGCTCCTCCTTCTCCTTGGTGTACTTGTCCCGCAGTGCCCGGGTGAGGGCTGAGCTGTTGGCCTCCAGCTGCTGCCGCAGCTCCTCTGCCTCTGCTCGCTGCCTGCACAGACACAGCTCCCAGCATCCACACCAGCCCCTCTTCCCACGGGAGCCTGGCCCCAGGGCTGCCCCCAGCCCCAGGCCCCCAGCCTGCTCACCTGGCTGCTTGCTGGCTCAGCCTCTCCTTCTCCTCGGCCACCTCGGCATAGAGCCGGCGCCGCTGCAGCTCCAGTGCCTGCTCCTCCTGCTCCAGCTGCTGCTCACACCTGTGGGACACACACACACTCCAGGGCTGTGCCCTGAGCACTCAGCCTCTTCTCCACCCTGCCCTTCACGATGCCAGAGGATGCTCCCAGCTCTCCAGCATCGCCCACCTGAGGCTGGTGGAGTGTGCTGGGTTGATGTGGCCAGAAAATGTCTATTCTATCACCATCTGTTAAAACCGGGTGGGGCAGTGACCCTTGATCTCCTGGCACATATTATCTGCTCATGGGCCATCTTTAAACCAGCTGGGCAATCATCTTTATCTTTCCCACAGCCCATCCTCCCTCCAGGAGATATCTCCTGTTAATGGACATTGAGTCCCAGTGCATGACTGATAAAATTACATCATCCCACTGGGAGATGCTGCAGCCAGGGGAGGAGCCAAGCCTTTCCTACCCAGATAAAAACTGAGATTTTGGACACCAAGTTACTTTCTTTCCACTGGATTCCAGAGGAAAACCAGACCTTTCCACATCATCCCTGGAGCTTCAGAGGAAACTGCACCTTCTCCAGGAGCACTGCTCCAGCTGAACCACATCTGCCCCTGCAGGAGGATGCAGCCACCATTGAATGGGACTGCTGCCAACACCCTATCTGACTGATGGGGTGTCAGCTTGGATTCTGACTCTGGCAGGGTTTGGATTGTTCTTTGTAATACTGTATTTCTATTTTAATTTTCCTAGTAAAGAACTGTTATTCCTAATTCCCATATCTTTGCCTGAGAACCCCTCAATTCCAAAATCATAATAATTTGGAGGCAGGAGGTTTACATTCTCCATTTCAAAGAGAAGCTCCTGCCTTTATTGGCAGACACCTGTCCTTCAAACCAGGACATGGAGAGAGATGGGCGGCTCCTCGCGGAGCTGCAATCATTGGGATCCCACCAGCAGCCCGGAGCTGTGAGCCCCAGGCACCCTGAGCCCGCAGTGCCACACCCACCTCTGCCGGACCCGCTCGCGCTCCCGCTGGCTCTGCTCCTCCCTCTCCCTCTCGAGCAGCCCCCGCAGCTCCTGCGCCTGCCGCCCGTAGTGCTGCGCCGCCCGCTCGTCCGACTGCAGCAGCTCGGCCTCGTGCAGCAGCTTCAGCTGCCGGATGTCCTCGCGGTGCTTGGCCAGCAGCTTCTGGATCTCCGGCTCCAGCCCTGCCACAGCGGGGAGGACGGGAGTGGCTCGGCCTGGATCCCACCCCAGTGGGTGGGATGAGCACAGAGAGGGTTTTCTCTCTCCACCAGAAATGGAGCAAACGCTGCCTGCAGCAAGGAGCTCCTGATCTCTCCTGGAGCACCCTGGCAGTGCCCTGGCCCCAGCTGCTGCTGAGGGAACCTGCCCGTACCTTTCACTGTGATTTCTTTGATCTTTTTGGTTTTCTCCTCAATCCACTTCTCCCGCCGTACTTTCTCCGTTGCGCTCATGAGTTCCTTCAGTTTCTTAATCTCCTGTTTGGAAGCAAATGGGAAAACCTCAGAGCAGCTGGGAGAGAAAAGGCCTGGGAGCTGGGCTGTTGGGAAGGAAGCTGTGGAGCTGCACATGGATACATGCACAGCCATGGCCAGGTGTGCTCTTCCAGCCCAGAGTGGCCACACACTCTCCCAGTGCCTTCTCCTCTATCCCCTTGGGACAGTGCTCACTGCCAAGACACGAGAGCACCAATGGACAGGGAAGAGGAACTGGGGGCTGCCAAGGGTCCCTGCATGCAGGGCAGCCCATCTGTCCCTGTGTGATGGTGCTTTCCTCTCCAGCCTTCCCTCTGGAAAATCCCTCTGGCAGGGGCTGGAGCAGGGCCAGAGCAGGTCAGGGCATGAGAGCAGAGGGCAAGGCACAAAAGAGAGCAAAGACCACATTTACCTCACAAAAGGGACCCAAAGTGCGCCAGACCTGGGGAGAAAGAAAGGAGGGCATGGAGAGAGAAGGGGAATGGTGGGGGAGAGGCAGAATCCACACAGCCGTGTCTGTGGGAGCCACGGGCAGGGCAGAGCTGGGCAGAGTCCATGGGGGCAAGGCAGACAGCACAAGGGTCCAGAGACCAAGACCAGGGGACCCCCACACTCTGGCCAGGCATAAGCTCAGCTCCAAGGTCAAGGACAAGCAGAGACTGGGATGGCAGAGCTGGAATGAGCCCAATGGTGCTGCCTTCCTGCCAGGCCTGGCACAGGGCAGGAGAAGCAAAATTCCCCCATGGCATTGGGTTTGTCCCCATTTGAGCAAAACCAGCACACATGTGCCCCCCCATCTTCCCTGTCCCCTCACCAGCTCATGCTGCTCCTGCATCTGGGTGATCTTCTGGCCGTACTTCTGGTCCACTTGTTTCAGCTCTGCCACCACGGCCTCACACTTCTCACTCAGCACCTTCTTGTCATCGAGGAGCTGGGCAGGGTGAGAAGCCAGCATCAGGCAGGTGCAGCCAGCTCAGGCTCTGCCTTCAGGAGCTGGGATGAGGGATTACCTGGTCAATGAAGGCCAGGTGCCTCTGGATAGCTGCCTCATACTGCTCCCTCTGCAGCCTGAGCTGCTGGCTGAGCTCCTTCTCGGTCTGTTTGACGTGTCGGTCGGTCAGCTCCCGCTGCTGAGTCTGTGGGGAGCAGGGGTCAAACAGCCACGACAGGGAAATCACCAGCAGGCCAGGAAAACGAGGGACAGAGCTGAAGCAAAGCCAGGGTGCTCACATGTCCCACCCCTGTCAGCAGGAACACCCAGCCCCTCAGGACAGAGAAGGGAATTCAGGCCAGGTCCCAACTAGATGATCTTTAAGGTCCCCTCCAACCCAAACAATTCATGATTCTGTAAAACCGAGGGATAGTCCTGATTGTGTGCTTCACAGGCCCACGAACCACATGTAAAGCTGACACACCAGAGCAGTCTGCAGCAGGCTGATGGCTCTCTTCTTCTCCTCCACTTCCAGCTTCAGCCTCATCATGGAGCTTGTCACCTCCGTGGCAACAGCTGACACCTGCTCCACGTGAGCCAGCTCCTCTTCCAAAAGGAAGCTCTGCCACAGCAGAAAGAACATGATGAAAAGGTGGTGGAACCACCTGGAATGAGGACAGGGGGATGATTCCCACCAGGAATGGATTCCCACACCACAGATGGACTCACCTCCCGCTGCGTGACTGAGGCAGCAGACCTGGGCCTCTCCTGCTCTGACTTCTCCATCTCATCCAGGAAACTGATGATGCTTTGGAGCTTGGCCTCTGAGAGCAGAGCCCCATCCTCAGGGACCCCTGGTGGGTGGTTCAGCTTCCCAAACTTCTCCAAGTTGTCAGCAGTCAGGGAGTTGGAGCTGGGCTCCTGCTGGGAATTCACCATGGTGAATGAGCACCCGGGGAAGCCTCAGGAGGAGAGGTGCTGCCTTTCCTCCATCACTGCAGCCCAGAGCCTGATCCTCTGGGCTAAACCCTGTCTCACCACCAGCCATTGCATGGGTTGCTGTTCCTTGCAAAGCCCTCAAAGCACTGAACAATTCCTCTACCACCTCCAAACTCCTCCATCTCCTCCTACAAATTCCTCCATCACCCACTCCAAGCTCCTCCACCACCTTCCCTGGCAGTGCCCAGCTGTTTCTCACCAGGCAGCCATCACTGTCCATCCCAGCTCACCCTGTCCATCCAGGCATATCTGTCCTTCTTGAGGAGTTTGGGTGGGGGCAGCAGCTCTGGCTCCTCCTCCAGCAGCCGGAGTGTGTCCAGCAGCTCATTGAGCGTGACCTTGGACTGAGCCCTGCTGCCAGCAGCCACTGCTGTCTCCAGGTCCTCGTTACCCATCTCCCTGGAGCTCACATCCTAAGGGAGAAGATGAGTGAGTTTTCTGGGTCTCCTCAGAAGCCAGCAAAGGCTCTGATGTCGCCCTGGCAGAGCAGGGCCCCCAGAAGGCACAGCCAGACCCACCTGCAGTTTGTCCTCTGCCCCAGGGTCCTGCGAGGGCACAGAGCCAAGAGCTGCCAGGCTGCTTCCTTCAGGCTCCCCAGCTGCCAGGGGGGAATTGGCCTCTGCAGGAAGCAGACTGTTCTCAGGCACTCACCCCAGCCAGTCCCTGGGAAGCAGCTCCTCAGAGCAAACAGCTCCTGGACCCCTCCTTGCCCTCACTCACCGGCGTTGTTGGCTTTGGTGAGGCTGCTGGCCGGGCTGACATTCCTGGCTGAGGCAGGTTTGGCACCAGGCTTCTTCTTGGGCCCCCTCCTGCTCTCCTTCTCCAGCACCAGCTCTTCTGGAGAGCGTTTTGTCTCTGAGGCCTTTTGGGCCCTTTTCTGCTGCAGCTCCTGCGGGGACACAGCAGCCATCAATGTCCTGAGGTTTTGGGAAGGCACAAGCCTGTCTTTGCAAGGCTGTGGCAGCGTTTTTGCATCCTCCAGCTGCTCACTGATGTGACTCCCCCAACCCCTCCCTGATGGAACATGATTGCAATTAGGGCAAAGAAAATTTGGGGTTTAAAACATCCCCAGCTTCACTGCCAACTCCTGCAGCCTGTGCCAGCCCCATCTGCACCACCAGCTGCAAGAGCAGGGTGACAATTGATGTGCTGCTTCCTGCCAAGGGACAGGGAGGTACTCGGCCCTCTCTGGAGGGACCCAGCTCCTGAGGAGGATCCCATTCCCAGGGCATGCACATCCTTGGCCATTCCACGGAGCTTGGAGTCTCTCTGTCTCAACATGGTCACCATTTTCCTGAGAACTACCCAGAAACCAGCACTGTCTTCATAAACTCAGAATGAGCTGCCAAGGCTTGGCAGGAGCACAGCAGGAAACTGCTCCGTGGCACCTCCATCTCCGGAGGGAGCAATCCATTTGCAAGGCTGGCTCTGATCCTGCTCCATGCCAGGGCTCTGGAGATGCACAGAGGCCTCTGCTGCCTCGCTGGATGATGCCAGCAAATGGTGCCACACAGGCCTGGCCCTGGCCCTACCTGGATGGCAGCGTGCCGGGCCAGGCGCGCCTTCTCCTCTCGGATCTTCCGGCGTTCCTCATCCTTCCTCTCCTGCAAATCCAGGATATTCCCCTCCTCCATCCGCTGCTGCCTTTCCTTCCAGAGAGGAGGGTCAAAAATGTTACTGACAGCTCTCCACCACTGAGAAATGTGAGAGGCACCCACACCAGGGTCACCCCAAATCCAGGCTTTCCATCCTCCCCTCTGTGCAGGTGAGGAGGCAGAGCTCCACCTTGGAGCAGCTCATTTTCTTCAGATCCTCAATGTAATTATTATTATTATTATTATATCATCATCTGGGTCTGCAACCACCGAGGAGACAAGGCTTAAAAATAGACTCACACGCAAGAGCAACGGAGCTTTTCATTACTGGGATAAATAATTGAACACAAAGAAACACAAATAGCTGTGAAACCTCGTCACTCTAACAAGCCACCTCATTAGGGATTCATTAGGATGAGCCAAGACGGGGCATCCCTCCTCTGGCCACCAGTGTGGCCCTAACAATGGCAATTCAGGGAGACTTGTGCTGCTACTGCCAGTGTCTAACTGCTCCCAGTCAGGGGGCTGGGGGAACTGGAGCTGTGTGGTGCTGAGCCTTTGGGCCTCAGCTGCTGCTGGAACCCAGCCCAGGCTAATCCCTGGACACAACCAGCACAGCTCTGAGGGAACAGGACCCTGCCCAGCTCTCTGGACCATGTGGGGCTGGTTGGATGCAAAGCCAGAGCTCCCTTGACTCCCACAGCCCAGGTCTGGGGACTAAAGGGACCCCAGCTGCGTGGCCAGCAGGACATGGGTGTTGTGTGGCCTGGGCTACAGAGCAGGGGACAGGACCCACCTCCCTCTTGGCAGCCATCAGGCGGCCCAGAGCCGCAGCCGCCGTCCTGTGCCGCTGCGAGTGGCGCCGGTACCAGCGCTGGATGGTGACAGCAGCCAGGTTCACCTGCTGGATGAACCTGTGGGCACAGGGAGGGAGGGTCAGCACAGCCCTGGCTGCAGCAGGGCACAGCTTCCCCACAGCACCAGGACCTGCAGGTGCACCAAGAGTGGTTTTTCCCCAGTGTGCAATCCCACAGGACAAGGACAAGAACAAGCTGCCCTGGAGCTCCTCACACCTCCTGGCACCGCCCTCCTGCCCCTTCCCTCACCTCTCCGCCTCCTCCTCCGGTCACCTCCCTCCTCCGGGGAACGCTGCTGCCACTGCTGCTGCTGCTGCTGCTGTTGTTATTGTGGGTCATGATGTTGTTGCTGGAGAAATTCTTCTGAGACTTCACAAAGCTGCTGTTGCCTTCCCCGTCCTCGTTGGAGGTCGCTTTGACGACATTGCTGGGACAGATGAAACCACTCAGCCCCGTGCCACACACGACCCCAGGGCCAGCCCAGCTGTAGAGCCAGGACACCCCCCACACTCACTTGAGGGAACTGGGAGCCTGGTTGGAGCTCTTGGGAGCAGGGCCCTTCTCAGCAGTGGAGTAGTTGTTGTGCACCATGGTGGTGACACAGTTGCCCATTGCACCCTTGTTGCTCCTAGTGTGGCGAGACCAGGAGTGTCACAAACAGCACCTTCCCCTCTCTGGGTGTTTTCTCCATGCAGTTCTGCCCACACCTCCCCTCAGGACTCTCTGTCCTACCTGTTGTTGGCAGTGAAGTTGGCAGCCAGGAGCACTGTGGCTTCCTTCCTCCTCATGCCTGTGGGTGGCTCGAGGCCATGGGAGCCAGAGGGGCCTGGGAAGGGCCGGGGCTGGTCATCCTGCCATGGAGTCAGCAGGGATAAGGGCATCAAACCCACCTCCTCAAACACCAGCAGCAACACAGAGCCAAGCTGGCCCGCCCACTCCCACAGCCTGCCATCCTCACCAAGATATTCCATGTGGTTTTCTTTTCCGGGGAGGTTTTGCTCAGAGTTGCCAGTTTCCTCCTTCCTCCTGGATCGCCCTCAAAGAAGGCCAGGAAGTCTGCTGTCTGCTCCGAGCTTTATCCAGAGCCAGGGGAGGCAGAGAGGAGAGAACAGGGGTTCTGGGATAACTCACAGCCACAGGACACACTCTGGGTATGCAGGTCATTTGGATACTCCAGTGTGACACAGAGGAGAAAGGGGCTGGAGAATCATTACACGGCCACAAAATCCACAAATGACTCGTTTTTACACAGATGGTAAAACTGTGGTGGTGTGTGGTGATAGGGATGGGCACAGACCAATAGCAGAATGGAAAATCCCAACTCAGAGGGCATTGGGAACAGAGAACTTTTGTCTCCTCACACAGCCCAGTTATGGACTGGAGGGTCCATGAGGACTGTTGGAATCAAATGGAATGTTTTTTGTCACAGCCACAGAAATACATTCCCTTTCCCCAAATAGAAATTCTTTCCCTGTGATGGTAGTGAGGCCTTGGCACAGGTTGCCCACAGAAGCTGGGCACTGCTTTGACAGAGAAGTGTCCCAGGCCAGATTGGATGGGGCTTGGAGCAATCTGGCCTCATAGAAGGTGATCCTGCATGGGACTTTAGGGTCAGGCCATTCTATGAAACCCTAAACAAGAAGCTTTCTCTTCAAAAAAATAACTAAAGCACCAGACCTTGGTTTTCTAAGGCCAGGTTTTAACTCCTGATATGCATGACAGAGCTCAGGGAAAGGAAAGGCTCCTGTTCCCACACAGGGATGTTGGACACAGCGGTGGGGTGTCCCCCAGGGCCACCCACAGGACAGAAGGACACAGTCTGTGGCTGGAGCTGTACCTGTGTGAGCTGTTCACCCGCTGGTTCACCTGGGTGGTGCTGTTGGACCTGCGCAGGTTGTTCATGGCCCGGGATCCCGCATCTTCCTGCAGAGAGCAGGGATAAATCCAGCAGGAGCACAGGCAGGCTCCCCCATCCTCTCACCCAGTGGGACACGGAGTCCCCACCACCCCAGGGCTGCCAAGCTCTCCTTGAGGTAGCAGGCAATGACACCTCGCTGCTGAGCCAGCAGGAGCACGTTCCTTAGCACAAGCTCCAGGGAACAAGGGCGTGGGAATGCTGCCAAAGGATTACTCAGCATGGAGCACAGACTGTCTGCTGGGTCCTGACAGAACCCAGCAAGCACCTGGGGCTCACTCCCTCTGTGGAACCCCCACTCAGGAGCCCCCAGAGCGGCAGGAACAGGGGCAGGCTGGGCCTGACACCCCAGCAGGAGACACCAGGAAATCAGGAGTTTCCAGGTGGAAATTGGTGCAGGGAGGTGAAGGGCAAGATGGGAAAAGATGGAATCCTGATGCCCCTCTCCTGAGCAGAGAGCCCCGAGCAGCGATCACTGAGGGCGGTGCCAGAGCAAGGCCAGGCTGGTGCTGGGGGAACCACAGCGAGAGGGACGTGGGCATGCCAGGAGCCATGCCATACACCAGGCACGTGCCCCCTGCCCTGGCACAGGGCGGGGAAGGACGGGGGCTCACCGGGGCGTTCCTCTTGGCTTTGCCGTCGGCAGCCACGGACACGGAGCGCGCCATGAGCTTGGCGGGGGAGGCGCTGCCGGGGCGCCGCGACACCGGCACCGGGAGCCCCGTCAGCACCAGGTCTGCGACGCCAGAGCTCTGCACAGAGCAGCAGCTCCGGGTGCTCTTCATGCTGGAGCAGGAGGAAGGAGCCCTGGAAGCACAGTGCAGACAGAGCGTGGAGCACCCAGCCTCGGAACCAGGGAACACCGGCACACAGAGCTCTCCCCAGCAGGACAAAACACCTTCCTCCAAATTGCCACGTGGCAAATAACCCAAGCACAGTCCTGGAGAGGCTCCAGGTGAACTCCCCACTGCTTTCACCCAACCCTATGGCTGTCCATGAGCTGCTGTCACATTTATGGGCGAGGATTCCAGCAGAGGACTAAAGGGAGGGAAGAGCCCTGCTCCCCATGCCAGGCTCCTTCACTCCACACAGCCCATGGCTGCCAGAGGATCACACGGGCCCAGAACGGCCCCGTCTGTGCAGGGTGGAGGTCACCCCACATCACACATCAGGCTGGGATGCTGCAGAACACCAGAGCAGCTCCCAAGCTCCCAATCCCTGCCAAGGGTTCATTCAAGTGTCTGTGCCCCCTCAGGGGGCACAGGAAGAGCTGGGCCCCCTCCCAGCTCTGGGCAGCACATTCCCACCTTTTCCCCTCTGCATTCTGCCAGCCCCAGTGCTGATCCAGGAAAAGACCAGATCACTTTATTTCTCTACATTTATTACCCAGGCTGTCCCTAAATCCTCTCCCCTGGCAGCCCTGGCTTTCCCTCTCAGGGCTCCACCACAGCCCTTGGCAATGACTTGGGCTCCACAGCCTGGGGAAACAAACAGCTCCCATGGAAACCGCCGGGCTCAGGGCAGGAACACGGCTGAGGAGCCCAGGCCCAGCACAGCAGCCTGAGCCCCAGCCCCTCAAATCCCTGAAGCTCAGACTCCCCAGTTTGAAGCCCCAGGCCCCCATGGCCCTAAGCCCCCCTATGACCCAGAGGCAAGCCCTGGCCTGAAGCTCCCAAATCCCCGAGCCCCTCAGGATCACTCAGGTCCCACACCTATTCCCCTAAAACCCAGACCCCCAAACTCCCCCACTCCCACAGCCCAGGACCCCAGGACAGGTCCAAGCCCAAGCTCCCAGTTCCCAGCTGCCCCCAGGCCTCCCAGGACACCCATCCCCGGGTCAGAAGCCCCCAAGTCCCAGACCCCCACCAAGAACCACAAGGCACCGACCACAACCCCCCAAAACTCAGACCCCTCCCCAGGACCCTCAGAAAACCCAGCCCCAAGCCTCCCATGACCCCAGGCCCCGAGCCCCTCATGACCCAGACCCCTCCAGGACCCCCAACTCGCAACCCCCGCAGACCCCCAGCCCAGACCCCCAAACCCTCCAAACCTCCGCAAGCCCCCAGCCCCCAACCCCTCACGACCACGGTAATGGGCCCAACGCACCCACAGGCGGGCGAGATGCCGAGAGCGAGGCCCTGACCCCGTCCCCGCTGCCCCTGGAACTCCCTGTGCTCCCCCGGACCCCCCTCAGCCGCCATTAAACGCCCCCATCCCCTCACCTACGGCCGCGCTCCGGCCGCAGCCATTGGGCGGGGCTGGCGGCGAGCGACCAATGGGGAGGGAGGGAAGGGCGGGGGGAGAGCCGCGATTGGCTGAGGCGGAGAAGGGGGCGGGAATAAGGAGGGAGGCGTGGCTCACAAAGGGGCGGGGCTTACCGTGAGCGAACCAATGAGAAGCGAGCATGAGATGGGCGTGGCTTTTGAGGGCAGGGAGATGGGCGGGTCTTGAGCCACGTGGGCGGGGCGCCATGGGGGGGTTTGGAGGGGAAAATGGGGATTTTGGGAGACTGGGGCTACTGGGGAGCTATGAGGAAGATAAGGGAGTCATAGAGCTATTGGGGGAGGTGGGTTGGGGAGGGGGAACTATGGGGCAGAGAGGCTCATGGGATTATTGGGGGCCATAAAAAAAAGTGAAGCTATTAGGGGGTTCTGGGGCAGGGGGTGAGCTATGAGGAAGAAGGGGGAACCATGGTGCAAGTAGGGGGGCTGTAGCATGGGGGAGAACAGTGGGAAGCTGTGGGGCTGTTGAGGAGCCATGGGGCTATAGGAAAATGTGGGGCTGAGGGCCAGGAGGAGCTATGGGCCAGGCTCCATCAGCGGCGCAGGAAGAATTCACACGTTCCCAGAGCCGAGTGGGGGTTTATTGGTGGGTCCCGGCCCCATGGGGACGGCGCCTTCTCCCACCCCACCCCCACAGAGCCCAGGCTGGGGACCACCCAAGAGCACCCATAGTGTGCTAGGGTCCCCAAAGCACCCCCAGCTCAGTCCCAGCAAGTCCCACACCCCTGTCCAGCTCAGAGGAGCAAGGGGTCGTTCCTCTCTGCCTGCCCTGGAACACCACGGGCAGCGAGAGGGACATTGTCACCTGATGGAAGCTCTGGCCCATGTGGCCATTTCAGACCGTGCTCCCCCTGAGGCACCAGGACAGCACAGGCCCCGCAGGGATGGGGGGCAGAGCCCCTGCAGCCCCCGGGGCCTGACAGCAGCTACATGTTGAGGAAGGGGAAGGCCGATGGCTGCAGGGCGCCCTCCGTGTCCGTGCTCCCCGTCCTGCGGCCGGGCTGGCGTCTGTGGCTCCAGCGGCGGCGAGTGTGGCCGGAGCACCGTGCCAGGACGGGCCACCAGCTCCATGCCAGCGAACAGGGACAGGCTGGGGGCTGCTGTGTCCCCTGCCAGCCTGCTGCCCCCGTCCTGCTCGCAGGGACAGGCTGGCACTGCAGCCCCAGGCTGCCGGGGGGGCTCCGATGCCACCCCCGGCTCCTCTCCGGGGCCCGTGGGGGCTGCAGGGGTCGGGGCCGGGCTCAGGGGGGTCAGGAAGCTCTCGCTGGCCAGGGCTGGGATGTCCATGAGCAGGTCCCCGGCTGAGCCCACCGAGGGGGCTGAGGGTGGGCGTGGAGCCCTCGGGGAGGGCTGGGCCCGGCACAGGGCCTCGAACTGCCGCAGCATCTGGGGTGGGATGGGCAGAGTGAGAGCGGCACCAGCAAAGGGGCTTGGCCCTGGTGCCTCTTCCCAGGCAGAGGGACTGTCCCCAGTGTCCCCTCCTGGGGCTCAGAGGGAGCATAACCCAGCCCAGGTTCCTGCTCCTGGGAAAGGCAGCCAAAGCCACCCCTCTGGGATGTACACAGAGCCATTCCCAAGAGCTATGTGTCCCCAAGGGGCTGTCAGCCTGTGCCAGGAGCCCCCACCCTGGGGATTGGGCACAGGGATGTCCCCAGAGTCACCTTTGTTGCTCGGTTGGCCACAGGCCCAGGGCTGCCTTGGCTGAGGTGCTGCAGGTGCTGCCGGGTCACAGAAAAGATCTGCTCTGGGGAGAGCAGGTCAGAGCAGCCGAGGGCAGAGATGGCACTCATCGACCTCTGTGGGAAAGGAGAGAGTGGCTGAGCCAGGCAGGCCCCCAGACACCCCCCAGCCCTCCCAGGGGAGCACCCTGTGCTCACCATGCGGACGCTGTCACTGGGATCCTCCAGTGCCCGGCCCAGCAGCTCCAGCACCACCTCACAGTTCAGGAGCCCACACCTGCACAGGGGTGGGGGTCACAGCCAGGCCAGGTCTGGGCAGCCAGGGAAGGGCTCAGGTTGCCCCAGAAACCCCCCCAGCCCCAGGGAGCACTCGCCTCTGACACTTACTCCTTGAGGAAGTGCTGAGCTTCCTCCCTGGTGAGGAAGACCCTGGCCCCACGCGTCAGTCCCGACACCAGGCTCAGCTCCCTCCGGCAGTCACCCGGGCTGTCAGCATCCACCCTGCTGGGGACACACCTTGTGGGGACAGGAGCCACCTGCTTACTCCTCCTGGGGTCCCTGCACACCCCCTGACAGACAGGGACCCCCACCCTGAGCAGCAGGACAAACACCCCAGTGGAACACAGGCAGCAGTGCTGGGGCCACTCTGGATCAACAGTGTGGAAAATGAGGGCAGTGCTCCTGGGAATGCACCTGGGGCAGTCCCAGGGCAGGGGAGCCCCCTGGGCCCCTCTCACCTCTCAGCCCCGTGGCTCAGCTCCCGGCTGGCCCCGGAGCGGCTGTCGCTGCCGGATTTGCTGCCCGAGTCTGAGGTGCGGCTCCGCTCGTTGCCCTGCGAGGATTCCTGGGAGCTGTGCCCGCTGTCTGCCTCCTCCCAGCCGCCCCCCGCCAGCCCTGGCTGGTGGCTCACTGTGGGGACAGTGCTGCTGAGCTGGGGTCCCCAAACCCCCAGCACAGACCCCCCAAACTCCCCCGGCTGCTCTGGCAGGACCCACCTCGGGATGCGCGCGGCGCGGGAGGAGTCGGGGGCGGCACGGCCGGGCTGCTGGCAGGGGGTGGAGCTCGGACGGGCTCGTAGGTGTCCTCAGGGAGGTCCCCATGGAGCCGCCGGGGCCCCTCCGGGGCCGGGAGCACAGCCTGGGCCACGGCCTCGGCCGCTCGCTGGAGGCTGCTCAGCAGGGCCTCTCCTGTGGAGGCTGCGGCAGGATGGGATGTTGGGAGAATCCCGGGAGCCCAGCCCCATGGGATCACCCCAACACTGAGTTCCAGCATGGGAAAAGGGGGTGAGAAAACTCTGGGAGCTCAGAGAACGAGGCAAAAAGTGACTCCCATGGCCCTGCCCCAGCTCCCAGTGGGAAAGGACCCAGTGAGGGCCCGGCCAGGACTCACCAGAGCTGCTTTTGTCACTGCTGAAGCCGAATCCCTGCAGGGATCCACAGGGGTTGGGGCTGGAGCCCATCCCTGGGGAGCCACAGGGAATGTCAGAGGGAGCCAGGCACTCAGGGCTCCCCTTTCCTGCTGTTTCCCAGCCCTGTGACCGAGGGCCCATCCCGGGGGACTGCGCTCACCAGCGGGGGCCGGGGCCCGGGCGGGCAGCGCCAGGGGCTGTGGCAGTGGTGCATCCGAGAACAGAACGCTGGCCAGGTCCTGTGGGATTGAGGGAGGGAGACAGAGGAGTGTGGGCAGCGCTGGGAACCCCAGAGTCCCCAGAGGAGGAGGCTGGGGGCTGCCCTGTCCCTGCAGCACCCACCTGTGCGGCCGCTCGCACCTTCTGGTTCAAGCTGTTGCCGTGGAGGGGGTCTGGGGGCCCGGAGAACACTGCAGGCACACAGAGAGGAGGGTGGGGGATGTTCCCAGGTGCGGTAGGACCCTGCTCCTGGCACAGCCCAGAGCACTTCTGGGGTCTCCAGCCCCTCATGGGGCTGTTGCTGCTCTCCCAAGTGTCCCCAGCCCGTTACCTGTGGCCTCCCGGATGAAGCTGGCGTTCCTCTTCAGCTGCAGGACAAACTGGGGGGAGCCCTGGGAGCAGGTGTGCAGCAGGATCTTCAGCACCTGGCTCGAGGGACAAGGACAGGTCACAGCTGCCCTCCCTGGAGGGGGGGGTTCCATCCCATCACCCCCCCAGTGCTCGCAGCACAGACCCACCTTCAACTTGACGTGGCAGGAGCTGCTCTGCAGCCGCGTGAGGAGATGCTCCAGCAGGCACTGGCTGCTCCCGGGAGACTCGTGGGAGATCTCTAGGGACGGGTTAGGGATCCAGCCGGCATCGGAGGGCAGCAGCCCGGGAATTCAGCCCCTCCACAGAGTCCCAGCCAGGACCCACAGTCCCACGGCTGCCCCCAACAGCCCCCGGGGAGCTCCCCCTGCCCCGAGATCCCCTCCCTGCCCCGGGGAACCCGCTGTCCTGCCCCCCCCCGCTCCCCGAAGGATACTGGCGATCTCCTCGAACAGGTACCCAGGGCAGGGGGTGTCGTCGTCGGCCGTGCCCCGCAGCAACACCGGCAGCTGGAGGAGGAGGCGGCGGCGTGAGAGGGGGCGGACCCGCCCCGGACCCCGGTGCTGGGGACCGGACCGAGGCCCCGGGGCAGGCCCGGCCCCGTCAGGGCCGTGTGAGGCCGCTGCAGCAGCGAGTGGGGGGGGTGAAGCGATGACGTCACGGCTGAGCAGTGACGTCACACCCCGGCAGCCCCCCCCCCGCACCCCCAAAAGCCCCCGTCCGTACCCGGCTCAGGAAACTCAGCCGGTCCCGCAGCGGCGCCGCCATGACACTGCCGGCACCGGCCCTGCCCGGTCCCGCGGCGGCGTCAGGGAACCGCCCCCCGGAAGTTGTTTTGCACCAATGAGAGCCCGAAGCTCTGCCGCTCAACCAATCAGCGGTGAGAGGGGGCGGGGCTGCAGGCGGAAGAGCCGCATGAAGCTGATGCCTGAAGAAGGCGGGAAGTAAACAACCGGCATTTCCACCAATCAGAGCCGCTCGCGCCGAATAACCAATCAGAGAGAAGCGGTTAGGGGAGGTGCCACCCAATAGCAGAGCGCGGTGTGTGACGGGCGGGGCGCGCAGCCAATGGCGGCCGCGCGGGAATGGCGGCGCCCGTGCGCTGAGGCGATGTCGGGGCGCGGAGTGTGGCTGCGGGCGCGGGCGCGGCTGCGGCGCTTCCCGGCGGCGCTGGCGGCCTGCGGGGACCAGGTGGGGCCGGGGGGCACGGCGGGGGCGGCTCCGGGACGGGCGGGTCCCGGTGGCTCCCGCTCCCGTCCCGTGTGGTTCCCCAGGCCGCGGCCTACGGGCGGTGCGTGGCGGCGGCGGCGGCGGGACCGGCGGAGCTGCGGCGGGACGCGTGCCTGGAGGAGTTCCAGGCGCTGCGGGAATGCTTCGCCCGGGCGGTACGTCTCTGTCTCTGTCCTAGTCCCCGTCCCGCACCCGATCCCGGCCCGTCCTGACCGCGGCTCTTTGCAGGCAAAGGCGACACCGAAGTGACCCCGGAGCCGCCCCCGCCTGGAGACTCTCGGGGGGAATAAAACCCTCAAAGCCACCGGTTCGTCCTGAAATGACGGAACCTCCCCGGTCTGGAGGAGGTGCAGCCCCAGGCTGGGTGAGGGTCACACATCTATTTTTATTTATTAAAAAAATAAAAATTCAGGTCAGAATGCTTCAGCTTATTTTATTGATGAGCTCAGCCCGCGCTCCGGGCTCTCCCGCCCCGGGGGAGCCGTTCCCGGCGGGACAAGGCAGCTCCCAGCCCAGCTCGGGTGCCCACGCCATTCCCAGGAGCAGGAATGTCAGGAGCGTCTTTGGTCCCTTCTGTTCACACAGAGAACAACAGACAGGCGGGGCTGAGCCCGCAGCACAGGGGATGAAGGAGCCCATCCGGCTCCCTCTCGCTTCAGCAAGGCTGGTTCGGAGCCAGAGCCCGGCTCCATCTCCCCCAGGATCCAGCAGGATCCATCCCCGCCTCCCTAGCGGCTCCGGGGCTCCCGGCCGTGCTGCTTGTGCTTGACGACAGCGTTGATGGAGAAGCTCGTTGGGTTCAGGGGGTTTAAGGCCACAGTGTTCCGGGGGATCTTCCCAAAGGACTCCCGAGGTCGCTTCCCTGTCACTCTGGGTGGTGACACCCCGGGAGCACCAGGCAGGGACAGTCCCACCCTGTCCCAGCACTGCACAGACTCGAGGTCGCCAAAGACATTTGGGGATAATAAACCCACCACAGTGATGAGGTCTGAGGGCTCCAGGCTGGGAATTCTCAGCCTGTCTAGGGAGAGCTTTGGGATTGAATTCCGTACATTCTCAGGTCAGGATGTAAAAACACAAAATCCAAAAAAACCCCAAGGGATGAATCACTGGAAGCCTGAAACAACACAGAGCTTTTGGTGAAGCTCTTCCTCACTCACCAAACAGATTTCCAGAGGTGGAGCAGGGACCTGTCTGGATGCAGAACAGGGTGGGGGGAGGCTGGGAAGAGCACCCGGAACACAGGAAGAGGTAGGTGGAGCCCTTGCATCCACCTGGCTCTGCCACGTTTTTCTCAAGCTACTCACCTCTGGCAGAAGAATCAAGCTGGGTTGGGAAGGGCTGGGGGAAAGTTGAGCTTCTTAATGCACTTTTGAGAGGGGAAGTGGATCTGGAGAGCACAGAGAGGAGCACCCAGGGAGGGTAGAGGGGGCAGAGCTCTGTGTGATCCCAGTGTGTGGCCAAGGAATCCCATCCCTGGGAGAGAGGCAGCACAACAGGAGTTGTGCCCAGTTAAGGCAGCATTTCTACTAAATGAGGTTCCTAAATCACCACTGTGTCCCAAACAAATAAGGCTCTGCCCCCGATCCAGCACTGGAGCATCTCCTGGTCCTCAGCTCACGGCTTCTCTGGGGTAAAGCCCTTCCCAAGGTGTGGATCCCAGGTCCCCTCAGCACACCCGGGCGATGGAGCCCCTCCCTGCTTCTGAGAGGAGCTGGGAGATGGTTGGAGAAGGCAATTTGATGTGGATGAAATGCTGGAAAAGGTGCTTGGAGCAGCAGCCTGGCAGGGAGCCGAGGTGGATGGCAGCTCTGGAAGGCAGGGGACAGCAGGAATGTCACTTCCAGTGCCACCATCTCCTTGGCTGCCCGCAGGCACACACTGGGGGTGCTGGCTTCGATCTCTCCGTGCCTGAGCAGCACCAGCCAGCCCATCCTTGCCTGTGGAGCAGGGCCACAGCCAGGTCACGGGCTGCTGTCCTGTGCCACCTGCTGGATGTGGCGGCTGTGCCCCAGGTGCTGCGCGCCCTCGGCCACCTGGCTGAGCCGCGTCTCCAGCGCGCTGCGCAGGTCGTTCACCTTCACGTCGGGAAGGGGGTTCAGGCCGATCAGCACCCCCCCAGCTCCTGCTGCAGCCGCCTCCTCCTCCTCCCCATCCTCCTCCTGGTCGGGAGGCAGCAGGTCCCGTCTCCTGCGCCGCAGGTCCAGCCCCCCCTGCAGCTTCAGGTCCCGGTTGGGTTTGAGGTCCTGCTGCGGATCCCTGGGGGCGGCCGCTCCGTTCTCGGATTTCGGTGCTGGAGCATCCTGAGGGCTGGGTTTCCTGTCGGCGCCGTTGGAGGGACCCCCGCCCGCCCCCCCACGGCCCCGCGGCTCCTCCCGGGGCTCCTCCTCCTTCCTGCGCCCGTGGCCAGGCGGGTCCCGCTGCCGCCCGCCCGCCCCCTCGGGCTGTGCCCCTCTCTGCCACTCCCGCTCCCGGGGGTGCTGCTCCCTCCCTGCCACATTCCTGTTACTGGAAGAGTCCGGCAGCACTGCCAGGTCCTTGGGCTCCACCTGACTCAGAGTTTTGGCTTTAAGGTCTGTTCCTGAGTCTCTTTCCAAACTCTTTCCTGCTACTCCCTGAACTTTGGCAGCCCCCGGCTGTTCTCTTTGGATGGGAGCTGTAACTGCTTCCACTGCTCTCAGGAAATTCTTCTTCTGGTGGACATCTCTTCCAGCTTTGGCTTCACGTTCTCCTCCCAAATCCTCTGCCAAAGGCTTTTTCTCCAGGTGGTTTCTGGCTGCTGGAACACGCTGGGCATCCCCGTGGATGGGATCCCGGTTCTCCACGGGATTCTTAACAGCTCTGTCATTCTCTTGCAGCGGCACCTTCCAGTCCTTGGGAGGAGCCACAGGAATGTCACGCCTGTGCTCAGCGCTCTTCCAGCTTCCCCACGATGTCCCTGTGCTGCTCTTTGGAATCAGGGGGGCTGCTGGCCTGGGCGCTGCTCTGGCTGCTCCTTCCCAGCCACGTCCCCCTTGGCTCCCAGGCCCTCGTCCTCCCTGCTCCTGGAGAGGGGCACGGCAGGCTCTGGCTGTGCTTCTGCTGCAGGACAAAACCACATGGAAAAGGCTTTTCTCAGCCTTCCCTTCTCCTGCCACCACATTCTGTGAGACACGAGATGAGGCCACACTCGTGAGGGAGGATGAGCAGAGCTGTGGGTTATCCCTACAGAAATGGCTGTGGGCACTTTGCCATGTGCCAGAGGAACTCAGATCTCTCCCAGCTTGATTTTAGAGGCACTCTGAGCCGTGAGCAGCCTGTGGGGGGGTACTGCACACTGGCCATGTCCTTACCTGGCTTTGGCTTCTCCTCTGCTCCCTCCTCCTGCCGTTGCTGGTGGATCTCCTTGTGCTGCTCCTCGATCACTGCCAGCAGCTTTGCCTGCTGGTCCAGGAGCTGCTTGTGCTGCACCTGCTGCTCCTTGATCACCTGCAGCAGCACATTGTGGTCCAGTAGTTTTGCTGGTCCTGCTTCTGGAAAAGGGGAAAAAGACAGAGGAAATAAAACCTCTGTGACCCACAGCCCTCAGAAAACAAAGCTCTCATCAGCTCTGGATGGCCTGCAAGGGTTCTCCTTGGCAGGAAGATCTGACTCCACAAACCCTGCCAGAGAGACAGAAGGAAGCTGGAAGAGGATGGGATGAGAGCAAGGGACCTGCACACAAGTCCAAGCTCAGGCTCCAATCCCTCCTTGCCAGGCAGAGGTTGGAGGGAGGAGCTCAGCCGGAGGAAGGGCTTTACAGCTCCAGCTCTGATGCCCCAGGGACAGAGCAGCTGGGGCCTTGAGGGGAAGGAGCTTTCTCTGTGATGTGTTCAGGTGTCCCTATGTGCCCTGCCCATCCTACCGGGGCGGTTTCACTCACTCTGACGCCAGGGAGCAGCTGGGCCCAGGTGCCAGCTTGACTCAGGTCCTCAAGTGGCCCTGCCAGGTGTGCCAGAGATGGGACAGGCACCACCTGATGCTCTGCAGGGGCTGTGGCCTCAAGACACACAGAGAGGGATCCGGGGAGATCCAGTCCCCATCCCCGCACACACTCACCCCCTGCCTTCTCCTGCTTGTCCTCAGTGTTCTGGTTCTCCAGCAGTTCTGCTCTCTCTGGGAGGGGCAACTCCTGCTTTTCACCTGCAAAGGACCACAGAGCTCTGCTGTCAGTGCAGATGTTCCCTAAAACACCTCACACGTCGTCCCAGCGCCGCTTGTAGCCAACCCGACGGCTGCGAGGGAAGTAATAAACCCAATATTTAACAATCCCATGCCTGGTGGCAGCGAGCCAGCACTAACTACCTCGGCCAATTAACATGCAAGAACAGCTCTAACTGGCTTTTAGACGGGCACTTGGCAATGTGTTCCCTGTCAAGATCTCCCGGCTCCGTGTCCCCGGTGATTTGGGAGCCGTGCAGGAACAGCACGGCACCTGACATTTTGGCGGGTAGGGAACAACTGTTTGACAGCTCTTGCAGTAGCTGTCAAAGCCACCAGATTCCTCCCTTCCCGCAGCAGCTGCCGGAGGGGCTGTGCACACTCACGTGCTCCACTCGTGGAGTTAAAAGGAAGCACCAGGATGGAGATGGGAATGACCAAATTGTCCCGTCCCCAGGGGCATTACAGGCTCAGGGGAGCGTGCTCAGATGAGGTGCCCTGAAAGGAGCTTACCAGGCTCTGCTTCCTTCTCCATGGGCTTTGCAGCCTCCTCTGCTTTCCTTGGGAGCTGGAGCTGTGGCTTGTCCCGTTCAGCAGCCTCAGCAGTGTCCCCATCCAGCACGGCTGCCTGTGCCTTGGCTTCCAGCTTGGCTTCCCCTGGCTGCAGCTCCTTGTAGGGTGGCCTCCCACCCTGCTGCACCGCTGCCTCTGGGACCTTCTCCAGATTTGGGACAGTCACTCCCCGCTGCTGGTTCTCAGCAACCACTTCCTTCCCTTGTTTTGGGCCCAGTGCCTCCTTCTGGGGCTTCATCCTGGCTGGTTCCTCCAGCAGATGGTCGCTGGCTCCTCCAGGAGCCACTTTGTTCTCCTCGGACTCCTCCCGCTCCCGCCCCATGTCCACAACCACCTCATCGTGTGGGACGGGGGGCTCGTGGCGATGAGCTTCCCCCACGGGCACAGCAATCCCTGGGGGACAGGCAGGGTCAGAGGCAGCAGGTTCCCAGTACACCCAGTACACCCAGCTCCATGCTGCCCTTGTCCAGCCCTGCCTTCTTGCTCTCATCTGGAGGCCACGTTCCCAACAAGCCTCCAGAGCATCAAACACTAAATCACCTTCAATCCACCAATGCCACCACAGAGGTGGACTGAGAGGAGGGTAGGGAGCAGAGTTCAGGATCTCTATCTCAGAGTCCCACAACACCCACCCCCAGCTCCCACTCCAGCTCCTTTTCCCAGGATCACCTTTACCTTGATCAGGACGGTCCAGCTGCACTTTCTCTTCCACCTTTCCTCTCTCCTCCTCCCTCTTGGGTACCTGCACAGGTACCTTGATTTGTGGCTGCTCCATCTCCTCCTTCTCCTCGGCCACTTTGGGTTTATCACGGTCATCCTCAGGCTCCTCCACCACCGGGTTCTGCTCTGCAAACACAGCACGGGGACAGGGATGAGGTGTGGGATCTGGGAATTGCTGTGTCTGTCCCGATCCCCTTCACCCACCCAGCCCAGCTGCTGATTTCCCTCCAGCCTTAGCACAGTGAAGCTGGGGGAGCTTTTGTTCCAGGGACACCTGGGTGTTTTCCCTGTTGTGGGTTTTTATGGAGCCAGCAGGGAAGTGTGGCCAGGATGGAACCAGGATGGAGCAGGGATAGAGCAGGGATGGAGCTGGGATGGAGAGGGGATGGAGAGGGATGGAGCTGGAATGGAGTAGGAGATGGAGCAGGGCTGGAACAAGGATGGAGCTTGCACGGAGCAGGGATGGAGGAGGGATGGAGCAGGGATGCAGCAGGGGATGGAGCAGGGATGGAGCAGGGGATGGAGATGGGATGGAGCAGGGGAATGCAGCAGGGATGGAGCAGGGGGATACAGCTGGGATGGAGCAGGGATGCAGCAGGGATGCTGCGGGGATGGAGCAGGGATGGAGCAGGGACGGGGGATAGCGCAGGGATGGAGCAGGGATGGAGCAGGGATGCAGCAGGGGATGGAGCAGGGGATATAGCTGGGATGGAGCAGGGGATGGAGCAGGGATGCAGCAGGGGGATACAGCAGGGATGGAGCAGGACGGATGGACGCAGGGGATGGAGCCCGGATGGATGCAGGGACAGGGGATGGAGCACGGGGACGGATGGAGCAGGGGGATACAGCAGGATGGAGCAGGAGGGATGGACGACAGGGATGCTGCAGGGGATGGAGCAGGGGATGGAGCAGGGGATGGAGCAGGGGATACAGCAGGGATGGAGCAGGGATGCAGCAGGGATGCAGCAGGGGATGGAGCAGGGATGCAGCAGGGATGGAGCAGGGGATGGAGCAGGAATGGAGCAGGGATGGAGCCGCGATGGAGCAGGGGATGCAGCAGGGGATGGAGCAGGGATGGAGCCGCGATGGAGCCGGCTGCTGCTGCGAGCCAGTGCCACCAGATGGTAGCATCCCCCCGGCTCCCTGTCCCAGACCCCCGGCTCCAGCAGAGACCGAGCTGGAATCCAGCCCCGGATCCCCCAGCACGGGAACAGACAGAGCAGCGATCCAGCCCCGAACCCCCAGCACCAGAACGGAGCCACAGCCCCCACAGCCATGTGACAGGCGCCCGTGAGTAGGGGGCGCCGAGGAGGGGGGACAAACAGGCCCAATAAAGGGAAACTCCTGAGGGAGAGGGGGGGTTTCCCCCCACCTTGCCCTCAAAGAGAATATTTTTGGAAGACACATCCCAGTCAAACCAGTCACCGTGTTCAGCACTGGTACGACCAGCATGTTCCACATGGAATCTTTTGCACATTCCATGGGAAGGGTCCCTTCCACCCCCAGCATGGCAGAAAACCCACACAGGGAGTGAACTCTTCCTCTGGAGAGCAGCAGAGAAGGAAATGGAATTGTTTCCCAGCAGTGAAGTTGTTCTGCAGATTTTTTTCCATCCAACAAACTCTTAAAAAAAAAAATCTATCTTCTGTAACAAAAAAAAAATCCCAACTCTTCCCCCCTTTGCCCTCCCCCGTGTGATTTCCTTTGGGGAATTAATTCTATAAACATCTTTCCATTTTCCCCTCCCCCTCCACAGGGCTGGTGCGATTTATTACGAGATGAACTCATGGGAAAGAAGGGATTGCCACAACTTCAGCTGCGTGGGCCTTGCCTGAGCTGGGGGGGGGGGGAACAACAAAAATTCACAAAAAATTAAGTACAAACTCCTGGCCCAGAGGGATCTGTGCCAGCAGGACCTTGAGCCTCTCCAGAAACCCGGACTGCAGCCCAGAGCTCCACACCCAGAGGAGGGACGTGCGTGGGGCTGGCCGGCGCTCCACGTTCCTCCGCTTTGGGAATGATGGTGGGAGGGGAAAAGGACTTGGATTTTCTGAGAAATTCGAGTCTAGTACCCAAGGGTCCCCCCTCTCCATTGAGGGACTTCCCAGGGTTCAGCAAGTCAGGGCAGGACACTCCTCCTTTTGAGGAAAAACTGGGCTGCAGAAACCAGTGCCCAGCCCTGGCCAGGGGCCCTGGGAAGCGGGAGGCCGAGGCCGGGGAGGCTGCGGATGTTCCCAGCTCAATCCTGGCCTCCATGCAAGAAATTATTTACTCTATTGGAGGAAAGTTTCTTGTTAATTGGTTCGTGGAGGCGGGAGATGGCTCTGGTCAGAGGATCCAGAGAAACCCAACACAGGCAGGGCTGTTCCCACAGCGGATGGAGGCAGCGAGATGATGTTCAAGGGGAAATAAAAAGGAAGGGAGGAGGAAATAAGAAGGAAGATGGGGGGAAGCTTTCCTTGCCAGCAGGAACCAGAGGAGTTAAACCCAGCAGTTCCCCTGCCCAGAGCAGCAGGTGAAGCCCCCAAGGGCCCAGGGCAGCCCGAGGGGCTGGGGGAGGCCCCGCTCCGCTCCGCGAGTGTCCCTGGCAGCTTCCATCATAAATCAGGCAGAGGCACGTTCCCCGCTCTGCAAACAATGCAGGAAAAGCCCAAAACACAAACAAAACACAAACCCAAAAGTCTCCATGCCGCAATAAGGCCAAGCTGCCTCTAAGCCATCATTTGCTCAGCGGGAGACAAAATTAAGTTCATCATCAGGGCGTGAATTAACAACCTCTCAGGCTGCCTGGAAATCCATCCGGGGCTCCGGGTGCTTTGCAGGGAAGAGTTCTGCTGGGGCTCTGCCTGTCTTCTTGCCCTCTAGGTCCCTTTGGAGCATCTTCCAGTAACGCTGCTCCTCGTCACGTTTTATGAGCGGCCTTGGACTTTACAGGCAAGGCCTGGGAGGCTGTAAAAGATTTTTGGCTCCCAAGGAGAGGCTGGGGTGTGAGGCAGCACCGGGAGGGTTCGCTCTGACCCCCGGCTCTCCGGCAGCTCTGCTTACACGGGGGGAAGCCGGGGCGTCCTGCAGCTGATTTGTGTGTGTGCGTGCCTGGGTGTGTTGTGGTTTGGCAACAGCCTCTCCAGGCTGCCATAAAATTTCATGATTAGCAACCTAAAAGCTTCCCTTCTTCCCCCCGCTCCTGGCTGGGATCGTTGCAATGGTCCCAGGCAGGCACTAAATCCCTCCTCACACGCTTTTCCAGGCTGAAATGTTCCTCCACAGCCACTGCCCTGGGCAGAGGCAGCGGGATGGACCCCACTGTGCTCGCCCCCAATCCGGGCAGAGCCTTAGGAACAGCACAGGGAGCTCTGGGACACACCACCCTGCCCAGGGCATCACCCCAGGGCTGACCAGGGACACGGGGTTCAGGACCTGCTTGTGCCAGTGCAGCTCCAGATCTGCTGAAATTCCTTCATCGCATGACATGGAGCAAGATCCAGGAGCTGCTGCCAAGGAAAACGGAGCCCAACAAGCGGGGCAGAGGGCGGGGGGCAAACTCTGCCCCCGGAGCAGGGCAGGGCCAGCCCCTCCCCAGGGAGCCCCCAGCCCAGCTGCGCCTCCAGCAGCCCTCCCTCCCCCCGAAACGGGTCCAGATTTCACAAGGTTATGGAATGGCATCCCTGAAATTAGTTCACAGTTGTCTCCTGACGCACCAGCAGTAAAAACCAACCCAAATTACCAGAGGCTGCTGGTTCCTTTTCTGTGTCACAGGCACTATTAAAAGCTCGCTCGCACAAAGCACCAGGGAGAGCCGTGGTGGAGCCAAGCTGTTCCTGCAGCTAAGCAGGATGCAGGAGCCACGTTCCACACATCTCCGGGGCTGGGAATGCCGGCAGGGACCCAGCCTGGCTCGGGCAGGTTGCTTTTGGGGGGCAAAGCACACGGATGGAGGATGCAGGGATGCTGCATGCCAAACACAACCCCAAAATTTGCCCCAGTCCACGTAACACAGCTCACCCCATCCCCCAGGACAGCGGGATGGCCGGAGCACAGTGCCCAGCACACCGGGAAAAGGGCTCTTGCACAAGGAGCCTGAATCAGGGCTTTGTTACCCAACATTGCACAACTGCCAGGGAGAAGATGAAGCAGCAACGATCAAGTAAGGAGCTGAAAAATATTACAAAATCTTAATCCCCCCCGAGACCCTCGAGGGTGCTTTAAATACGGAGAGAAATTGCCTAATTAGCTTTTTTTTTTTTGCCTTTTTTTTTTTTTTTTAAAATGGATAATTGCCTTCCTGAGCTTTCAGAGGCAGCTTAGCAACCTTTTAACAGAGGCGCAGCCGCGGCAGGACGGGGCTGGAAGGGGTTTTATCCCTTTCCCGAAGAGCTGCTGACAGTAAAACCTCCAGCACCACAGGCTGGGGCTGTAATGGGCACTTGGGTGTCGTTAGGAAAAACACGATTGCGAGGCCGCTGGTCAATACGTGTTCACATAAAAGGCCAATGTTCTAATATTCATAATCCCCGGGCCCACGGGGCAGGGCTTTAATGAAAGTCTCTCCAGTTCTGGGCTCCACAACATCAAAGAGGCCAATAAAACTCCTCTCACACGCTGACAGGCGGGGAAGGCAGCGCTGGGGAAAGGCCCTGCGGTTTGCCTTGGATGGGGCAGCACAGGAAAGGGCACTGAGCAAAGCTGTGCCCGGGGAAGGGGCTGAGCACCCTCTGAGCCAGAGGAACAGATGCACCTTGTGCCTGGAAGAAGGTCTGGAAGAATCCTACATGCAGGAAAAGGGCTGGGAGCAGCACCCTGCAGCCAGGGAAGGGGCACAAGGCACGCTGTGCCCTGGGGAAGGGGCTGAGCACCCAGCAGCAGCGCCCAGGGAGAAGCTGGGGGATCCTGCTGCAGCCCGAGGGCGGAATTCGGCCCATCCGGAGGGCACCCAGGTGGCCCAGCCGCATCCTGCGCCCCTGCAAGGACAGGATGCAGCTGCTGCCGCGCGTTCCAGGCTCCTGCTCTGCAAAACAAGGCGGGTGGGGACGAGGGGGAGCCGCGGCGGGGGATGAAGGGCACCATTTAACGCCTCTCATTGCTAGTCAAACCGACATCCTGCGGAGGCACAGCGAGGCACAGATCCAAGGAATCGCAGCTCTCCCGGGGCAGCCCCACGTCCACCCTGCAGGTCCTTGTCCCTTGTCCTCCCCGCTGGGGACGGAGCCCCCACTGGCAGAGGGAGCTCAGGGGACGGCTGAGCTTCCCCTTGGAACTGCACGGCTCCTCCCTGGAAAGTTTATGACCCGGGAGCACTAAACCCGCCCTCCCCCCGGGTGGGATTATTTAATCCGGCAGCACTCAGAGCTGCTGCCGGCGGGCTCGGGGATCGCTGGGGCGATCAGAGCCTGGCATCCCGCTCCAGCGCCCGGCCCCACGCCGAGAACGGGAGAAGATTCAGCAAACTCCGGCCGACACACCGTGTTTTATGGGATTTTTTATTTTCCCAGTCAGAACACGTGTCATTAGCGATTCCTCCTGAAAGGAGCAGCTGTTCTTTGGCCATTACTGCTCCAAAATTAACCAAGACGGAAGAATTCAATCGCATCCCTCCTCCAGGCCCTGCTGAGGGCTCCATTAAGGGATTGGGAGCGTTTTTTTGCTCGGAGTTCACCGGCATCTGCATGCCCAGGGAAGGCACACACAGCCTTGAGTAAGCCACGAGTAAAGCACAAGTAAACTCCACCACAGAGCAACCCCAGAGTGAATGTTATCGGCAGCAGCACCGGTGTGGGAGACGCTCCAAGCTGCCGGGCAGGAACCCAGCCAAGAACCAGGAGGGAGGATAATCTCCACAAGAGCCAGCCCCTTTCTCCCTTCCGCTCTCAATCTCTGTGAGGATATTTCAAGGCCTCCAAAGAACAAAAAAAAAGAAAAAGCCCCGCAGGAGCAGAAGGAAGCAGAACTGAAGCGAAGGAACAGGACGCAGGGCCGAGGGGTCAGGCGGCACCTGCGCGCCACGGCCTCGCTCCGGAGCAGCTGGGAAAGGGAGGAGCGGCCGTAATTCCATCAGCAAACAAATAATAAATAACGAGAACTGGTAAACAAAGCTGAGGCATAATCACAGGCTTTGTCAGAGAGAAAGCCGAGTCCAAATTTATACCCTCAGCGCCAAAATAAAGAGGCAGTTCACATAAATTTCGCTACCTTGGAGAGTGATGGATGGCTTGGGGTGGCAGAGGGGAGAACAGTCCCTGCTGGGCCAGGTGGGCACTGTGCTCATCCCAAACAGGGATCCCTGCTCTGTCCCTCCAGGCCTGCACCACACCTTTCCCTGCCCAAAAGAACAACTCCCACTAAGCACCATGGGAGGTCACAGCAGCTTTTCCAGCAGACAAAAGTGCAGCTTTTCTTGGGAAAAGGTCCCAGGAAGCTGGGAAGATGTATGGAGTTGCCTGGAAATTACCCTGCTTCAGCCACACTAAAAGAAAAAACAACCCTTCTCCTTCTTTTTAAGAGGTGAAGCTGGGAACAGGGCTGGGAAACCCAACTCCAGCAAGCACATACCTGGAAGTTTGATTGAATCCTGGTCAATTCTGTTCTCCTCTCTGTCCAGGTGCTCCAAGCCCACTGCTTCTGTCCTCACAGGGGTGTCCTCGGTAGCAGACAGGGTGGTGTAGGTGCTGATCACCAGCATTCCCAGCCCAATCCACAGGATAATCTGCACAGAGTGCCAGAGGGACAGTGAGCACAGGAAATCCAAGGGGACTACTCCCCACGGCATTCCCACAGTGCTTCCAGAGAATTCCAAGCTCAGCAGAGTGTTAGGGAGAGAAATGTCAGAGAGAAACAGGAAAATCAGTTGTTCCTGACATATTTGGGTGCAGAGCCATGGGAATGGGAATTTCAGAGGCTGCAAGCTGTTGGAAAGGCTTTGGAAGGGCTCAAAATGAGTGGAGAGAGTGGACAGACACCGAGATAGGAAAATGCATGTGGCAGACACAAGTCCTGCTGCAAAGATTCATTCCCTGGTATTCCCAGCATGAGAACTCCATGAAATCTGGCTGAGCACAGAGGAGCTTGGCCTGGTTACAGCCCCCAACCATTCCAGGGAGCTGCTTAAAAATCCTTGGTTTTGAAAGCAAGGGTAACATGTCCACAAACAGGTCCTGATCCCAGGGCTCAAGAAGCTGCTGAGAAATGACTCCCTGATTCCCAGAAAGCTAGGATCAAATAGGATAAAAATAGAAGGATGGAATCTGGATCTCGTGGAGGGAAGGGCTCTTGGAATTCCTCTACCTCAAAAAGGAGAAAGTGATGAGCAGCAAAAGAATTTTTACAGCTTGTTATGTGATGACAAATTGATCTAAAAGGATCTAGTTCCACATGAGTCACAGGAAGTGTTGGATGGCACTTGGACAACCTGGTCTAGTGGAAGGTGTCCCTGCCCATGGCAGGAGGTGGAACTGGATGAGCTTGAAGGTCCCTCCCAGCCCAAACCATCCCATGATTCCATGACACCCAAACCTCACTGTGCAGATTTACATCCCAGTTCACAAAAAGCACAACAAAAAGATGCTTCTCAGTGAGGGGAAAACCAGAATGGCCATAGGGAGCACTTCTACCACTGGAAGCTGCCAGAAAACTGCAAATCAAGGGGAGAGGTGAAATTGGAAGGAGGAATTAAAACATTGGCACTTCCAGAGGGGGAGGAGGGGCTGATGCTGAGGGAGGTCACCCCGAAGGACGGAGCAGCGTGGCCAGAGCCCAGGAGACCCTGCAGGGCCCCGTTGCCAGCACACCCCGCAGACAGCCCGACGCCTCGGGAAGGAAAAGGCTGGCGGGACGAGGAGCAGCTCTGCATCAGGGGCAGCGTGGCCAGGGAGCAGAGGGCAGAGCTGAGGAGCTGCTGCAGAGGAAACAGGAGCAGAGTGTGCTGCCCGCCTCGCCGGGGTGCACAAAGAGCAGATATCCTGCCATGAGCCCCCCGGGCAAACGCCGAGTCAGCAGGTCCTGCACTGCTGCCCTGGGCTCGAGCTGCTCCACTTCCTCCCCTCCCACAATCCACAGCCCGGCACAAATGCATTTTGTGCCTGGGAGGCTGTTCTGGCACCTTCCAGAAACAACAGCGGAGAGGAAGAGCGTTTCCACAAAGAGGATCTATTCTGGTGCCACAGGAACCATGAGCAACGTGGGAGAGGAGGGAACTGTAGGAAACGGCTGAAAACATTAAATGCTTTAAAAGGATTTTTGTTGTTTCTTATCTTAGTGGGGAACCAGGGGCTCAAATGCCTCGGATTGAAACCCCTTTGATTGCTGCACATTTGGAGTTCAGCTGCGGGTACGGGCACACGTGGCAGTCTGAGACAGGCTGGGCTGTCCCTGAGCCGCTCCCCCCTCCTCACCTACCCCCTCCCCAGATGAAGACCAGAATGAGGGGGCCATGATTTGGCTTAATTCCATGGAGATGCTTATGGCATGGAAAAGCAGGAGGTTTGTGCTCAGGGGACCACCAAGGTGATTGAAGGAACAGGAGTGAGGGCACCCAATCCAGGCACAGGAGCCACCAATCCCCAGAGCATCCAGAGATCCTGGAGCGAGGGGAGGCACTTCTAAGCCAAGGCGTGGTCCCTTGGGAATGATCTCCTCCAAACCCAGTGATCCCACTGAGAGCAGAGACCTTTCTGCAGGAGCCCCTCTCAGCAGGGACAAGGTGAGAGGCTTGGAAGGCCTGGGGCAGGTCAGCACGGCCAGGAGCCACGGTCTCCCAGGAGCCACGCTCCGAGCACGGACTGGAATTCAGGAGAGGAAGTTTACGCGGCCGTTTCCTCGGCCGGTCGTGCTCCCTTGGCCCTCCTTCCTCCCAGAAGATGACTCCAGCCCTGCAGAGCAGAGCTGTGAGCTCAGCCCTCCTCCTGCAGCCACGGGAAGCAAACAGCAAACACGCTGCAGTGGTGTGGCGTGACGCCATCCCCGTCCTCCTGGACACCGCGCGCTCCGAGGGACGGAGTCATGGCGATGGAATGCGGAGCCCGGGTCACTGCTGGGCCCCTCCTCAGAGAAGCTGTGTTTGTTTGGGGGGCTGTACCCCTGGATGTGCTGCTGGGGAAGCTGTGCTGGCCCCTGTGCTGCCAGGGAAGGGCAGAGGGAATCTCTTTTCCACCCGCACAGGAGCCGAGGGGTCACTTCCTGACCTCCGGCAGCTCCTCTTCCCCAAGTGGGACAACAGCAACTCCGGCCTCCCTAGGAGGGGCCTCTCGGACAAGCTTGTGTCAACACTGGGAAGGCAACACCTTCCTGTTGGCAGCTCCACACTCTGTTCACAGACCCCCACACGCCCCACGGCAGCTCTGCCAAACCCGGGGCTCCTGGGGAGCAGCGGGACGCGGACCTTGACAGGAACAGATGCTTAACCACAAGAAAGGGAACACTCTCCCTGCTCCACTCACAGCACTGTGTGCCTCACTCCGGGCTTTGTAACTGCTCTGGGACCTGCCATTCCAACCTAACCATTCTAGCCTGGCTGAGCAGCAGCTCCAATCCTTCCCAGTTCCTCAGCAGAAGCTCTTGGCTGGCCAGCAAACATCTGCCCATTTCCCTCCTCCACCTGAAATCCTCTTCACTACTTTTAGCAAAACTCCTGTTTCGTAGCCTCAGTTTGCACCATCTCCTGTAAAAACCTGGCCTTCTGTGTCACCACCTGCCTGACACTGGACGCTGCTGGTGCCAGAAGTGGCCTGATAAAAGCAGCCAGTTCTCAGCAGCACAAGAGCCAAGATAACCCAGGGAAGTGTAAAAGCTGGCGCTGAGGTTGGCTGCTCTGAAGGAGCCTAAAGCTGGTACAGGGAAGGAGGGAGATGTCCATGCAGGCTGTTTGGACAGGGACAGGAAGGGAAGGACAGCTGAGCCCAGGGCTGGCTCCTCTCCCTCCGCCCGCCACCTTCCTCAGGAGCTGACTTTGATGGAGTGGAGCACCTGATCAAAGGAGAGCAGGAATGAAGGAGGAGACCAAAGACAGAGCTCCAGGGAAAGAATAAATGAGCCTTTGCAAAGACCTGGAGGGAGGAGGAGAGGATGGGCTCCGACTTGGGCTGTGGAGGCGGGGAGGTGCTGAGCAGGGCGGGCAGGTGTGTCCTCGCTGAGAGCAGGAATGCAAACCTGACAGGCAATGGATCACTCAGGGAAAGGCTGGACAGCTTACTGCCAGCCCCTCGAGAGGTAACCCGGGGCCTGATGCTTTAGATAAGCCCTTCCTCCTTTGTGGGGATTTCTGCAGGACAAACATCTCCCTCAGCCTCGTGACCGGGTTTGGGGTCAGGCATTGTGAGGGCCCCAGTGTCCCACCCCAGCAGCCAGGCTGAGAGCTCAGCCTGTCCTGAGTGCAGCCTCGAGGCACTGCAGGGAAACACTCTGGCTCAGCCAGAATAGAAAGCAATTCTTGAAAGTGCTCTTTGTTTCCCTGAAAAACCCAGGCTGGCATTCAGACTCCTGCTCGGGGTTTCACTCAAAGAAGTTCGGAGCTAAGTGTCAGAATTCAGAGTGAAAGCTGGAAAGTTGGACTATTTCCTTGTGTCAGGGAAAGCACAGGGAAGAAAAAAAACACACCCTGCTTAAAAAATTCACGTAGGTTTGCAAAGCCACAAGTCATTAAGCACAGAACAAGCCACCAGTTCTGTGGGCCCCACAAAAACGTTCTGCTCTCCTCTGCTGACTCCACACTGTGCCCAAAACCTGATTCCCAGCCCACTGACTGTCCTGACTGGGAATGTTGGGACAGAGGCCTGTGAAAAAGGCAGTGGATTAAATTATTGTTAGAAAAAAACCCCAGAACCTGTTAATTTCAGCCCACGGTATTTGCAGGAGCAGAGAGATCAAGCCCAGCAAAGAGCCACTTTGTTTCAGTCCCTGAGGAGGCCAATTCAAACTGGAGCAAAAGGAAAAGTTAAACTTCTAACAGCCTCTGAACGACCCCAATCCCTGAGAAAATCAATTCCTGAAGCAACACCTCTATGTGTGTGTTCCTTTTTACTATTATTTTGGTTGAAAGCAGAAAGCTGAGGGTCGGCAGCACAAACCACATCGTGGAGCCCTGTTTGTTTTACGCAGCCCGGGCAGGTCGGGATGTGAGGCTTTAAGGTTTTACAGGCTGCCTGGATTTCCTGTTCTGAGCATCCAAAACCTGAATCCCACCAGGAGGAGGACTGGAAGCAGCGTTTTATGCACAGAATGACTGTTTCACTTGCTGCTGGAGGGACAAAAAGAGCTGGTGTTCCAGCTTGGGCCAGCACCTCTGCCCCTGTCTGTGCATCCCTAAGTGGTGGACACCCACCCAGAACAGCTCCCACCTGTACTGGGCAGACTGGAGGGGGAGGCTGGAGGAGGTGCTGAGCAGATTCAGTGCTGCAGCCAGATGAAGCACGTTCCCAGGCTCTGCAGAGGGCTTAGGGGGATGTCAAGCAGCATCAGCACTGACCTGTGAACAAAGCGCATTCTTGTGGATCTTCTTGTAAATAAGAGCTGGGCAGATGAAACAAATGAGGCTTCCCATGGTCGCACCTGTCAAGCCCAGGACTGTTTCCACTGGGGAAGAAGAGGAAAAGTCAGCAAAGGTTTTTTTTTCCAGGAGTGCCAGAGCAGCAGCATGGGATGGCTGCCAGAGCCCCCGGGCAGGATGGGGTGTGAGTCTGGCCACCCCAGCCAGGAAAACAAATAACAGAGAGCAGAGAAAGCAGCCAGCCCTTGTTCCCAGCTCCTCACTCACCGTTGGGGATCATGATGCCTCCGACCATGGTTCCAAAGACAACGGCCAAAGTCAGGGCTTTGAAGCGGAGCGGGGGCATGTAGCCCCCGGCAGCGAAGGTGCCGTCCTTCTGCTGGGAGGGCAAGGGTGGAGGGGAGAGTTTAGCTCTGCTACTGCAGTCCCCAGACCCTCAGCAATCCCCTCAGCAATGCTCCCTGCAGCTCCAGCCCATCCCAGCTGTGATCCCCTCAGCTGTGCCCCAGTCCCTGTGCAGGGACTCAGAGAGCAGCACAAGGCCAACGGCAGGAGGAAGAAGCTCAGGGGTGCAGCAGGAGGGAGAAGTCACAGGGCAAGAGCTCTGGCTGTGCTAGGGAGAGGTGTTCCCCAACAGCCCTGGGAGCAGGGCCATTCCTGCTGTGCTACACCAGAGGAGCAGCTCCTCCAGCTGGGAGATAGCTTAGGGGAGGATGGGTGCTGCTGGGCAGCTGCTGGAGGAATTCCAGAGGCCCTCTGCTTCCCATCCCATCCCATCCCATCCCATCCCATCCCATCCCATCCCATCCCATCCCATCCCATCCCATCCCATCCCATCCCATCCCATCCCATCCCATCCCATCCCATCCCATCCCATCCCATCCCATCCCATCCCATCCCATCCCATCCCATCCCATCCCATCCCATCCCATCCCATCCCATCCCATCCATCTCCCAGGTGGGAGGTGTGGAAGGCAGAGGCCCCAGCGTGCCCTGCAGACCCAGCAGGTCCCTGCTCCACTGCTGCACAGGTGGGAGAGGAAGGCAAAGCGACCCCTTCAGAGCCCAGGCGAGATCCAAAGCGCTCCCAAGTGCTTCCAGCGCTTCCTCCTCTGCACCGCTGGCTCTCACCGACCGACTGCCCCCATCCCATCCTCAGGCCCTCCCAACGTGAGAAAAGAGCCGGGGGCTTCTCACAGGCAGAAGTGGCAGGATTTAGAGCTATAAATTGCTCAAGTTTTATTTCCTGCCTAAGAGGTTTCTATTTATGCGGACACACAAAGGCCTCAGAACATTCCCACAATCTCTCACTGTTATTTGCTGAATCCCATCGGCGTGCTCCGCGCGCACAATGCACAGAGGAGAACACGCCACTGCCACAAGGGACTCACAGTCTCCAGCAGACAGACCAGCTTCAGTCACAAAGGCCGGCTGAGGAGCTGGCCCTGGGAAAGGTGGAACGTGTGGGAGAGGGCTGGATCCCAGATCCCACTGCCCGCCCCCGCACCGGGCCGGCACCGCAGCCCGGGAGGCGCTGCAGGAAGGGGACATCGAACCCGGGGAAAGGGCTGCTCCAGGGCTGCTGACAAAGGTGCTGGGTGAGAATAATGGAGCAGGAATGAGCAGGCACACAAGGAAGCAAGAAGAAATGGGGCTGGGCTGGGCTCCGAGGCCGGGAACAGGAGCTCAATGAGTTGGCCAGCAAAAGGAGAGCAGCTGGAGCAGCAGGAAATGAGGAGGCCCTGCTGCTTCCAAAAGCCCATTTCTCCCTCTTTCTAAGAGGAAGAACCACCTTGGCTCTGAGCTGTGTAACACGTCTGTGCCAGAGCTGGAATCCCCAGCAGAGCAGGGAGCAGCAGCCATGGGACATGGGCTTTACACTGGGAACTGCAGCCCTTTGGCCCATGGAATTCCTCTGCAGAGCTGACATGAACCTCCAAGTGCCAGGGATTAACCATTGAGCAGAGCAGCGTTTAGAGACGGCCACAGGCCCCTGCTGCACTGAGGATTTTATGGGAGTTGAGGCTTTGTCCCTTTGGACAACAAGTACCTGCCAAATGCCATCACCACCAGAGTCTCAAGGAGCCAAGGCAGGTTTGGGGCCCAGTCAGAGACCAAAGAGACAAAAACGCTTCAAAAATCAAATTTCACATCAAGGCAGCCCTGGGACCTTACCTGCTGCTCAAAGAGCAGGGTGTTGAGTGCCTGTCTGCAGGGCAGGATCATCATGGGGAACCCCACTGCCACCGACATCATGAATCCCACGCGGATCATCTCCGTCACCACGTTGGAAGGGAAGTTCATCAGCACGTTCCCAGCAATGGCCTCGGTGTAACTCACGTAGCCAAAGAAGCCCACCTGGGGAGGGGAGCGGGGTTGGCCTCCCAACACTTCACACCTGCTCCTCACTGAGGGGCAGGATGGTGACTCCCACTGGAGCAGCCAAGGGGGAGCGTGAGGTCACCTCCACGGGCATCCTGCCAGCAGCCCCAGCACCCCAAAACCCGGGACAGGTCATTAATCAAGAGTGGGAACTGCCTAAAAGCAAGTTTCTCATCAAATCCAGGGGTTTTCCTTTGCTTGCTGCCATGGATTGTCCCTCTCCAACAGTTCCCTGCAGCAGCCTGGCTCATGGGCCAAGGCTCTCCTCAGGAATTATTAACCCAGTTTTATTAACTGCTGCCTTATGAGGCATAACTTCCTTCACAACAGGCTGGATAAAGCTCTCCCAAAGCTCTGGGCAGCAGCCTCTGCTCCAGGCTGGGCCTGGGAAGAGCTAGGCCTCCACTCTGCCTCCATCCAAGGAAACGTGCTACTCTGAAAACTTGGATTCTCCCAATGCCCCCTGTGCTCTTGGGTTCATCACCTCCCACCTAACTCTCCTTTCAGCACAAGGACTTATCTGTTAGAATAAATACAGATAAGCAGAAACCAGCCCCAGCTGTAGATAAATCCCCAACCCTGTGGCCCCTCCAGATTTCTGGCAAGGGAAGAGAAGGGGAAGTTCCTACCATGATGTAAAAGGTGGTGACCACGTTTAGGGAAGAAGCAAATATGGAGCTCATGATTTTGACAGACGGCTCATCCAAGCTGTCATAAGTAGGCAAGACCTGACTGTAAAAAAGAGTAAAATATTTAAGGAAACCTGCAGAAAACAGGAGAAAAACCCCCAATCCCAACCCGTTCTCCGCCTCAGCCCAGCAGCAACGAATCCCTGACGCCTTCCCCCTCTGGAGCATAAACACCTGCTGCTATTCCACAATTTATACTGCTAATGCCAAGAGATTTCAGAACACTCATAACTTTTAAGTGTTGCAAAAATATTCCTGCTCTCCCCACCCCACCACGTGGAGCGAAACGTGTGATGTAAACATTTGGGTTCGGGAAGGGTTGCAAAATGAATGACCGCTTGTTCCCGGGGCCGCGGGTGGCTCCGCGCCAGCCCCAGCGCCAGAGATTATTGTTCTTGGAGCTCTCCGTGCTGATAATTAAAGCAACACAGTGTTTACAGAGCAAAAGCGGGGAGAAGGTTGGAGCATCCCACTGTCTGAAGGAAAAGTTAAACAAACAAACCCCAGAGCAGCGCCTGTCCTACTTCAGCTCCTTCACAGAGCGCCAATTCCCCGGGATTTGGGGTATTTACAGCCTTGGAAAGCGTGGGGAATGTTCTTTTTGACATCAGGTGCATATTTTAGCAACTCATTAACCTCTTGTTACTTTAATTCTAGCGGCTGCATCCTGGAACTCTTGGGAGAAGGGAGGGGAAGCTCCTGGAACTCTTGGGAGAAGGGGGGGAAGCGTGCAGGGAGATGGGAAAGGGTATCCCCAGCTCCAGTGGGCACCAAGCCATTCCCAGGAAGTGTGTCAGGCTGAGGCCAAGCAGAAAGATCCTTAACCCTTAATCCCTGAACCTCAAAGGAGGCTGACCACGTGGGGACACGTGCTGGGGCTGGAGATACCAGCAGGGAGCAGCAGGCTTCCCTGGGAATCTCTACATTTGGGATTTCTCCCTGGGAGAAAGGAGACTGGGTTCCCAAAGTCCCTCCATCTAGGATTCCTCCCTGGGAGAAAGGAGACTGGCTTCCCAAAATTTCTCCATTTGGGATTTCTCCCTGGGAGAAAGCAGACTGGCTTCCCAAAATCTCTCCATTTAGGATTCCTCCCTGGGAGAAAAGAGACTGGCTTCCCTAGGAATCTCTGAATTTGGGATTCCTCCCTGCCCTCTCCACAGCCACCTCCAGCTACATTCTGGCCTTCAGCCTCCCAGACAAGGGTCCAGCCAAACATTCAGACTTGGGAAGGAAAAAAAAAGGGAAACAGGGAGGCTCTGCAGTGTGGGGGATGGTTAAAAAGGTGATTCAGAGGTTAGCAAAATTAAATCTACCCAGCTGAGACTATACAGATAAACTACATTTAAAGAGAAGAATGGAATATATAGAGGGCAGGTAAAGAGAGAAAGAGAGAGAATACACAGATGGAAAGAAATAAAAAATTCATATATATATATAAATACTGCCTGGGCTGGTGACAGTGCATTTTCCTGATGTTTGGAAAAAGCACAAAGCTTTAGATTGGGTTTGACACAAAAGTGCTGCCATGGAGCCCATATTTAGGTCCAGACCAAACCATTTCCCTGCATTTCCAATTCCCAGGAAAATTCTGCTGGGTACTGTGTGGCTTCCATAAGGGAAGAAAAAAAAAAAAGGGATTTGTTAACAAGGTAAAGCTGCAAGAGAACACAATTCTCTTTGCCAGTTGTAATGGAGACATTAAACAGCAAGCCTGGAGTGTGCTGGGGTAGGATCTGAGCTGCCAAGAGAGCCAGTAAGTGGGAAATGATGATTTGGATCTTGGAGTGGGTGTAAACACAGCAGTCTGAGCAAATTTTATCTGTCACATTCATTTATTGTTGGCACGAGACCCGTTTGCTGGAATTACATGGGGGGAAGCCCAGCTCTGCCAGGCTTCCAGAGGAGGATGGTCCTTCCAGAGGAGGATGGTCCTTCCTGAGTCCAGGGCTGGATTTACCCTGGTTAGAGCTGTCACAGCTCTGGCCAGGCACGTAGCACTCACGTGCTGTCCTGGTGCAGCAGGGAATGCTGCTGGAAACCTGGAACAGCCTGGCCTGCCCTCACCTCCTTCCACTTGGCAGCAGAAATCCTCACAAAAACAGGGAACTGGAAAGGTGGAAATCTGGAGCAGCCTGGCCTGCCCTCACCTCCTTCCACTTGGCAGCAGAAATCCTCACAAAAACAGGGAACTGGAGAGGTGGAAACAGCCTGGCCTGCTCTCACCTCCTTCCATGTGCCACTAAACTCAGAGAACTGGAAATGCAGGAACAACCCTCCAAAGCCAACTGTGTGATTTTCAGAGTGTTCTCCAGGAAATTTGGGGAAGAAGAGCAGCCCCGAGCACTCACTACTCAGGGTCACACACAGGGTGACACAGCCTTTCCTGATGCTCCAGCATTCCCTTCAAGAACCAGGGGAATTTCATCCCTCCTGCAGCTGCACCAGAAGCTCCTGAGGAGCTGTTTGGCTCCAGTGGTCTCAAGTTGCTCCATTACAAGAATTCCCAGGTGAAATGGAATAACAAAAGGGTCTGAGTAACAAAAGGGTCAGGACTGAATGAGAGGCTGAACTTCAGCAAGCTGATGAAAACAAACCACCAAAGCAGATGGTATCTATCCCTTGCACATCCTCCTGACCCTGTGCCCTCACACAAACTCGGGGCTGGGAATGGCAGGTACTCACGACTGGCAGGCAAAAGACATTCCAAAGATGGGGATGCAGCGGAAAATGCCCTCCCAGCGCATGTAACTCACTCGCTGCAGCCACTGCCCGCTGAACAGCCCGTGGTTGAAGGAGGACACCACAACCTGCAGCCAGGACACAGAGCAGGGGTGAGGAGCCAGCCCCAAACAGCCCCACAGCAGCAGGCAGCGTGTGACAGCTCTGCTGGGAGCAGCCTGAGCTGCCACCACAGCCCCATCGCAATCCCCCAGCTCCACTTCCCACCCACACAGCTCCCAGGCCACCAAGAACCCCAGGGGGGATTTCAAGGGATCTGTGACATTCCCCCCACCTTGTTTGATGCCATCAGACATCACAGCACAGACCAGAGTGGGACAATTTCCACTGACACATTAACTGTGAGAATTATTGCTCAAAGCAATCTCTTTTGCCCTTTTTAAAATGTGTTTTTTTAAATGTGTTTTTAAATCCAAACAGGAAGAGAGAGACAAAGGGTCCTAAACCAGGATCCCACCTGCTGCTCCAGGGCCATTTAACAACACAGGAAAAACTTTATGGAAAGGGGGAGGAGCCGAGGCCAGGGAGCTCCCTTGCCATGGACACAAGAACTGGCAGGAGTTGGGTTGCACAGGAAGCAGAAGGTAAATATGTCTGAATGTCTGTTTATAATATCCTAGGATGGGGTTTCTAATCCCCAGAGATGTTTCAGTGCAGCCAACTCTTGTGAGTGTTGTGGTTTCTTAAAGGCACAGCTCCTGGGAGGCTCCACACCAGCTCTGAGGTGTGACCCTGCACAGCCTACTAGAAAAATTACATGGAAAGAATTCCCACACCTCCCTTTTTTTCCAATCCTGAAATTTGGATGACACGAGGGAATCACAGGAGCACCTGGGGGGTGAAACTGATCATTAAAAAGGACCAGAAAGCAGGAGAACGGGATCTCTGGTGTCTGTACCCACCACGAACATGAACACACTGTAGAAGATGAGAGCCATGGCACTGAAGGACTGAATGGAGGCCATCATGTTCCTCTGGAGGCTCAGGGGCAGGACGATGCACAGGGACACAGCGATGAGCAGCACGACGCGGAACGCGCCCGACACCTGCAGAGCAGAGCTGCATGAACCCCTGCAGGGAGCACACTCCACACACCCACCCAACCAGCAAACCCTGCCCTGGGCCATCATTCCAGAGTGAAAAGCAACTTTAAACAGTGAAATTCTGTGTCTGGAGGTGTTTGAGGGTGCTGCAAGCTCGGTGCAGTCTGTGCTGAGCTGAGACAGTCACTGGGTGCCACTGTTGCTCTGCAGTGTGTGACAGGTCCGAGCTGGAAGAATTTGGGGGGTGGCTGGGGGGGTTAAATGTTAATCCAGCACAAGCTATTTAGGTATTTTCATGCAATTAAATAAAACCTAAATTTACTTGGGGAGACAAGAAATTGAAAGTGTTGAAAACTCCAATCCAGAAAATTAATCAAAGCCTCACACTGGTATTTATTATAGCAGAACACTCTGGAATGCTTGGAAATATTTAATACCTAATTTGGCTGCAGCCTCGACGCCTCTTTTTTAACTTCACAGTCCCTTAATCTGAGCTTAGGAGCATCAGGCAGCACAGATAACACTCTACCAAAAATCCTTTTGCTTCCCTGCACGGCCCTCGTGCCGGCTCTGAGGAGCACCTCTTGCCTCTGAGCATCCTGAGCCAGCAGCAGGCTCATCACACGGCTGAGGAGGCAGGAACACAGAGACTTTGGCCACAAAAACAGCCAAGGACAGCACAAAAATCCCTCCTGAGCTACAGAGAGGAGAGCTCAGGCAGAGGAACTGCCTGTCACTACCCACTGGGGCAGGAATTAAGGCAGGAAGCGTTATCTCCCCCAGGAATCTGTTCCAGAATTAATAAGGGACCAAGTTTAAAAAGAATTCCTTTGATGGAAATGCCTTATTGGAGTTTTACACAGCTGATTGTTTGCCATATGTCTGAGCTTCCCAGACTTCCCAGAGCTGCAGGCTCTGTGCACGAGGATCTCTCCGTGAGGGGACCCCACAAAACCCTCTGGGAGCCCAGGGGGTGCTGAGCACACCCCAAAGCAGGAGCTCTGCTGCAGCCAGGGAACACAGGGCTCAGTGCAAGGTCTGGGAGCACTGCAGGAGTGATTTATTCACCTGGAATCCGAGCATCTGGGCAAAGAAGTTGGAGCCCAAATCGCCGATGACGACGTAGAAAGCGATGCAAGTGCCCAGCATCAGCCCAATCATGCTGCAAACACAAACAGGGATGGGTTAGGAGGGCCACATGTCCATCCTCAGAGTTGGGAAGAGCAGGAGAACCCTTCTGCACTCCATCCCAATAAAACAGCCACCAGAGAACCTCCCTCCACATCAAACACTCGGACATGCAGCTCTGCCCACATGCAGGGGTGTAACTCCTGTTGGGAGCCATGGGGAAAAAACCCAAGGAAAACTAATCTTGGAGATGAAAAGAACTCCTTGAACTCCTGGAAAAATTCAAAAGAATCAGCACGAGGCTCTCAAGAGCCCCACACCCACAGCAGCACCCTGCCATAAGAGTCTCAATATCCAGTGGGCTCTCCAACATCTCCCCACACAATGGACCACACTTTAATGAAAAGATTGTCCATGAACTGCCTCTCCTCCCACTTCTGGACCACTTTCCTTCCCAGTTCCAATTATAGAACATCCCTGTGGCAATTACAGCCTCTGCTTGCATGGACAAGAAACATCTGAGGAATATTCTGTGTATTTTTAGTGCAGAAGTTTGCAGCTGGGAAGAGAGAAGGACCCGGCAACATTGCCAGCCCTGGGCTCAACATGCCTGGAAAAGAATTCCTGCTGGAAAAAGCTGGGCTCTGAGGATTGTGCCATCACCTGACATCTGCACTGGGTCATGGCAGGAAGCAGAGATGGAGACAGGATTCCCCCTCAAGGCATCTCACAGGGAAGGGAGCACAGAGGGCAGGAGCAGAGCAGATCCCGGGATCCAAACACTCCCTCCCACTAACTCAACAGCAGGGATGTCACCCCTGGAAAGCTGCCACGAGTGACAGGGCTGTGATTTCACAGCAGAGCAGGAGAGCAGCTCATCCTTGAGCACCTTCTGTGCTCCCAGAGCCTGGGCAGTGCTCCCACCCCCAGGCAGGATGGAGGTGCCACCTGTGAGCTCTGCTCAGGGCATCTCACTCAGCCTCCCAAGGAATTCCAGGAGGCAGCAGGGGAAGCAAGGAAGGAGAACACAGCAAAGCTCAGAAAAGTTTTCAGCAAAAACACCCAAACTGTTCACACTTTGAATCAGTGGCACATTTACCTTGTTTCCACCAACATTTTTCCTGCTTTTCCATAGGCATGAAATGCTGGCATAAAAAGGAAAAAAGAGTGTAAGTTAGTCAAAGAAAGGGCCAGAACAGGGCAAGATGTCAGTTCACAATTAGACACTAACAGTGACACAGGGCAGTGCAGCAGGAACCCACCACTGGTATTTTGGGGCTGTTTCCCTCACCCTCCCACTTTCTTTTTCAGCCTTTCCCTTTGGAAACTGAAAACCACATAAGACAGGAACAGGGATGAGGGAAAGCCAGCAAGCAGGTTCTTTTTTTTTTCTATTTAAAACCAGAAGTGGTGTGAAGCAGCAGCCACACATGGCAGCCATTAAAGGCAATGGGAGAGAAAATATTCCTGTACAAGATTGTGTGTGGCAAAAGTTAAAGTGGTGCAGAATTCCAGTCCAAGTCCCTTTTTTATTTTTATCTTCCCCCTCGAACTGGGCCGCCCAACATCGCTGGCTGGGAGAGCTGAGCTGGTGCCCAGAACGTTCAATCCCATTCCCAGAATACCCAGTGCTCCCAACCCACACCAAAGGGCTGCTGCCAAGGCTTTGCTTTCCCCCCTCCCATCCTTGGGTTGGAGCAGAAAATGCTCAGTAGTCCTCAAATCATTGGGTTTTCTCTCAAAAAGACAATGCCAAGAAAACTTTACTTCTATTTTTAGCTCTTACTGGGCAGAACGGGAATGGGGAGCTCCGGTGCCAAACCCAGACCACAGTGTCCAAATCTGCCAGTGAGGTCCAGCATGAACCCACCACCCTGGAGTGCCCTCTGCCTTCCCTCAAGGCACAGCCCAGCATTCCCAGTGCCCGCCAGAAAACAAACCCAAATCCTTTCTGGAAGCTTCTTCTGCTATTTTAAATATTAGCTTCAACTCTTGATTTCCTTGGACTCTACTCGAGCTAAAAATTCAGGAAACGAGATGTTCTCCCACAGAATGAGCAAAAGGCACGGCAGGGACCCACAGCCTGGAGCAGGGATGTGGGGGAGCACCCAAAATAGCTGCTGGATCAGTGACAGGGCAGTGGGACAGCAGCCACCAGGCACCGTGCCCGGGCACGGGGAGTGGCCGCTCCGCTCCGGCCTCCTCTGGGAATTCACAACCATGAGGGAAAAGGCAACAGCCCTGGGGGGGGCAGGCCCACAGACCAAGGGTCTGGGAGGAGAAAGAGGAGCCAGCAAGGGGAAAATATCCCTCCTGGGGATGGGTCAGTAACAGGCTGAGCTCGGGGTGGGGGGGATGGAGGAATGATGCTGCTGATCCTTGCAGAGCACATTCCAGCCCCGGGTGATGCTGGACCCTGCCCATCTCCCTGGCTGTTGGGAATTGAGGTTCAGTGAGAACAAGCCTCCAAACACTGTGGGCAGGTGTCCCCACCTGGTGACAATGGAAATGATGGGATTCTTTATTTTCTCCAGGAGGTAAGGACTGTAAAAATAAACTGTACAGTCAAATCCTTGGAATGGGATCTTGGAATGCCTCAAACTGAGCAGAGCTTGCTCAGTATCTAGAGAAGCTTTCAAACCTAGTGTGGTTCCTGGGACAGAGCTTCAGCACCTTGCCTGCAGGTGCCCAGCACATCCCGAGTGCTGCTGGAAGGGGAGGGATTCACTCACCTCCTGGTTAAAACCCATCTGGGACTGCCTCCTGCTCCCCTCCTCACCCACACATCTCCCTGCAGCCCTTCCCCTTCGGCAGTGGTGCCGAGCCAGCGCCAGCCCCAGCCTGGGCCACCCTTTGTGCCGGAGCCGTCCCTCCGGAAGGCACTGCCCGCCTGCAGGCAGTGTGCACAACCCTCCTCAGCGCTGCCAGAGCCTCCCAGGAGTGCCCCCAGATGTCCCCGTGCCCAGCCCGTGGGGACAAAGGGGGTCTGTGTGGAGCTGCCCGAGCTGGGAGCATTGGGATGCGGCGTGGGAGCGCTGCCGGCCCGTGGCACCTCTCCCAGGGCAGCGGCAGCGGGCACAGGGCTGCTGCCAGGAGGAAGCTGGGAAGCATTCCTGGCCCCTCTGTATGGCAGCCCCTTGGCTCTGGGCAGTGCTGAGGATCCCTTCTTCCCGGGACACGCTCCAAGGTGCAGGGACTCTGTGTGCTCCGGGAAGCTGCACACAAAGGCGGCTTGTGAGGGGCAGGGAGCGGCGGCACCGGCAGCTGGGCCGGGCGCTCCGCGGGCTCCCCCTTCCCTCTGGCACCAAAACAACCTCCCAGACCATGCAGCTTCTCCATCTTTTCTGTTCCTAGCAGACACAAGTTGGCAGAAGCTGGGATGTGCTTCCTGGGAGCAGCACCTCGGGCACTCTGAGGGAGGAGCAAACCCATCTGTCAGCAGCTGGTGCGAGCCCTTGTGCCAGGGCAGCGCCAAGCAGCTCCCTCCTCCCTCAGAGAAGTAAGGCAGAACAAGGAAAAGACAACTTTTCCTGCTGCTTCCTATGCCAAGGGCAAGGACTGGAACCCAAACACCTCCTCCTGCCCCCCAAGTCAGTCAGAATCCCAAGAGAGGCCACGAGCTGAGGCCAATCCCTGGCGCCAGCGCTGAGCTCCGAGGGCGGCCGGGCTCTGCCAAAACCCACCCAGGAATCTTCCAGATGTTTTTATTTTCCCAGCCCTTTGGAACCTCGCTCTGTTTCCTCTCTGCTGAGCCATAAAGGAGCTCCCAGCTCGGATCCAGGCAGCCCAGCTCCGTGCCAGGCTGGCAGGACCCGCTGTCCCGGCAGCGCTGGGTGGGGAACTCGTGCCCAGACCCATAATTAATTCATCCCAGAGCCACAATTCATCCCAGATGGCTCCCAGGAGCTGGGTTTGGATCATCTCCTCCCCTGCCCCGTGGAGTCAAAACAACTCAGCACCCACTAACAGGGCTGTGGGGAGCAGGATCCAAGCCCAGCACTGCCCCGGGGGAAAGGCCGAGGCAGAACAAGAACTGGGAACTGCAGCAAGAAAACATTTGTTGTTCCAACAGCACCACTGAGGAAATGCAAACTGGGAGGCCAAGGTCACAGTGCTGTTAGGGGAGCAGGAGGGCTGGGAAGCAGCTCCAGAGCTGGGATCTCACCGAGGCCGGGGTAGGTCCTGCGCTTGCTGAGGTTGGCCGACTTCACCAGGAACATGCAGGACTGGTGAGTCATCCAGGAGCAGAAGATCAGCAGCACAGCTCCCAGGAGGATCCCACACTGCAATGGCAAGAGACCAGCAGGAGAAGGGGGGTCAAGCCCCCCCACAGCCCAGCCACCCTTCCTCAGCATCCCCAGCTCCCCACACATGTTCCAGCCACATTTTTCCCTTTTCAGGAAGTTCTGTCCCTTTCCTACCAGCTCCATATCACTCTCTCCACGGCACAAGGACATGTGGAACACACCACAGCTCCCAGCTGCACCAGTCCAAGCACCCAGGAGTGAACTGGGAGCAGCTTGTGGAGTAGAATTCCCACCCTGGCTCATCCCTCCACAGCTCCCAGCGGGTTCAGGGAGCAGAGAGACCTCGAGGAGCCATCTCTGCTGCAAAATTATTTATCAACAACCACCTGGTTTCACAAACTCCTCACCCAGCTCCTGCCTCGCTGCCCTCCCTGCTCCCAGGGCTGGGAACCACAGGGCACCAGGCAGGTGCCTTGGAACAGACCCAGATCCCAGGGAGGGCAGTGGGGGCAGCAGGGGTTTGGAAAAGCCTCCAGATCAACTCCCGTTTATCATATGGGTAAATACTTGGAGTTAATCTTTCCCTTCTCCTTACAAGACAGGCAGAAAGGATCAGTTGGAGACCACGGGACAGGGAAAAACCCAGAGTGCGGTGCAGAAGTTTTGAGTTGGAGACTTCATGACTAAGAAAAAACAGTTCCAAAACATCCAGTGTTCGGAACACGAGACGCCCGATCTGGGTCTGAAGTGTTTCCTTTGCTGATTCTCCTTTCCAGCCAGGGAAGCACCCCCCGATTCGCACCAGAAGGGCAGAGCGGCCCTGCCCGCCTCCCCCGGGCCTGCAGGAGCTCGCAGGGGCTCCGGGCTGCCAAGGGCACGGAGCGACACCGGCAGCACCCCGCCCGGACACAGCGCCCGGCGGGCGGCCCTCACCTGTCGGAAGCAGAAGGGCACGGTGAGCACGCTCACCCCCACGATGCTGTTCACCACGTTCATGATCAGGCCCCAGTTGGAGCCCGCCGCCGCCGCCGCCGCCATGGCCCGCGGCGGAGGATCCCCGCGGCGGGGGAGCCGGTTTGTGGCCTCTCCCCGAGCCTCACGGCCGGCTCGGAGCGCCCGCTGCCCCCGCTCCCCCTCAGCCGGCCGTGCCCGCCATGGCCCCACCGGGCCCGCCCCGAGCCGGCACCGGCCACAGCGGCACTTCCGGCTTCCGCCGCCGCCGCCGGAAGTGGCGTGGCCGCGCGGCGGAGCGGGGACGCTCCTGCCGCCGTGGAGGACTGGACTCGCTGGTGGTGGAGGATAAAGCGGGGGTCCCCATGGCTGGGGGCACCCCCGGAGAGCTGAGCACGGCCGGGAATGCACGAGAACGCACATCCATGCAGATCCGTGCGTGGGAAGGCACGGAGATGGGCGTGCGCATGCCTTTACATGCGTGTGGGCATACACGTACGCGACCACACATCTTGCGGCAGCGCTGGCACCCCAGCGGGGGTCCCCGGCGTGATGGCGGCCTCAGAAAAGCCCCTCGAGGGCAGCCCATCACCCCCGGCATCCCCTCCCCCCTGCACATCTGGGCACGCATCCAGCTGTGCGCGCACATCTGCTCCCCATCCCAAGCGGAGCCACCCCCAGCTCTGCCGCGGACGTGCCCCCCACATCCCCAGGATAAGGGAAAAAAGAAGGAAAGACGTGGGGGGGCTCTGGGAGGGTCCCCCGAGGCCAGGCGTGGCGGCAGCTCCGAGTGGCACACGCCAAGGGCACGTTCCCGTCGGGACGGCAACGAAACGCGGCGCTCGTATAATTTGCAGCAATTGCGATGGGAAACCGCAGGAATTCGCTCTACAAAAGGTTTGCAGGGAGGTGAACAGGCGGCCTAATTCCCTCCAGGTGCGGCGCGGGATCGGTAGCTCCGGCTGCGTTTTTCTGGCTCCTGTGCGGCAGCGGTGGCTCCTGTGTCCGTGTGTGTCCCCGGGGTGGGATGAGGGAATGTTGTCCATGGTCAGCAAAAGGGCTCTGGTGGCTTCTCCATGTCCGAGTGGGAGCTGGGGGCTTGGGGGATGTGCAGAGCCAGCCAGGAGTCCCTGTGACAAGGGATGGGGACAGCAGGGCAGCCGCCCCCCGGTCCTGCTCTGCCGGCAGGGGACACCGGGAGCCGGCAAAGGGCCCTGCTGGTTTGGGATGCCACCACAGGACCCACTGGGAATCCCAGGTGGCTCAGAGCCCTTCCCAGTCCTGCCCCATGGCCCAGATTCCTCCCGCCGGATTTGGAGCCACGGAGAACAAGCAGCCCCAGAGGATGCCAGAGCCACAATTACTGTAATTAGAAATGGGGGCTCAGGGCTGGCTGATCCCGCAGGGATCCTGCGCTGCTTTATGGAAGTACAAATCGCTGGGGATGTCCAGGGGCCGCTGCCGTGTCCCGTGCTGCTCTGCAGGGATGTGCACACGTGTGCTGGCACACACTGGGCTGAGCTGAGCCAGATTCCCAGCTCCCACGGGTGATGCTCTCCCAGGAAACAGGTGGATCCATCTCTGCCCCCACCCATCCCACTCTCGTTCAGAAATTCGCCTCAGGGGCAGCTCCAGGCCAGGGGGCTCCCATCAACCTCCCATGGCATGGCGATGCTCTTCCCGGGAACCATGGGAGCATCCCTGCCCTCCCTTCATGGGGGACACAGCACAGGGCCCACGGGGATTGGGAAGGAATGGGAACCTCCTCTCTAGACCTGGGGCAAGCCCACCCACACCCCACTCCATGTCTCCCCTTCACCCAGGGACTGGCACCCAGCACCCAGGGCCACCCTGCTCCCAACAGCTGGTCCCAGCGACAGATGCCTGGCAGATCCTGAGAAGCACCCGGCAGGGATTGAAAAACATAAATTAAAACAAATTGCAGTTTTATATTGCAAATAAGGGCAGTTTGATGGGTTTTATTGCGGAACAACCATTAATGAAGTGCAGTTTCAGGCACCGTAATTGCTCAGGGACCAAAGTTCACTCTGTATCTCCAGCACGGGCTGGGAGCCGCCGCATATCCCGCGAGGGCCTGGCAGGTTGGGAATGGGATTGGGAATGAATTTATGGGCACGATGAGGAGACAAGGGGCCAAACCCGCCTGAGGGGGTTAAAGCAGAGTGGGACGAACAGCACAGGCTGTGCTGGAGCGAGGTGTGAGGCCGTGGTGTCCCCTCCGCGGTGTCACCCCAGTGCCAGCCGTGGGGCCCCACAGTGGGTACTCACCATGGGGTGGATTTTGGGATAGGGACCCCAAACGTTCGGGATGCTGGTGATGCCCCAGGGGCTGGGCAGGAGCGATGCAGAGCCAAGGCAGTGGGGGAAGCCCCCTTCGCCCCCCAGAAAAAAGCACGCGTGGGTGTGCAGGGCACAGAGGGGCGTGCAGGTGGACACAGCACCGGGGGTACAACCACGGGGAATCCACGCGCGGCCACGCACACTCCAGACACGATCGCGCCCGCCCCACGCGAGCCCCGGCACCGTCACACACCGACACGCTCCCCACCCGCACGTACCCACGCCTAGCACAGGCGCCGAGCTGTACCGAGCCGTTCCGAGCCCCACGGTACCTTACCGGGCCTTACCGAGCCGCACGGATCCGGCGCGCTGCCCCCGCGCGCGCCCATTCATTCACCCACGCGCGCCGTGGGAGCGAGCCGCGCGCGCCGCGGGCGGGAAGCGCAGCCCCGCGCTGGCCCCGCCCCTCCCGGCGCGCATGAATGAGCGCGCCCCGCCCAGACCCATATAAGGACACCCGGCGCCGATTGGGGCGGGGTCTGCACGGGAAGCCCCGCCCCCTCAGCCCGCCAATCAGAGCAGCGCGCCGGGCCCCCCGCCGGGCTCCGGCCTTTGTTTGTGGAGGGCTCCGGGGCCAATGGGAGCGCGGGACGGGGGGCGCTGGGCCAATGGGAGCGCGGGGCTGGGGGCGCTGGGCCAATGGGAACGCGGGGTCGGGGGCGCTGGGCCAATGGGAGCGCGGGGGGGGCGCGGGGAGGAGCGCGGGGCACGGCCCGGCCCGGCCCGGCCACGTGCGCGCGGAGCCGCCTCCGCGGGGACCGGGCGCAGCGAGGGGACCGGGGGCACCCCGGCGCGGCCGTGCGGGGCCCCGTGCCGCCGGGCTGCGTCCCCAGCAGTGCCAAGGACACGTGCCTGTCCGTGCGCTATCGCTGCCGGTTCCCGGTGCCACCAACGGCTCGGCGCCTTCCTGCTCCTGTGAGGGACCACGGTGGAGCGGCCCCGGCTGAAACCTCGGGCGCTGTCCGGGATGTGTTGTGGGTCTGACAGCCGGAGGTGGCAACAGGGTTATTTTGTACTTGGATGCCTGTGGCCTCACTCGCCCCGTTATTGCCGGGACTGGGGTGGGGGGCATCGTGCTGGGGGCTCTGGGCAGCAAATCCCAACGGCTGCGGCCCCCATGCAGGCGGAGCTGCACCACACAAGGAACCCCAGGGGCAGATCTGTGTATTGGGACAGGGCCGTGCCCAACACCGACTACACGGAGGGGACTGGAGCCTCCCAAGGGATCCCAGAAAGGACCGCCAGGAAATCCCATCCTGTGCCGGGGCTGTGTCTGGGATCTGCTGTCCCCTCCTTGGCTGTGGGAAATACCCTTGTTCCCAATCAGCGGCATTCCCGTGCCATAGCCACGCTCATGGCAAAGCCGTGGCACTGCCAGCCCAGCGGAGGGACGAGCTCTTTGCTGGAAAGGTGAAGGTCACGGTCGCTTTCTCCGTCACAGGCAGCTCCCAGCTCCATGTTTGTCCCTCCGGTGCTCCAGGACACCATCACAGCACAGCTCGGTGTCGCCTGGCCATGGTGACACTCCTGACTGTGAGCCGCAGCGGTGGCTGCTGATGGCCAGGCCAGGGGATGCTGACTCCGCTGGTTTACTCCTCATCCCCCTCCCCGTATCTCCCATCACCAGCCCACAGCTCTGGCTCCATTCCCCCATCCAGCCAGGCCTGCCAAACCGCGGCACAGCACCGAGCACCGGGACGGCGGCACAGCCCCGGTGTCACCCCCATGGCCGGGACAGCGACCAGCCCGGGCTGTCCCCGCCGCGCTCTCCGGCGGGCAGGGCAGCACCGGCGCATCTCCCGGGGCCCGGGGAGAGAACAAAGGAGGGCAGCTGCGGCGGAGGGAGCGGCGCTGCCGGATGCGCTGCAGCGCGGATAATCCGCCCCGGCACAGCCTCCGGAGCACCGGCAGCTCCGGCTGCGGGGAGCGGCCGCTCGGCCCGGGGCGTGAGGGCTGTGCGGGGCTGGGAGGGGGCTCATCCCAGCTCCCCACGCAGCCCCATCCCGGATCTGTTCTCCCCGTTTCCATCCCGCCCCGTGGCCGCGGCCGCGCTCGCCCCGGCTAATGCCGCGCCATAAAGGAACCGACTTACATTAACGACTTTTGTCACCAAAGTCATTAACATAATAGGGCTTCCACATCAAAATTGAATATTAATGCTCCGCCGGCTGCGGAGGGAGGCGGATAATTGCTCTAATACATTTTCCAGTCGGATTTTCGCATCGCGGCAGCAATTGCATTAGCAAACCCGATTATTCCCACGGCCGGTACAATGGGACGGTTAATGGGAGTTAAGTTCCTGCCTTTTTCTTCGGACCCCCGAGCGGCTGCGGCTCCGTGCCCCCCACTGTCCCCACCCGCGGGGGGCGCGGGGCAGGGGTCGAGGTCCCTGAGCTGGGAACAGAGGGGACAGCGCTGCGGAGCCACCTCATCCCTCCGCCGGCAAACACGACCCTTGGACAGGACGCAGACGGCCTTGAGACGCGCCGGGAATGCTGTGGCCAGCTGGAAACCCGCCTGTCCCCGGAGCCGTGCTGTGCTGTTCCATTCCGTGCCCTTCTGAGCCGTGGGGAGCCCTGAAGGACAGCGGAGGGGACACGCCAGCCCGGGGGTCCCCACCACAGCAGTGCCGGGGATCCAGGGAGAGCCAGGGGTTGTTCCCAGCTCCTGCCCCAGGAGTGTCAGGGACCCTCCAGCCTCCTTTCCCTTCCGAGGAGGTTCAGCAGCTCCCAGGAGGATAAAGCTCAGGAAAACAGCTGAGGAGGGGGAAAACTGCTGGGGCTACAGCCCCTTCACTGCAGCCCCAAACTGTGCAGGGACAGGCCGTGCCCTCTGCCACCACACCCCGTCCTTGGGGTCCCCTCTTGCTCAGGGGGCTCTGTGGTGGCCCAGCCCCAGCTGAGGGGGGGACAGGCACCGTGAGAGCAGCAGCAGCAGTGGACAAAGGCAGCTGCAGGGCTGGGGGGTGGATGTGGGGGGATACTCATTAAATTGACTTTAATTGTGCTCATTTAGCCTCACTTCATTGATCAAGCTCACACAGCAGAGTTATCCCTACGGGGCAGGGGGGCTGCCCGTGGTAGGGGGGCTGTCACAGCGGGGGTCTGTCTATGCAGAGGGCTGCCCAGAGGGAATGTACCCACAGGAAGGGGTCTGCCCACGGTGGGGGTTCTGCCCATGGGGATGTCAACTCATGAGGGGCAGTCTGCCCAGGGAGGGGGATACCCACAGCAGAGGTTTGCCCAGGTTTGATGTTTACCCACTGGGGATCTGCCCTCTGTGCCCAGGGACACAGCCCTGGTGCTCCAGAACCACTGCACTCAACCCCCTCCCACCCACACCAGGGGCCCCCTCGGCCCCTTCCCGCTCCCACTCCTGCCAGCATCACTGCGGGAAGGAAGAGCCCGAGACCCGCTTTTTGTGAGGTTTTTTTGGTTTTCTTTTTCAGGCAGGAAACTCTTTCCCAGCACTCCCAGAGCACCGGTGGCCGCACACCGGGAATCTGCTCCTGCTCGGCACCGATTCCACTCGGATTATTCTGCTCGGATAATCCATAATGGCCCTTTCCTGGCTTTTCCCATGGACAGGGATCCCACAGGCCTCCGCACGGCAGCGGGGGAGGATGCAAAGGTTGGGTGTGCGGTGCCATCCCGTGTCCTTCCGTGTCCGTGTGTCCCCAGGCACGGCTCCGTGCCGCAGCCGCACGTCCCGCTGCAGCAGCGCCTGTGCCCTGTCCTTGTCCGTCTGTCCCCGCGCCGTGTCCGTGTGTCCCGGAGCACGCAGCTCTGTCCGTGCGGTGCCGGAGGGTCCCCGCGGCCCCGGGCCGCTCCCTCCTAACTCGATTGCCGTCCCGCGTAATGAATCGCCCGCCGTAATCTAATCGTGGTTACGAGCGATTGGGATTTATTTCAGCGTTTTCAATCAATTACATCCTTTTATTGCAAAAAAGGAAAAAAAAAAAAAAAATAACGCAAACCCTGCGGCGCCCTGACAGGACCCCCGGTGGCAGCCGCTGCCCGGCCTCGGCTCCCGGTTCCCCCCGGTGCTGCTCCCGCTGCCGTTCCCACTGTGTGGTCCCTGGTACCGAACAGACTCCGCTCGCCCTGCGCAGCCCCCCCACATCACAGAGCCCCCCCAACACCGCACAGCCCCGCACGTTGCTCTGAATGGCCCCCCAATATTGTACAGACCCCCAACATTGCACAGCCCCCCTTCTGCTCCACATGGCCCCCCATTATTGTACCCCCGCACATTGCACAGCCCCGCATCATTGTTCTGAATGGCCCCCCAATATTGTACAGCCCCCCCCCCAACATTGCACAGCCCCCCGACCATACACAGGCCCCCAACATTTCACTGCACGTCCCCCAACACTTACACCCCCCACCTCGCAGGGCCCCCAACCATTCCAAAACCTCCCCATTGTAGCCACCCAACACTGCACACCCCGCACCCTGCTCTGCATGACCCCCAAATATTGCACAGCCCCCCAACATTGCACAGCACCTCTTCTGCTCTGCATGGCCCCCCATTATTGTACCCCCCTTACACTGCACAGCCCCACGCATTGTACAGTTCCCTAACACTGCACAGCCCCCCTAGTTCTGCATGGCCCCCGATTATTGTACTCTCTCACACTGCACAGCCCCCCGACATTGCACAGCCCCTCTTCTGCTCCGCATGGCGCCCCATTATTGTACCCCCATCACATTACACAGCCCCCCGACATTACACAGCCCCCCAACACTGCAGCCCCCCTAGCTCCGCATGTCCCCCCATTACCGCACCTCCTCCCCACTGTAAACCCTCAATTACCCCCCTTATCGCACACTCCCTTCCATCGCACGCCCCCCAGCACTCCACTCCCCGCCTCGCCGGGTCCGCAGGCCGTGCGGCCGCCCCTCCCCGGTGCCCCCGCGGCCGGTGCCGGACCTGCGGCGGGCGCTGCCCGCGGCCCGTTCCCCTCTCGCCGCTCTTTGATCGCGCTCGCTCCGGCCCGGGGCGCTCGGGGCTGTGCGCGGGGGGGCCTCGAAACCGCCCCCGCCGCGCGTGTGTCCCCCCCACCCCCCGGGGGGGGCGCCTTGAAACCGCCCGCGGCCCCGGCCAATCAGCGCCTTGTTTACACTGCGTGATTGACAGCGCGCTGGCGCGGCGCCAGCCAATCGGAGCGCGGGGGGGGCCCGCGCGCTGCGGCGGGGGGTGCGCAGCAATGCGATTCCTGCCCCCCCCACCCCGCCCCTCCGCCCCCAGCGCGCACCGCGCCTGCGCGCCGCTCCCTCCTCCCCATTCATCCGCCGGGCTTGAATTAGGCGCCGCCGCTCCGCGCCGCTCGCCGACGCGCTGATTGGCAGCGGCGCTGGCGGCCCGCCAGCCAATGGGGAGCGGCGCTCGCTTGACGCGCGGCGCGCGCGCCGGAGGAAGAATGGAGCCGGGGTGTGTGTGTGTGAGTGTGAGTGTGTGTGTGTGTGTGTGTGGGGCGGGGGGGGGATCAATGGCCGGCGGGGCGCGAGGCACGCGGCGGCCAATCAGCGAGGGCGCGCGCGCGCGCGGGCACGCGCTCATTAGCATGCGGGGCGCGCCCGCCCCGGCGGAGAACGCGCGGCGTGAGCGGGAGGCGCGGCGGGGTCCCCCCACCCCCACCCCCCGCCTTTTCCCACCCCCCCTTTCCCTCCCCCCCCACCCCCCCCCAACCACACACCCCCCGGTTCCCTTTGCTGCAGGAGCAGCCGGTGCATGGGCAGTGCACGGGCACCGGCAGGAGCACGCTGCGCACCCCCGCCACGGGACCGCACTCGCCCCGCGCGCGGAACGCCCCTCCGGTAAGTAACTGCGATCCGCGGGTGGGTTTTTTTTTTTGTTTGTTTTGTTGTTGTTGTTGTTGTTGTTTGGGGGTTATTTTAATTTTGGGCGCTCCGGGGTTATTGTGTTTTTTTTTTTTGTTTTGTTTTGTTGTTTTGGTTTTTTTTTTACGCCTTAACAATTTTTTTTGGCGTTATTTATTTTGGGTTTTTGGGCGTTAATTTTTTTTTTTAAATTGCGTTTCGGGCATTATTTTCATTTGTGTTTTGAGCATTATGTTTTTTTTCTCTTTGCCTACTTGGATTTATTAGGTTTTAAATTTTTGGGCGCTAATTATTTTACATTTTTTTCAATTTGTTTTTGCAAATTTCCATTTTATTTTTTTTTTTTAATTTTTACCTTTTTTTTTCGCTTTATTTGTTTGCACTTAAATATTTATTTGCATCTTTCCGGCATCAAAATATTTTCTACGTTCATCTTTTTCCTACAAAATATTTTTTCTCTTCATCTTTTTTCCTCCAAAATATTTTTCCCTGTATCTCTTTCCACCAAAATATTTTCCTCTTTATCTTTTCCCATTAAAGCATATTTTCCCTTTCATCTCTTTATGTTAAAACATTTTTCCCTTAAAACACGCCGCTTCAAAACGCTTCGCCTTAAAATTTTGTTCATTAAAATTTTGTGCGTGAAAACATTTGTTCATTAAATCATTTGCTCATCAAACACTGCTTCACTAAACCGTTTGCGCCTTCAAACATTTTCGCATCGAGCTCTTTTTACTTTCAATTTTTTGCTTTAAATATTTTTCCGTTTCAATTATTTCTCATTAATTTTTTCGCCTTACATTTGTTTTTTTTAACGTCAATTAAAACAAAAAAACAAAACAAAAAAAACCCCAAGCAAAACAATATTTTTCACGTATTTTCCTCAGCTTTATTTAAGTAAATACACACGTTTTGTTCCCGGCCCGTGTTTCTCCCCCCGTTCCCCGCGGTCCCGGCCGGGCCCCCCGCGCCCCCCGGCCGCGCTCGCCGCCCCGCGCCCCTTTGTTCGCCGCCGCCCGGTCCGTGCCCGGCTCCCCCCGCCGGATCGGGCCCCCCGGCCCCGGCGCTGCCAGAACAATGACCCGGCGGGCGGGAGCCGCGGCCGGGCACCGGCAGGGACCGGGAACCGCGGCCGGGAGACCGGGGAAATATCGGGAAACCGGGGCAGGGCGCCGGGGACGGAGCGGGGAACCGGGGAGAGGAGGGTCAGGACAGCGGGTGATATCGGGGAAGCGGGGCCGGGGAACCGGGCTGGAGGGAAGACGGGGAAGCACCGAGGAACCGGGGCTGGGGAGGGAAGGAAACCGGGGAACCGCGGCGAGGGAGGCGCCGAGCACCGGGGAGACAACGGGAAGCGAGGAAACCGAGGGCGAGCGGGGCCGAGCCCCAGGGAGATACGGTCAGTGAACCGGGAGAGATAAAAGAACCGAGCGCCGGGAAACCGGAACCCGAGCAGCGGCCAGAAAGGGTCGGAGCACCGGGAACCGGGCCCGAGCTCCGGGCAGCCGGGATTGGGGACCGGGAGCGCTGGATAGAGGGGGAGCTGCGCTCCGGGAGCACCGGGAGCGTGGACTGGGGGGGCTGTGCGCTGAGGAAACTGGGGCTCATGAACTGGGAGCACTGGGGAAAGGGGGGGCCGTGCTCCGGGGGTGGCAGAGAGCGGGCACCGTGCGCCGGTGGTACCGGGGAACGCGGGGCCCTGCGAACCGCAGAGAAAGCGCGGGGCTGTGCACCGGGAAAACGGGGAGCGCAGCGCTGGGGCGCGGGGGGCTCTGGGGTGCAGCCATGGCCGTACCCCCACCCCGGGCTGTGCTCTCACTCTCTCCCTTTCTCTCCCCGTGCCAGGAGCGGAGGATGAGCCGACAGCCCCGGCGCGGAGCGCGGCGCGACGCCCGCCGAGCCGGCCCGGCGCGGCGCTGAGCATCGCCCACCAGCCGTGTCGGGGTCCCGCCGAGCCCCCCGCGGGTGGGTGCCCCCGGCATGGACGGCCGTGACTTCGCGCCCCCGCCGCGGCTGCTGTCGGAGCGGGGCAGCCTGGGCCACCGGCACGGCACGGGGCGCGTGGCGGGGTCGGCGCACGGGGCCGTGCAGCCCTCCGGACACTTCCAGCCCACCAAGTACTTCCCGGCGCCCATCTCCATGGCCACGCACACAGGTCAGAGGGGTCGGGGCGCCCGCGGTGTGGGGGGCCGGGAGGGGTTGAGAGGCACGGCACGGCTCGGCTCGGCTCCCGGGAGCTCGGCCTCCCTTTGTGCCGACCTCGCTGTCACCGCGGCCGGCGCTTTCGGAGTGAGGACTCGCACACACGCACGGGGGACATCCCCCCTAATCCAGCCGCTCCGCCGGCTCGGGAGGAGCGTGATCCCGGCCACATCCCGGTGCCGGGACGAGGAGAGGCGCGTTCGGGGCGAACAAGGAGGCCGTTATGCGCGGAGCCGTGGGGCGGCGGCGGCGGAAGGTCACCGAGGCCGGGCTCGATATTCGGCGCCCAAGTGTCAGGGTGCGAAGGGGTTCGCGGCGCGTGTTCGCCGCGGCAGCTGCCGGAGCCGGACAAAGCGGGGCACACGGCCGAGCTCGGCACGGCCAGCCAGCCCCGCCGCGGGGGCACCGGATCCGGCGGCCGCGGCGAGCTGCCCGAGCGGCTTTGTCTGCGGCATGTGCTCGGCTCCGGCACGGGCAGGGCCGAACCGGGGTGCACAGCGCCTAAACCGGGGTTCGCTGCCGAGCTCCGGGATGGAGCCGGAGCGGGAGCAGGGCCGGAGCGGGAGCCGTGTGCCGGCTCGGGGCCCCCCGCTTCCCGCCGGCGCGGGCGCTTGTCTGGTCGCGGCACGGCGGCAGCGCCGGTTATTGTCGCCGCCTTGATGAGCTGTGAATACTAATAAAATTATATCTGCTTTAATGGGATTACAATTGGTGCGTGGATTAGGGGCGGGGGGCACGGCCGGGCCGGCGCGGGGGGGTGGCAGCCGTGGGGGTTCTTGGAAGGAGGTGAAAAGCGGGGGGCACCGGGGGGTGCCGGGGAGGCGGCGCCGGATCGGGCCCGCGGCCGGGGCGGTTTCGCTTTGTGCCGGCGGCCCCGCTGCCGGGACCACCGCCGGGCTCGGGGGGCCACCCTGGCTTCCCCCAGCTTTGTTGGGTGAGGAGTGCGGATGGGGGGCTTGGAGCCTGGCCCCGGGATGGGGGATAGGGGTGGGGGTTCGGCTGCTCTCCCGCTCGGGGGATCCCCGAGGGACGCCAGCCGGGGTGCTGCTGGCTTCCCTCCGGCTTCCCTCCGGTTTCCCTCCGGCTTCCCGCCGCGGCGGCGTCCCCGTGCAGGACCCTCACACCCGCCGGGGCCTGGGCGACACATGGGAGCCCGAACGCACCGGAGGTTGTTAAAATAACATGGATCCGGCTAAAAATACCCCGGCAGAAACGCGCCGAAAAAAAAGGCATTAAAAAAAACAAACACCACCAGAAAAAAAAACCAACAAAAACAGAAGCCAAACCCAACAACAGAACGGGCTAAAAATATTCCGGCTTTGGCAGGGCCGGCGCAGCCGGAGCGCTTCCCAGCGAGCTGCGCTCTGCGGCTCCGCGCGGCCGGAACGCTGCCGGGGCGGATAAACCGGATAATTCAGCGACCGGCACGGTGCCGGCGGGAGGGGGGTCCCCATCCCCAGCACCCCGTGTGCCCCCGGCGTGGCCCGGCCGCGGTGCCGGCAGCCGTGGTAGCGTGGCGCGGTAATTAAGGGCGATGATTGATAATTACCCCACCCTGCGCACGGAGCCAGCCCGCGGCTGGCCGTGGCGGGGCGATGCCGGTGCGGCACCGGGGGCACGGCGGGGCCGGGGGGCTCCGGCCGCGCTCCCCCAAATGGCTCCCGGCCTGGGGCCGGACTACACCTCCCAGGAGCCTTTGCCGGGCCCGGCGGCCGCCCTGGGAACGGGAGATAAAACTGTTTTCCTTGGGTTTATTAAAGCCGTAACTCAGGGCCGCGCGTTCTTGGAACCGAGCGCTCCGGTTGGCGTCGGGCTTGGCACCGGCGCCGGGTGGGTGATGGCACCGGGGCTGGGGCGCTGGAACTGCTCGGGGATGGGGGGTGGAGACCCCCGGAGCTACCAGAGCCCACCCAGGCGGGCTGCACCCCAAACGTAGCGGGTCCCACTGCTGCAGCACACCCCATGTGAGCAGGGCCGGGAGTCCCAGTGCCTCTGCACAAGCAGGGGGTGGGAAACTCTGGCAGAGGCCCACGCTGAGGCCTGGCTGCAATTTTTGTCCTTCGGATGTTTTTGTGGACTAGTGGAGAGTTGTGGCTGCGCCGGACTGTGTCACCGTGGCCGAGCCCTCGGCTGGGAGCAGCGCGGCTGTGCCGGTGCGTGGCTTGACCCTGGGGGTGTGGGTGTGCATCCCAGTGCCGGTGTGAATCCCGGTGTGCATCCCAGTGCCGGTGTGAATCCCGGTGTGCGCCCTGTTGAATCCCGGTTTGTATCCCGCTGTGAATCCCGCTGTGCATCCCGGTGCTGACCCGCAGCCTGGCACTGGCAGTGCTGGTTTGCATCCCTGCTGCTGGCATGCAGCCTGGCCATGACAGTGCAGGTCCCGGTGCATCCCAGGGTGCATCCCAGCCGCGGTGAGTGCTGGATGTGCTCCCACACCTGTCCCCTCCCTGGACTGCGCCGCGGGCTGGGTGCTGTGCGGTTGCTGCCGTGGCTTTGGGGGGGGATTTGGGTGGTGATGGTGGGAGGCAGGTGGGGACAGTGCCCCTGGCTGGGTGGTGACACAGGGCCAGGTGCCAGCGCTGCAGCCGCTCTGCTTCACTGCTTCCCTGGAGCCGGGATGTGAGGAGGGGCTGGAGGCCACAGCACAGCCCCAGCACAGCCCCACTCCCCCCAGCCCCCGTGCGGCGCATTGCCAAAGTAAGTGTCAAAGTTAAACCAGATCTGGAGATTGACTGGGCTGCTCCTTGGTAGCCACACGGCGCCGGGGCCGGTGGGAGCAGTGGGATGTGCAGAACCCTGGATCCCCCAGAATTACCCCGGCTCTCGCAGAGTCATCCCCGAGTGGTTCCACTGTTCCTTAGTCATGAGCTGGATCCAGGCAGAGATGCTGCCACGTGCCAGGCCCTGGGGGACGGGCAGCTGCCACCAGCTCCTGGCACTGCCCAGGGAACAATGCGGGTGGATGGGCTCCATGGAGAATTTTGGGGCCACTCTGGGTGCCCCCGGCTCCTCGGGACCCCCAGCCCTCCCTGTGCCCTGATTGCCCCACAGCGTGGCTCTGACCCTGCCTCGTGCTGGGAGCAGGGACAGACGAGTCCTTCCCCCACCAGGACCCACGTGTGTGCCATTCGCAGGAGCTGCCCAGGATGCCCATGGGCCCACATTTCAGAGGGTTCCTGGGAAGGGTCCATGTGCATGGCATCCATGTGACATCAGGAGTTGGGTGGGACGTCAGGACCCCGGGACTGGATGCTCCCTGGCTTCCCTGTGCTCCAGAAATGGTCTTCCAAGGCACGTGGGTGTTGGGTTGTGCTTTGGGTGTGCAAATTGTGCTCTGGGTGTGAAAGTCATGCGTGCAGGGAGCATGCACTGAGCACACACGTGTGCCAGCTGTGCCAGTGCTGTGTGCCAGGCATGCCAGCCGCGTTTTCCAGCTGTGCCAGGGGTGTCCACCACCCTTGTGAGCCCTTTGCACACACGGCCCCAGTAAGTGTGCAAATGCTGAGTGTGCATTGGCTGTGGCCAGCACAGCATTCCAGAGGGGATAACCCATGGCACAGCTCTGGGATCACCCTCCTGGCCCCCTCGGGCACGTTTCAGCAGCATTTCACCATTGCAGCGTTCATTTAGTGCCGTAACAATATGGATTCAGTTGGAATTACAGCACCGAGGGAGCCGGAGCCTGTTTATTCCCTGTATGCCAAATTTTTAAAGGGGCCGTGTGGGTTGTGAAGCACGTGGGGGGCTGCCCACCACCCCCTGCCCTGTTGGGGGGGGCCTGGGTTGCCCTGCCAGTGTCCCTGCCAGCTCCCAGCCCTCCGCCCGCAGCCCCAGCTCCATTAGGAATGTTCCAGCCCCAAAATAGCCGAGGGAGAAACCCAACCCTGCGCACGTCCCCCCCGCCACCGCCACAATCCTGGGTCTGTCACCGCCTTGGGGATCCCAGAGCAGCCGTGGGCTGAACTCCCCCAGGACCACGGCCCCCCCTCCACATGCTGGCCCTGAAACTTTCTGCCTTCCCAAGACATTCCCATCTGTGCTGCACTTGGAGTGGGGGCGAGGAGCAGCTGGAAGGAAGAGAACACCTCTTGTTGCCCCCTCCTGAGTCTCCCCAATGCCTCCCCTGCCCCTCTCAGCGCTGTCAGCGTGGCTGTGCCGAGACCTGGCACACTTGTCACACGTGTGACTCTCTGCAGATTCGGGGCCAAGGGAAATTTCGTGCCGGAGCCGGGAGCGATGCCGGCGGGGCTGAGTCACCGCACCGGCCTCGGGGAGCCCAGCCAGGGAGTTCCCAGGGTGACGCTGCCGGGGGTGGCAGGGGGGGCCGGGCTGGGACCCCGCAGCCCATCTGTCCCCTGCTGGCAGCCGTCCCCACGGTGCTGTGCCCGTCCTGGCGAGGGGAGCCACTGGCGCTCATCAGTGACACGAGTTGTGCACGTTCTCAGTGACCCGTCCCTCTGCTGTCCTTGCCATCTCCATGGCTGGGGGGCAGAACCGGGGGGCTGCTCCCTGCCCCGGCTCAGTGCTGAGCGTGCAGGGGTCATGGCGAGTGGGAATGTGGGATTGGCAGTGCTGGCCACGGGGCCAGCACGCCGGGGGACCTGTGAGTCAGCGGGTGGGCGGTGGGGAGCGGCGGCCCCACAGCCCCCCTGGGACACCCCGGCCCCGCCGCCATCGGGGTGGGGTGAGGGGTTATTTTTTTTCCAGCCCGTTTCACAGCTTCCAAAAAAGTCTCATTCTGGAAACCTCGGCTTCCCGCCCGGCACGCTGCCGGCTCCACGCCCGCACGGGGTCCCTCGGCACAGGGTGGGTTTGGCGTGGGCAGCACCGGGCGGGGATCCCCCGGGACGCGTTGGCACAGCGGGGTGTGCCCACCCATGCCGGTGCGTGTCCGGTTCCCAGGGCTGCGGGTGGGATGCGGCCGTGCCCCCGGCCCACGCCGCCCTGCCCGGCTCGGCCTCGCCACGGAGGAAGGAGCGAAGCTGCCTGAAACCACATCCCGACACTCATCCCAGAGGCATCCCGGTGGGATTAGCCGGGGAGCGTGGGCCGGCTTAGAGAGCAAAGCATCGCTTCCTGCCCCGGCTGGGCGGGCAGCCAGCCCGCGCTCCGCGCCACGCCACGCGTGCCGAGCCGTGCCGAGCCGTGCCACGGCCGCTCCGGCACACACAGACGTGGGGAGTGGGGCCACAGGCTGAGGGGCAGCTGCTCCCCCATCCCGGCTCCCCCATCCCGGCTCCCCCCGCCCGGCCGCTGGCCACCAGCTCCGAAGTTTCCACCATGATCTCACGGCTTGGCCGGGATGGGAGCGGGATGGGGGCGGGATGGGGAGCGCCGGCCATGGGCCTCCCCAAGGGTGCTGGGGGCCCCCCCGGGCTGCGGGGGAGGCAGCGGGGTCAGGGCCAGGGCTGCTCCCCCTCCTTGCACTCACACACATGTGCACACACACACACACCACACACGTGCACCCACATGTCTGCACAGCCCATGTCCCTGGAGCCTGGGATTGTCCCTGCTCTGGGAGCAGCAGCGTGGGGAGCCACACACACGTGCAGAGCCTCCCGTGTGCTGGCACACCTGTGTGTGTGCTTAGGGCACACACAGGGCAGGGCTCTGGTGCCCCTTGTACTGTTCTGCTGTGCCTCACGCAGTCTGGGGCACGTCTGAGCCCCGTGGGGCTGGGGCTGCAAGGGATGTGAGTGCATGAGGGGTGTGACACAGGGGATGTGCACAGCCGGGGACAGAGTGACATGAGGGACATGGTAACGTGTGAGCACGAGGGACATGTGTGCACAGGGGCTGAGTGTGCACGAGGGGCACGGTCACACGAGGGACACAAGTGGCACGAGGGCTGTGTGTGCCCGAGGGCTGTGTGTGCCCAGGGGATGCACCAGTGCAGCCTGGGCTGTGCACAAGGGTGTGTGGTGTGTTGGGTCATGCGAGCAGGACCTGCACAGCCCCCGACTGCCCTCAGCCCCCCCCCCACCCCACTCTGTTCTCAGCACCCCTGACTGTCCTCAGCCCCCCCTGACTGTGCCCTCTCCCTGCAGCTGGCAGCAGCCTGATGGGGAGTGCCCCCCCCTCCTCCTTCATGGGGGGCTTCCTGAGTGGCAGCCTGGGCTCGGGGGGGCCCAGCCACCCCGCCGGCCCTGCCGCCTCCCCCCCAGAACCGGCCTTCTGCGGGCCCCACTCCGGCACCTCCCAGATCTGGTTCTCCCACTCCCACGAAGGTGAGTGGGCACCGGGGCGGGTGTGGGCTGTGGGTCTGGGGTGGACAAAGGCACTCAGGGCTCTGCCCAGTGCCAGTGGTCACGTCCTACCAGTGCCCACATGTATGGGATCCAGAGCCCATGGGTCAGCAGTTTCTGGGTGATGAGGGTGGGTTTGGCCGCCATCGTGCCCCAAAACTCCCTGGGCATCCACAGGGGCCAGGCTTAGACCCCACATTTGAGGTTCAGGGTGACCGTAGAGGCTCGTGCTGGGCTGCAGAGCTCCAGCTGAGACTGGGCCACCTCCTGTCACTGGTGATGATGAACCCGGACAGGGGTGTTGGGGCAGGTGACACTGTGGGGTCCCCTGGGCCAGCCTTGGCTAAACCGAGTCCCTGTGCCCCCCCGCGCGCCGGCGGCTCCGTCCTGCCGGAGGAGCGGAGCAGAGCGGGAGCGGGAGCGGGGCGGCGGGGCTGGCGCGGGGCCCTGGCAGTCGGCCCGGCTGGTAGTTTGACCGGCTGCCAGCTGGCTCCCGGCGTCCCGGGGGGGCACGGGGGGACGGGGACGGGCAGCGCACGCGGCTGACGGACAGCCCGCCCGAGCCGTGCCGAGCCGAGCCAAGTACGGCCACTGCTGGCACGAGGCTGGGAGGGGTCTGAGCTCCCCCCCGGCTCCCTGAGGGTGGGAGGGGTCCCAGCCTGGAGGGGATCGCGGGCTCTGCGGAGAGTTCCCAGCTGGAGCTGTGCAGGGTGGGCTGCCGGGGGCAGGTGCTGCCCCAGCCCCTCTGACTCGATGTCCCCAGCCCCAGGGTACCCCCGCTTCTCTGGGAGCTTGGCCTCCACCTTCCTGCCCATGGGCCACCTTGACCACCACGGCAATGGCAACGTGCTCTATGGCCAGCACCGTTTCTACGAGAGCCAGAAAGGCAGGTACCGGGGCCAGCAGGGGCCCCCCCAGCCGGGCAGGGGCGGGTGATGGGTGCCGGTCCCAGCCCTGCTCCTGCTTTTCACGGGGTTGTGGTGGGTGCTAACAACGGGGAGGAGCCCGACCCTTCATCCCACTCCTCCCCTCCCTGGCAGGGCCGCCGGTTGGGTGGGGGGCTGCGCAGGGGTCTCACCCATCACCCTCCCCTCCAGATAACTTCTACCTGCGGAACCTTCCGGCGCAGCCCCCCACTGCTCCCCGCCAGCCACGGCTTCCCCGGCATCGCCCGCGCCGCCCCCGGGCCCCCCGCCGGCTCCTGCAGCCGGGAGCGGGACGCCGGCCCCCTCCCCAAAACCCCCAAGGACTACGAGCGCTTCCTGGCGGGCAAGGAGAAAGGGGGCAAGGGGGACCCCAAGGAGCGGCTGCCCGAGGAGGACCCTAAGGAGCGGCACAAGGCGGTGCTGCCGGTGCCGCCCGAGGGGCACTGCAAGGAGGGGGTGCTGCTGCGGGGGTCCGGCGACGGGCGCTCAAACCCCTGGCCTCGTGCCTGCTGGGGGCCAAGGGGCTGGACGGGGACGGTGCCCGCGCCGCGCTGCCCAGCTGTGCCGGGAGCGCCCTGCCCCGCGCCGCCCGCTGCGCCCCCAAGGAGCGCGAGCCGGGGGTCCCCGAGGCCCCCCAGCCCTACGGCGAGGCGGTGGAGCGGCGGCAGATGCTGCACCACGCCGTGTCCTACGCCGTGCCCGCCGCCGGCTCCTTCCCCTGCCTCCCGCTGCACGCCGGCCCCGAGGTGCTGTGCCCGCTGCCCGAGCCCCCCGCCCGCGAGCTGAAGCTCAGCGGGGCCACCTTGGTGCCCTCGGTGGGACCCCCGACGGACAAGAGCCGCTCCTTCCAGGCGGAATCCGGCGGGATGGAGCGCGGGGACGGCAAGGAGCGGCACGCCGAGGCGGGCACTGAGCCCTACGGTGCCCCCTTCCATCACCCGCTGAAGGCCGAGGGGCCGGCCGAGCGGCGGCTGGAGTGGGGGGCTCCGGGCAGCCGGCTGAAGGGGCTGGAGTACCTGGGGGGCGGCGCAGCCGAAGGACCCCCGTTCTCCGGCCGGTGCCCGGCGCCCAAGGCCGGTCTGGAGAAGGGCTACTTCGAGGTGCCGCCGGCCCCTGACTGCTCCCGCGCCCCCCGCCCCGACCCTCTGGGCGTCCGCGTCGGCCCCTCCTGCTGCACTTTAGAGAAGGGCCCCCCCAAGGACCCCCCGGCACAGAAGGTGGCTCGGATCCGGCACCAGCAGCACCCCGAGGCAGAGGCGGCCGAGGGCAAGCGCAAACCCCTGGAGCTGGGTGGCCTGGGGTACGGCGGGCACCCCCTGCCCCCCTGGGGGGTGCAGAGCCAGGGGCCCCCCCTGGCTGTGGCAGAGGAGAGGAAGGGGGGGCCCTACCTGGACCCCTTCGGCACGGGGCTGGTGCGGGCGCAGGAGGTGCCCAATGCCCCCGACGAGGTGTCGGCCATGAAGAACCTGCTCAAGTACAGCAACGGGGCGCTGCTGGGGGGGCAGAAGGGCCCCCCCTTCGTGGGGCTGGGCAGCGCCAAGGGCAGCTGCGCCCACCAGGATGCCAAATTCCCACCGGGAAAGGCTCAGCCCGAGCTGGAGCGGCCGGACTGCGCCCGCGGCCGGGAGCACGAGGCGCTGGGCCCCGGCGGCACCGAGGGCGAGGTGCGGCAGCCGCCCGTGGGCATCGCGGTGGCCGTGGCGCGGCAGAAGGACACGCTGGGCCGCCACGAGCCCTACGGCACCGGCGGCGCCGGCAGCACCGGGCGGCAGCGGGCGGCTGCTGGGGTCAAAGGTAAGGGTTGGGGACGGGGACAGGGCGGTGGGGGGCTGGCAGTGCCACGCTGATGCCACCATGGTGTCCCCGTGGCAGCAGGCACGGCGCGCCCCGTGCACCTGATGGAGCTGGAGGTGGAGGAGGAGCGGGGCCGGCTGTGCGAGGAGCGCCTGGGGCTGCCCGGGAGGGACATCCTGCTCCAGTGAGTGATGGGGAGCCGGGGGTGCTGCTGGGGAACCCTGGGTGTGAAGGGTGGAAAATGTGCTGTGTGTGCTTTTTGGGGTACAGTGGTGGAAGGTGGGGGTGCTGCTGGGGGTGCAGGACAGGGTGATGCCAGTGCTGCCCCCACGCTCTGTGTCCCCTTTTCCCGCAGGGACAACAAGGACCTGGTGGAGTTTGCCCGGATGCACCCGTCGGGGGGGTGTCCCGGGGAGCTGACCCCCCACCTGATGATGACGGGGGGCTCGTCGCTGCCGGCGGGGCAGCTCGGGGGGGACCCCGCCGCCCACGCCCACCCTGCGCACACGCACTGGCTGCCCCGCACCCGCAGCCCCTCCATCTGGATGGGGGGACACTCCTACGGTCCGTGCTGGGTTTGGGGGAAGTTGGGTGGGTGCTGAGCCCCAGCAGGGGGGTGCTGACAGACCCCTCCTGTCCCCACAGGCATCGGACACCCCGCCCTGCATCAGAACCTGCCCCCTGCCTTCCCTGCCTCCATGCCCAGCGCCATGCAGCCCGTGTTCCCCCTCGCCCAGGACCCCCCTGCCCAGCTCGTCATCCTCCCCACGGACCCCCCCACCCACGGCACCCCCCACACGCTGGGTGAGCCTGAGACCCCCACCTTGTGCTGGGGAGGAGGATCCTGGGGGCTGGGAGGGATTGAGGGAGAGGAGAGGGGGTCCTTGGGGGTGCAGGTTGGGAGATGGGGGTGTCATTGGGGGTACTTCCGGGAGTTCATGGCTGATGGGGTCACTGGAACTACTTTTGGGGGTGCAGGGGAGGGGCATAGGGTCCTTGCAGGTGCTTTTGGGGTTCAGGGGTGGGAGATGGAGGTCTCTGGGTGTGCTGCCAGGGTTGCAGGACTGGGGTTGGGCACTGCTGGGGTCTGTGGGGTGACCCTGATGAGGGTCTCCAATTGCTTCCCCCACTCTGCTGGCAGCTGACGTGATGGACCAGGCGTCACTGTGGCCCCCCATGTACCCGGGCCGGGGTCCTGGTGCCCACCTGCAGCACACGGGGCAGCTCCCTGTGTACCCACGGTCGCAGTTCCTGCGGCAGCAGGAGCTCTATGCCCTGCAGCAGCAGCAGCAGCAACAGCAGCAGCAGCAGCAGCAGCAGCAGCAACAACGGGCAGCCCTCGAGATCCAGCGCCAGGTGCACGGCCAGGTGCCAGGAGGATGGGATGGGATAATGGGATGGGATAATTGGATGGGGCAGTATCTGACAGTGTCACCTCCTTGTACCCCGCAGCGGAAGCCGGAGGAGCAGCCCCTGGAGCTGGAGGAGAGGGGTCCCGAGAAGCCCCTCAAACCCTCCCACAAAGCAGTTGCCTTAAACCCCCCGGCCAAGGGCCTGACCTCGGCGGCCCCCGCGCCCCCCAAGCTGTCCCCGTGCTGCCACTCGCCGGCCCTGCGGCACCCGGCCAAGTGCCCGGTGACGCTGCCCACGGCCCCCTGCACTTTACCCGCCTGCCCCGCCGCCAGCCCCGCCGTGGCCCCCCGCTCGCCCGCCGCCAGCCCCCTGCCCGCCCCCAGCAAGGGCGGCGACGGCGAGGACGCGCGGGGCGAGGGGCAGCCCCCGCGCCGCTACCCCAAACCCCTGGAGCCAGGTAGGACCGCGGGGATGGGGGGCAGGAGGAGGGCGATCGGGGAAACCCTCGGCTGATCCCCGCCCGCTCCCCGCAGACCTGCCCCCCGGGTATGGCTACCCCGCCGCCGCCATGGGCTACCCCGCGGCGCACTCGGCCGAGCCGGCGGACCCCGACCCCGTGCACGCCGGTTCTCCTCCCGCCGAGCCCGAGCAGTCCCGGACCTTCAGCCCCACGGCCGAGGCGCTGCGGGAGCCGGGCCCCCCGCGGGACCCCTCCCCGGCCGAGGGTCCCGGGGCTCTGCTGCACCGCCACCACCTGCTGCTGCCCCCGGGGCCGCTCTGCGGGGACAGGGGGCCAGCGCCGGCCGCGGGCGCTACCGAGGAGCCCTTCGGGGGGCACCGGGAGCTGGCTCAGGGAGCGCCGGAGCAGCCGGAGCAGCAGCACCCCGTGCCCGAAACGGGGGGCTCCCCGCTGCCCCCCACGGCTGAGGAGGAGGAGGAAGAGGAAGAGGAAGAGGAGGAGGAGGAAGGCGACAGCGATGGCTCAGAGGCAGAGGGCAGCTGCGATGAGGAGGAGGAGGAGGAGGATGGTGACATCCCCAGTGGGCACCAGGGCTGTTTGGGTGGACTGGAGGCACTGATCGCTGCTGGCATCGACCTGGGGGAGCTGCCGGCGCTGGAGGAGCCCGAGGAGGCCCCCCCGGCGCCCCCTTCGCCTGCCCCCCACCCCTCAGGGATCCCCGGCATCGCCCTGCTCAGCGAACTCGCCGACCTGGAGCTGCGCCGGCGCCGCTGTGACCTGGCCAGGGAAGGTGGGTGACACCCGCTGCCCCCAAGTGTCGCCAGCGTGCCCTGGTGACTCCTGGTGCTTCCAGTACCCTCCAGAGCCTTTGTCTTGTGGGGTTGTGGGGCTGCAGGCTGTGCCATGCTGTGCCATGCTGTGCCATGCCGTGCCATGCCGTGCCGTGCTCGTGGCCAGGGCTCAGCTCCAGCACTGGCTCCAGGCAGGCGCTGGGATTCCCTCCCAGCTGGGCTTCCCCAGGGAATCCCGGAGGCCCCAGCAGGGATGGCCGAGCAACCTGGCACAACCCCAGCCCTGCGGGAGGGAGGGAGCCCGGGGGGAGGATCCGTGCTGGGTTCAGGTGGGGACACTGGGGTGGTGGGTTGGGCACGGGGTTAGATGTGGCACGTCACCATGGCCCTCCCCGCCGGGGGTCTGCTCCTGTGCCCCCCAGCGCCCCAGGAAACAGTGCAGGGCTCCGGGATGTCCATCCTTACTGACCCCCTGCTGTCCCCACAGGTGAGGATGAGGAGCTGCTGGCCTTCAACCTGCAGAACCTGGCCACGGTGGCGGCCGCCTGGTCGCTGGTGGAGGCAGCAGAGCGGGAGGGCAGCCCCCCTGCACTGAGCCCCCTGCCCGTGTCCCCCCCGCCCCGCGCCCGCGTCCCCCGCCGCAAGTACACCTGGACCCCCAAAACCAAGGCCGTGAGTGTCTCCTGGAGAGGGTGGGGAGGGGGATGAGCTGTGCCCAGTCTCAACCCTGGCTTTGAGGCGCGGCCAGCTGTGCCCAAACCGCCCCTGGCCCCCCAGGTGTGCCCGCTGAAGGCGGCCATGGAGCAGCTGAACACGCAGGAGGTGGAGGTGCGGATGCGCCTGGCCGAGCTCCAGCGCCGCTACAAGGAGAAGCAGCGGGAGCTGGTGAGGCTGCAGCGGCGCCACGACCACGAGTACGTCCCTGTGTCCCCACCCCTGTCCCTGTCCCTGTGTCCCCATCCCTGTCCCCAGGAATAGGGGCAGCACTGGCAGCCATCTGTGCGATGAGGCTGGTCCTGGCCCTGGCCCGGTGGCCCCGGGGCTCTGCTGACGGTGTCCCCGTCCTGCAGGCGTGACGAGAGCTCCCGCAGCCCCGCCCGGCGCGGGCCGGGCCGGCCGAGGAAGAGGAAACACTCCAGTGCCCTGGGCAGGGCTGAGAGCCGCAAAGTCAAGTGAGTGACTGGTGCCTCATGTCCCCCCATCTCAACCCAGGGGGAAAAAAATTGGTCTGCAGGTTTTATGTCACAAAATGTTATTGAGAGAAGGGGAGGAGCCAGCCAGGGTCGGGTCTGGATCCTTCTGGGGGATGCAGGGTGAAGCTGAGGGGTGCAGGACCCCCCCGAGGGGTGCAGGGTGCCCCTGGGTGCCCTGTGCCCACACTGTGCCCCCCCAGGGCAGTGAAGACCAGCCTGTCCCTGCTGTGTGCTGAGCTGCGGGGGGACCCTGAGCCCCAGAAGAAGAGGAGCAAACTGGCAGGGGGGACCTTCAGCAGCCTGCAGGGCTCCCCGGTGAGTTCCATGGGGTCTGTGGGGGATGTTCTACCCCCAGCCCTCCATGAGTCTCCCCAGTGTGTGATTCCCTGCCCTGTGTGGTGATGGTGACTCTTGGGGTGTCACAGCTGAAGCAGAAGGTGAAGGGCAAGGGGTTGCCCCCTGGGCTCAGCCCCTTCCGCCGGAGGGACCCCAACCCTGGTGCCCGCATCCAGAAGAAGCTGAACCGGCCCAAGGGCTCCAAGGGCTCCAAGTACCAGGGGCAGGACCCCGGTCCCCGGCAGCCCCCCCACTTCAGAGGCAAGGCGGGCACAGGGATGGGGTGTGGGGTTGGGATGGGGGTGTGGGATTGGAATGGGGTGTTGGGATTGGGATGGGGTGTTGGGGTGAGGTCCAGAATAGGGGTACAGGGCGGGATGGGAATGTGGTTATGAGGTGATGTGGGGTGGGGGATGGGGATGTGAGGTTGGGGTTTTGGGGTTTTGGGGTCTGGCACGGGGTTCAGTGTCGAAGCTGGGGGTGCAGGGACCAGCCACGGTTCTGAAAGGGCAGCACAGATGTGGGGGTGGGGCATGCCAGGGGGTCACACATGGCCTCAACTCATCCCATTCTTCGCTGGGGTGCAGGGGCCAGCCCTGTGTGCAGGAGTCCCTCACCGCTGTCCTCTCCCCGTGCAGACGAGCCTGAGGGTGACACTGACAGCGAGGAGGGGGACGAGGAGCCAGGGCTGTCACTGCCCACAGGCCCAGTGGCTGTGCTGGGGCCCTCCCCATCCTCCGTGGTGAAGATGGAGGCCAACGAGAAGGCCAAGAAGAAGAAGGAAAGGCAGGGGCTGCTAGGTAATGGGATTCACCCCAGGGGCACTGGGCAGGGAAAGGGACACGTGCTGGGACTGGGTGGGCAGCTGTGAGGTGCTGCAAGCCTCGGCCTGCATGGGGTCCCCAGAGCCCTGTCACCCCATGGGCAGCCCTGACCCCTGTCCCCACAGGTCCCTGCCGCCTGGGCAGCCCCGAGGGCGAGGTGAAGATCAAGCGGCGGCCGGTGAAGCCGGGGGGAGCCGGGAAGCTGGAGAAGGTTCCGGGCCGGCGGAAGGCGGGGGGCTGCCCCGAGGGCAGCAAGAAGAAGCTGAAAGCCAAGGCCAAGGAGAGCCTGAGGCCCCCAGCCCCCGGCGGCCCCAGCCCCCCGGGACCCCCCAGCAGCCTCTTTGGGGGCACAGACCCCCGGCTGTTGGGGCCACGGGACGAGGGGGCTCGGCTGGGAGAGAGGGCCAAGAAGGGCACCCGCAAGAGCAAAGGGCTGCAGGCGGCCCTCAGGGTGAGTGGGGGCACCCCTGGGCTGGGGGCCAGGGCAGGCAGGGGCTGGGGTTACTGGGGGGTTCCAGTGAGATGTGGGTGCAGGTTTTTGGGGGTGGTTGTGGGGCACTGATGGAACCATGGAGTGCAGAGGGATGGGGGCAGGTTTTGCACAGGGTGTGGGTGCTGGTGGAGATGAGGGGGGTACCAGTGCAGGGATTGGGGTGGTGGGGGCAGTGGTGAGCCCTGGGGGGACACAGGGGGGTCATTGGCCATCCCTGACTCCCCGTGCAGCGCAAGAACGGGGCACTCTCGCTGGCCCTCTCCCCCCGGAGCGCCAAGACCATCCTGAGCAAAGGCAAGAAACTGGCCAAGGTCAAGAGCAAAGTGGCCACCAAACAGGTGAGACCCGAGGGGGTGCCCCCCACCTTGGCACAGCCCCCTTTGCCCCCCACCCACCCCAAGCCTCCTCCTGCAGTGCAAGGGCCGGGCCGTCAGCAAACTGCTGGAGAGCTTCACCGTGGAGGACGACTTCGACTTCGACGACAACAGCAGCTTCTCGGAGGAGGAGGAGGAGCTGGGAGGCTGCCTGGCAGGGGGGGCTCGCGGGGGGGTGCCCCACGCCTGCGCCATCCAGAAGGAGGATCTGCGGGATGGGCTGCACATCCTGATCCCCAAGGAGGACAGCCTGCTCTACGCCGGCAGCGTGCGCACCATCCAGCCCCCCGACATGTGAGTGGAGGCTCTGGGGGAGGGTCCCTGATATTTGGGGGAGGGGGGCACCAAGGTGGGTGCTGAACCCCTTCTGTGCCCCCTCCCCAGCTACAGCATCATCATCGAGGGTGAGCGGGGGAACCGGCAGCACATCTACTCGCAGGAGCAGCTGCTGCAGGAGGCGGTGAGTGGGGTGGGGGTCGGGGTGAGGGGTCAGGGCGGGGGTCCCGGACCCCACAAACCCCGACACGCTGCCTCCCTGCTGCCCTGCTGCCCACAGGTCCTGGACGTCCGGCCGCAGTCCCGCCGCAGCCTTCCCCCCGGCACCCGCGTCTGCGCCTACTGGAGCCAGAAGTCCCGCTGCCTGTACCCGGGGAACGTGGTGCGAGGTGAGGCTGGGGGTCGGCGGTGCCGTGGGCGGTGTCGGGGATCCCGTGCCCACCCCAACAGCCCCCCTGTTGGTGCTGCAGGCTCCTCCAGTGACGAGGAGGAGGAGGACGCTGAGGCCGTGCTGGTGGAGTTCGATGATGGGGACACGGGGCACATCGCTGTGTCCAACATCCGCCTGCTGCCCCCCGACTTCAAGATCCAATGTGAGAGGCTGGGATCACGGGATTTGGGGGGATGTGGGGGGAGCACGGGGCTGTCCTGACCCCCCACTCCCCGCAGGCACCGAGCCCTCCCCGGCCCTGCTGGTGTCCAGCTCCTGCCGGCGGGCCAAGCGGGCGTGTGGCGACGTGGGCACCCCTGGGGCGCTGCCCCCCACGCTCTGCCCTGACCACAGCCCCCAGCCCCCCCGGAATTCTGGCAGGAAGGCGGCTGGCAAGGAGAAAAGTGGTATGGAGGGGAAGGAGCAGGATCCCCTGCTGGGCTGGGATGAGGGAAATGGAATTGGGATAGGGGAAAGGCACTGGGATGTGAGAAAAGAGTTTTTGGCATGGGGGGAGGATACTGGGATGCAGGGAATTGTGCTGGGGTGTGGGGGAGGCTGTTGGGATGCAGGGAGAAAGGTGCTGGGATGGAGGCAGGGGAGCAGATTCATGGAAGGGTGCAGGGATGTGTGGAAGGATGCTGGGATGCAAAGATGGGGTTAAAGGGGGAATCCTGGGATGCAGAGAAAGGTGAGGAGCTGGGGCTGGAGGAAGGGGTGGCACGGTGGGAATGGAGATCAGCCCCAGAGCATCCCTCCCTCCCTGCTCCCGTGACCCTGACCCCTGTGTTCCGCAGGCAAAGCCGTGGAGGGGCTGTCGGGGGGCCGGGGGCCGGCGCTCGGTGACAGCGCGGCCGGGCGGCGCGGGGGCTCCCTGCTCAGCTGGGCCGCCGTGGCACAGACCAAGCGGAAGGCGGCGAGCAAGGGCTCGGCCGTGCTGCAGAACCTCTTCCAGGTCAACGGCAGCGCCAAGAAGCTGCGGGCCAAGGAGAGCCTGTTCCCCCTGCACCACCACCACCACCACCTCGCCGCCCCCGTCTTCGGCAACGCCTTCGGCGCCGACTCCTTCGGCCGCATCGCCAGCTCCTACGGCTCCTTCGGCGCCGGCGCCGGGCTGGTGCTGCCGGCGGCACAGAAGCTGCTGCGCTCCAAGAAAGCCGAGCGGCTGGAGGCCGAGGCGGGCAGGAGCGGCCGCAGGAAGGCGGCGGGCAGCGAGTTCCTGGTCAAGCTGGACCACGAAGGGGTGACGTCCCCCAAGAACAAGACGTGCAAGGCGCTGCTGCTGGCCGAGAAGGACTTTGGGGCCAGGCTGGAGCGGCCGCTGGGCAGCCACGGCTACGGACACGCCGGCCTGGGCGGCCGGGAGCGCAGGGGCCGCGCGGCCACGCACCCGCTGCCCGTGGGGCTGGCGCTGCGCAAGTACTCGGGGCACGGGGACTTCGCCCTGAACTGCGACAGCGACTGCCACAGCTCCTACTCGGACATGGACGAGGACGAGGACGCGGCTGGGCTCGGCGCCGACGTCCCCTCGCGCTTCATGACGCGCCTCTCCGTCTCCTCCTCTTCCTCGGGCTCCTCCACCTCGTCCAGCTCCGGCTCCATCTCCACGTCCAGCCTGTGCTCCTCAGACAATGAGGACTCCTCGTACAGCTCGGAGGACGAGGACTCGGCGCTGCTGCTGCAGACCTGCCTGTCGCACCCGGTGCCAGCGCTGCTGGCACAGCCGGACGCTCTGCGGCCCAAGGGCGCCGCGCCCCAGCGCTGCTTCCTGTCCAAGGCGGCCGCCGCCGGCCCCAAGGCCAAGCTCAAGCGCAAGGATCCCCTCAGCTTCGCCAAAGCCAAAGAGTTCTCCCGGCGGCAGCGCCTGCCCTCGGTGGAAAACCGGCCAAAGATCTCCGCCTTCCTGCCCGCGCGCCAGCTCTGGAGGTGGTCGGGGAACCCCACGCAGGTAAGGAGTGCCACGGGCAGCTGCCACGGCACAGCCACGCCCAGCTCTTGGCACAGACAGCGCCCGCCATGGGCACCCACCTCGGATTGGGAGGGAAGGAGCAGGCACGGCTCAGGGCAGGGGGCACAGGTGTAAGGGACAAGGTGTGAGTGCCCAGGGACATGCCAGGTGCTCAAGGCAGAGCCCTGGATGCTCTGGGTGCTGGGGACACCAGCTGTGACATGTGTGTGCTGGTGGTACATGGGCAGCCAGGGCAGGGAGCTGGTGACCCCAGCTGTGAATGCCAGCACAGGGTGGTGATGGCACCAGCTGTCCCTTGAGGAGCTGGTGACCCCAGCTGTGAATGCCAGCACAGGGTGGTGATGGCACCAGCTGTGTCCCTTGAGGAGCTGGTGACCCCAGCAGTGAATGCCATCACAGGGTAGTGATGGCACCAGCTGTCCCTTGAGGAGCTGGTGACCCCAGCTGTGAATGCCAGCACAGGGTAGTGATGGCACCAGCTGTGTCCCTTGAGGAGCTGGTGACCCCAGCGTGAATGCCATCACAGGGTAGTGATGGCACCAGCTGTGTCCCTTGAGGAGCTGGTGACCCCAACTGTGAATGCCAGCACAGGGTGGTGATGGCACCAGCTGTGTTCTTTGAGGAGCTGGTGACCCCAGCTGTGAATGCCAGCACAGGGTGGTGATGGCACCAGCTGTCCCTTGAGCTGGCAGTGCTGGTGGCAGCAGCTGTGCCCCTCACTCTGTGAGCCCCCGCCCTGGCACCGCTCTCCACATCCCCCTGCCGTGTCCCCGCGCCAGCAGGGCGGGTTTGGGGTCCCCGTGCCCGCCCTGAGCCCGTGTCCCCTCACCAGCGGCGCGGCATGAAGGGCAAGGCGCGCAAGCTGTTCTACAAGGCCATCGTGCGGGGCAAGGAGACGCTGCGCGTGGGCGACTGCGCCGTGTTCCTGTCGGCCGGGCGGCCCAACCTGCCCTACATCGGCCGCATCGAGAGCATGTGGGAGTCCTGGGCCAGCAACATGGTGGTCAAGGTCAAGTGGTTCTACCACCCCGAGGAGACCAAGCTGGGCAAGCGCCAGAGCGACGGCAAGGTGAGGGCAGGGCTGGTTCTGGGGCAGGAACCAGCTCAGGTAGCCAAGTGCCAGCTCAGGGAGCCAAGTGCCAGCTCAGGTAGCCATGTGCCAGCTCAGGGAGCCATGTGCCAGCTCAGGGAGCCATGTGCCAGCTCAGGTAGCCAAGTACCAGCTCAGGTAGCCATGTGCCAGCTCAGGGAGCCATGTGCCAGCTCAGGTAGCCATGTGCCAGCTCAGGTAGCCAAGTGCCAGCTCAGGTAGCCATGTGCCAGCTCAGGGAGCCATGTGCCAGCTCAGGTAGCCAAGTGCCAGCTCAGGTAGCCAAGTACCAGCTCAGGTAGCCATGTGCCAGCTAAGGTAGCCAAGTGCCAGCTCAGGTAGCCATGTGCCAGCTCAGGGAGCCATGTGCCAGCTCAGGTAGCCAAGTGCCAGCTAGGGAGCCATTGCCAGCTCAGGTAGCCATGTGCCATGTCATGTGGCCACATGTCATGTCAGGTAGCGTGTGGTCGTGCATCATGTCAAGCCATGTATCATGCCAGGGAGCCATTTAGCACATAAGATGCCACGTACCAGGGCAAGTAGCCATGTGCCATGTCTGGTACACGTTGTGGTGTCAGGTAGCCATGTACCGTGCCAGGTAGCCGTGTCACGTGTCATGCAGCCATGCATGGTTGTGCAGCACTTGAGGTAGCCATGTACAGTGTCTGGTAGCCACATACCTACATCAGGTAGCTGTGCACCATGCCAGGTGGCCATGTCCCACAGCAAGTAGCCATATCCTACAGCAGGTAGCCATACCCCCAGCCAGTTAGTCATATCCCACACCACATAGCCATATTCCCACAGCAGGCAGCCATATCCCCATTCAGATAGCCATATCCCCATTCAGGTAGCCATACCCCCAGCCAGGGTAGCCATATCTCACACCAGGCAGCCATATCCCACAGCAGGTAGCCATATCCCCAGTTTGGTCGCATATCCCCAGCCAGGTAGCCATATTCCCATTCAGATAGCCATATCCTACAGCAGGCAGCCATATCCCCATTCAGGTAGCCACATCCCACACCACGTAGCCATATCCCTATTCAGGTAGCCACATCCCACACCATGTAGCCATATCCCCAGTTTGGTTGCCATATCCCACAGCAGGCAGCCATATCCCCCATTCAGATAGCCATATCCCCATTCAGATAGCCATATCCCCAATCAGATAGCCATATCCCACAGCAGGCAGCCATATCCCACACCAGGCAGCCATATCCCCATTCAGGTAGCCACACTCCAGCCCCCGTGGCAGCGGCGGTGACGGCGCCTTGTCCCCGCAGAACGCGCTGTACCAGTCGTGCCACGAGGACGAGAACGACGTGCAGACCATCTCGCACAAGTGCCAGGTGGTGGGGCGGGAGCACTACGAAGCAGCTGACGCGCGGCCGCCGCTGCCAGGACCGCCAGGACCTCTATTACCTGGCGGGCACCTACGACCCCACCACGGGCCGCCTGGTGACCGCCGACGGGGTGCCCATCCTGTGCTGACCCCCGGGGTGCCGCCCCCGTGCTGACCCCCGGGGTGCCCATCCTGTGCTGACCCCCGGGGTGCCACCCCCGTGCTGACCCCCGGGGTGCCGCCCCCGTGCTGACCCCCGGGGTGCCACCTCCGTGCTGAACTCGCCCGGCTCTTCAAAGGGTGACATGGGGGGAAAATCGGGGGGCACATCATGGGGGGACGTGGGGGGAGGGCTCCCCTACAAGCCATAACTTTCCCTAGTACCTCTGACTGTTTGCCAGCAGGTGAAGCAGAAATCAGGTGTGTTGTTCTATTTATTTTGCCTGTAAATATTGTATTTCTTCCGGGAAGTTTTATGGAAAACCGAGAAAGAGAAAAAAAAAATAACAATGACAATGACAAAAAAAAAAAAAAAAATTATGGAAAAAAAAATCACAAAAAAATAATAATAATCCTCGGGGAAGGGGGTGGGAGGGGGTCGTTTCAGTGCACTGTGTCCCCCAGCCTTTGGGGGGACGGGGACAGCGGGGAGCGCTGTACAGAGGGGGCCAGGGCGGGGGGCTCGGCCCCGGGCGGGGGGCCCAGCGCCGCCGTCCCCAGTGCAATAGTGGGGTGACCGCGGGGGGGACACCCCGGGGGGACCTCGGGGACCCCGCGGGGCCGGCGGACGCTGGCCCGTCCCGCCGCCGCTGCCTGGAAAATATGTACAGGGGCTTTTCCAGTGTAAACACTAAAAAAAACCACAAAAAAAAATCCCACAAAACAGGATTAAAAAAAAAACCGAAAGGACAAAAAAATAAAAAAAAAGGAGCAAAGGGTTAAACAAAGGTTTTATGAGCCGCCATTCCTGTAAAGGCCTTTTACTATGGAACTTTTTTATGGATAACTTGGCTTATGAATAAATATATGAACCGTTGCTGGCGCCGGCTCCGCTCTCGGCTCTGCCTCAGTTTCCCTCGTGCTGCGACCGCCCCTGGAACCCCCAGGGATGGATCGGGGGTGGATTGGGCATGGGATGGATCCGGGATATATCAGGGATCGATCAGGGGTGGATCGCGGGTAGATCAGGGATGGATCTGGGATAGAACAGGAGTGGATCAGCGATTGATCATGGATCTATCAGGGATGGATCCAGGATAGAACAGGGGTGGATCAGCAATTCATCATGGATCTATCAGGGATGGATCCGGGATACATCAGCAATGGATCATGGATTTATCAGAAATAGATCCGGGATATATCAGGGATGGATCAAGGATATATCAGGGATTGATCACAGATTCGATCAGGGGTGGATTAGGGATAGATCAGGGGTGGATCCGGGATATATCAGGGATTGATCAAGGATCAATCAGGGATGGATCACGGATATATCAGGGATTGATCACGGATATATCGGGGTGGATGTGGGATGGATCACGGATCGATCAGGGATTAATCAGGGACGGATCATGGTTCGAGCACTCGGGGCCTGCTCCCCCTCCCCACGTGGGCTCAGACGGACGGGCAGCGCTCCCTCGCCATTGGCCGAGCCTCCGCCAATCAGCGCGGGCCGAGCCGCAGCCGCGCTCCCATTGGCTGGCGGGGCGCGCTTTTGTTCTCGGCCCGGCGCGCGCCGTCAGACCCCAACCCCGGCCGCCAGGGGGCGCTGTGGGCGGGGCCGAGCCCGCGCGCGGGGCCGAGCTGCCCCCTGGCGGCCGCGTCGCGATAGAG